>WAAF01012833.1:736845-758175 GCA_013400475.1 Tricholaema leucomelas
CACCCCCAGCTCCCTCAGCCTCTCCTTACAGGGCTGTGCTCCAGGCCCCTCACCAGCTTTGTCACCCTTCTCTGAACATGTTCCAGCACCTCAACATCTCTCTTGAACTGAGCAGCCCAGAACTGGGCACACGACTCAAGGTGTGGCCTGACCAGTGTTGAGTACAGGGGCAGAATAACCTCCCTCCTACTGCTGGCCACACTGTTCCTGATCCAGGCCAGGCTGCCATTGACTCTCTTGGCCACCTGGGCACACTGCTCCGTCATGTTCAGCTACTATCTACCAGTACGCCCAGGTCCCTTTCTTCGTGGCTGCTCTCCAGCCACTCTGTCCTCAGCCTGTAGTGCTGCTTGGGGTTGTTTTGGCCAAACTGTAGCACCCTGCACTTGGCCTTGTTGAATCTCATCCCAATTCACACTGGTGCATCCCTCAGACATTATCCCCAGCCTTGACTCTGAGCAGGCAAATATCCAATTGATCAACAGTCACTGTTTTGTTTTTTTGTTCTTTGGGTTTTTTTTAACTGGATTCCTTACTTGTGATGAGTGTAAGTACAACTCCTGTCTTTCATAAGGATCCACTTTTATCTTTTCCTCCTTAAGTACATCTTCTTCAGTTTTGGGTCAGTATTGACTCTGCTATTATAAGGCAATGGTTACTACAAACATGTTTCACAGTCCTCATTGATTAGTAAGTAGGATGTACACTCAAAGTCAATGGAGCATCAACATGTTGTTTAATTGCTAGATTTGGCCTTCAGCTGAGCAGCTTTGATATCTTCATAGTGCCACTCTCATTGATTTCACAGGTTGCCTATATAGCATCCATTGATAGCAAATCTAAAAAACCCATTTTATGCTGCACAATTTGGCCAACAATTATCTTATAAATGAATGACTGAAGGATCTTGGGTAGCTCTGTACATTTTGTGTTCTTATTTATCAGGGCAATTTGGTTTTCTTCTTTTCTAGTTGCTATGGCCCATTTTTCCAGCCTGATAGGAATTCCTCACTACTTCTCCATTTTGAAGTCTTTCACTTACAAATAAATTACTCAGGCTCACTCAACATGGTATAGGCTTTTACAGTCAAACTCTAGAATCACTCAGTGCTAGCTCATTTATTCAGAAGTGATTTAAGTTGTGAGTTCTCTCTTTTATATCATGAGAGACAGAAAACTCCTGCCCTTTGATCACTGGAACCTGCATGCACCAAAACCAGCAACAAGTTCTCAAGGTCTTGAATCAGGATTCAAGCACAGGAATCACAGGATCATAGAACGGTCTGGGTTGGAAGGGACCTCCAAAGCTCATCTAGCCCAACCCCCCTGCAGTCAGCAGGGACATTTTCTGTTAGATCAGGCTGCCCAGAGACATGTCGAGCATGATCTTGAATATCTCCAAGGATGTGGACTCAATTACCTCAATGGGCAACTTATTCCATGTTCCACCACCCTCATGGTAAAGAACTCCCTTCTAACATCCAACTTAAATCTCTTTTTCTCTAGCTTGAAGCCATTGCACTTTGTCCTATCACTGCAGGCTTTTGCAAACAGTCCCTTTCCAGCCTTCTTTTAGGCCCCTTCAGGTACTGGNTCTAGTGGGAGGTGTCCCTGCCTGTGGCAGGGGGTTGGAGCTGGATGATCCTTGAGGTCCCTTCCAACCTAAACCATTCTATGATTCTATGATTCTGTGTTAGGCCTCCTCAGAGCCTGCTATTCTCCAGGCTGAACAATCCCAGCTCCCTCAGCCTGTCCTCATAGCAGAGCTGCTCCAACCTTCTGATCATTGTCATGGCTCTCCTCTGGACCCATTCCATCAAGTGCATGTTCTTCTTGTGTTGAGGGGAGATCTTACCAAAGTGGCAGAATCACCTCTCTGAATCTGCTGTCCATGCTTCTTTTGGTGCAGAAAATCTTTGTATGTCATCTCATGTGCTAAGATATGTTTAAAAGCTGAGGTCAGCAGACTTTCCTTAATCAAAATAGGATTAGGAGCTTATTAAACTACCTAGCTTCGTCACTGTGTTTCCATTCTTCTGGTCATTGGGATACCGCAGAGGAAAACCTATGCTTTCCAGATGGATAAAACTAACAGCACTGCAGTAAGAATATGTTTTCTTTTCTTCTCCTTCGTTGCAGAAAGCTAGTGAGAATTAAACATGAACTCAATCTATTTAACAGACAAAAACTCATGTCTCCAGGGAAAATGATATGAAAGTAGCATGTGGAGAAAAAGCTTCAAGAGGTGGAAAATTCTCCTTCTCCTTTGTGACAATACACTGCCTTTGTGTATGTGTTTCCAGAGGGACAGTAGGAGAGGCAGCTTGTTCTGTCTGTTGGAATAATATCTCCAGGACAGCATGGAGGAGGATGGAATCATTTGCACTTACTTCTCAGTTCTCTGTATCTAATTCATCTGAATATCTGTAAGAACATTACCTTAAATCTTTCTAAACAGAGAGCACTTGAACTCATTCTTTCCCCCTCCTTTCCCCCTGATTGTCTTTCATACCTGTAGAAAAGAATGTTGTAGGGATCCCAGGTACAGCAGGACAGTGTTAGGCAAGACACCTTCCATAAGGTGCAACCTCTATTAGTGATAGATGACACAAAACCAAGAAGAAGTTCTTTACAGTGAGGGTGGTAAGACACTGGACCAGGTTGCCCAGGGAGGTTGTGGATGCTTCCTCCCTGGAGGCATTTAAGGCCAGGCTGGATGAGGCCTTGAGCAACCTGCTCTAGTGGGAGGTGTCCCTGCCTATGGCAGGGGGTTGGAGCTGGATGATCCTTGAGGTCCCTTCCAACCTAAACCATTCTATGATTCTGTGATTCTATGTTGATGGAAAGATTATTTCACTATGATTGCAAAGAGTTTTTATTTTGATCATATCCATACTTGATCCTTTCCCAGCACACAGAAGCAGACAAGATGGTTTCTTAAGAATTGTTTCCTAGATCTACTCTTCTAAGGTCCTATATACCCACAACAAGGCTTGTTGGAAATGTTCAGATGAAAAATGCAACCAACAAACACAAGTTACAAATATTTTGTATGAGATTTTGAATATTTCCTCTCTTCAGCATCACTTCAAATTTAATTAGCCAATGCTGAAACATTTTAGTTTCTTGAAATGACTTAATCTTTGTTTTAAGTTATTCCAACATCATCTATTCAGGGACAAAATAAAACAAGAATCTCTTTGCTAGAAAAATTGACTGTAGTCTTGGGACTGAAGCAAAGGGGATTTTCCCTTTCCTTCATCATCTTCCAAATTGAATTCCAAGTTTCTGCAGTTTCATTTTCTGCATCACAAACTCAGAAATTCATCTGTAACACAGAGTGAGAAAATGCCATGCACATACAAATTTTATTTGAGGGAAGTGGACAAGGCGAAGCAAATGTGACCTTTGCTCAGTAGGATTCAAAGTAGCTCTCCAGACTGACAGGAGGTAACTAAGGCAGCCCAAGCTAGGTAGGGAATCAGAGAATCACAGAATGGTTTGGATTGGAAGGGCTCTATAAAGGTCATCTCGTCCAACTCCCGTGCACTGAACAAGGACATCTTCAATTAGATCAGTTTGCTCAGACTCCTGATCAACTTGATCTGAAATCTTTCCAGGGATGAGGCTTCTACCATCTCTCTGGGCAACCTGTGCTCACGTTTCACCATATTCAGCTTAAAAAATGTCTTTCTTGTATTTAGTCTCAATCTCCTCTCCTTTAGTTTCTAACCATCAACCCCTATCCTCTCACAACATGCTATGCTTAGTAGTCTGCCCCCACTTCTCTTATCAACCCCTTTAAGTACTGGAAGGCCACAAGAAAGTCTTCCTAGAGCCTCCTCTTCTCCAGGCTGAACAAACCCAGCTCCCAGCCTGTCCTCGCAGCAGAGGGGTTCCAGCCTTCAAATAATTTTTGTGGCCTCCTTTGGACTTGCTCCAACAGGTCCATGTCTCCCCTGTGCTGAGGATGACATAACTGGATCCAGCACTGTAGGTGTGGTCTCAGCAGAGCAGAAGGATAGACTCCCCTCCCTCCACCTTATGGTGTAAAAAGTAAAGAGAGAGATTTATGTGCCTCTTGAAGACCACAAAGAGGAGCCTTTTGTTGAGCACATGGGATGCTAGTCACTTAAGTGTGTCTTTGGAGGTCAGAGATCATATCCAGGGCTGTTTATTAGCTACTGCCACTTCCTTGGGATGCCAAACCCTGAAGGGCTGTGTCAACTCCTAGCAAAGAGGCCTCTTAACTGAGGAATTCAGCTACTTGCTTCAGATAAGCAGCATTCAAAGCCACAGCTAAAAATGGCCTTCCTGAGGGCTGATTAAAACCTTGAGATAAATCTATCACCACTGTCAGAAAGTGAACAGGGCACTTTTATTTATTGATTGGCTTTTCTAAGTCTAGTTGGTGACCTCAGTTGCCTCTTTGCAAAACCAGAGGCTACAGTAAACTATACTGGGTAGGGTTCACTTTGGGATCAAGGCCTTCAAATTTAAATGCCAGTCTGGATGTACCCTTGTGTGTTCCATGGCATTAAGGTTGTTTGAACTAAAGCAAGATCTAATAATACAGCAGGAAAGCCTTAAAACAGAGACTTTGGATGTCCTACACCTAAGGCTGGCCAGTGAAGTCAAGCTGGGGCTTAGAGACAATCAAACTTCAACCTTACCCTGAGGTTCACAGTTTCAATTTAGAAAGAATAGATAGCAGCTCACTGTAGTCTTGTGCTATTAAACTCCTTAGTAACCAACAGCACCTCTGGAGCCTCTAGACAATACCCTTTGTCCTGGTTTTAGCTGCAACAAAACTAATGGTGGTCAGTGATTTCATTTCCAAGACTCTTCAGTGAGGGCACTTCCTGAAGTTCAGGGCAGGTTTGCACAGCCAGTGGCTGCTGCTAGCAGTGAGAGACCTGATGGGGAGAGCTACTGTGAAGAGCCAGGCTGCTGAAAGGCTCTGGCTAAGACTTGTTCCTCTGCAGACCAAAGGCACTGCCACATCTTGTGCTGCATCTTGGAGTTCCTGAGGTCATAGGAGGCACTTGCAGGGTGAAGTAGTCAGGACAGGTGGCCCTAAGCTGACCAACAAGGGTTTCCATTCCATGGATGTCATCTCCAGGATAAAGGCAAGAGATCACAAGGGTCAAGCATCTTTTTCAGTGTCTGTTGTGCAAGGGGACTCTCTCTGTTCTGCCTTTGATCCCCCATGTTTTTTCTGAATCCAGCTTCTGACTTTGGTTCCCATCTACTAAGTCCAATCTGGGACTTGCCCAGTGCCTGCCTCGCAGCATCAATGGCACCAGTGATGTAGTTACCACCAGGGGATGGATTCCATATTGATTTGTATCTCTGTCTCTATTTCATTAGACTGTTTCCATTTCATCTGGTTTAGTTTAATTTCTAGCCTATCAGTCCCTCTCCCTTGTCCCTTATCTCTTCCCTTTGGGAAGACAGAAGGGTTCATAGAGAGCCTCTGTCACTTGTTTAGTGGCCAGCCCTAACCCCTAACCCTTGACATGGTTGCTGACTGTCCACAGGACCTGCCTCTGTCACCAACATGGCCTTGTTCTGATGCTGTTATGATTAGACCTTCTAGGTGATATCTTCTGCGTCTGGGTTGCCTTTTGCTCCCAGCTCATCCCTCTTTGTGGAACAGCCTGCCCTTACCACTGCCTGGCAACTGTAATTATGCTGAAAGCACTGTCAAAACTCTGGAAAGGGTCAAACCCTGGAGAAGAAAAAAACTCCTTGTGTTGCCAATTCAGGAGGAAATGAAGTTGCCCATTTAATATGCTGTGGCACCTCCAGATACTGCAGGCACCATTAAAAATCATTTCAAGTGGAATGTGGGCAAATCATGGAATACAGCAGCTGTAACTGTGCAATCTGTATAATCACTGAGTGCCTTTGCCTACCTTTCAGCACAGACTTACTACAGGAGTCTGTGGTGAGCTGCCATAAGACTGAGATTTCATTTTATTTCTAAAATATCCCACAGATCATTTATTAATACATGAGGGATCATAAATAATTAAACCAGGTCTGCAATTGTCAGAATCAATGCACAAAATATATTAGCTGATTTTTGCACTCATACAAGGTTTATTTGCTTACTCAGTCATTTGGAAAGGTCTAATTCACAATGGATTGCATCAGTAATGTCCTTCTTCCATAAACATATTTTATGAACTAAATTATCTGTTAATAATGTACATCTGGAGGGTCAGTCATGCCCTGACAAATCCTCTGCTGTCTTCAAAAACAACACCAAATCTCTGTGGTGTCTAAACCTAGAAGTTGTTGGCTCATGAGACGTTTCTCACAAGAGTCAATGGCGACAGCAGATCCAAACCAACAGAACTCTTACATCAGTAAGGACTTTTTCAAACTGAGATTTTTTTTTTCCTGTCATCATACAAAGGAAAGAATAAGAAATTCTCTTCCCTCCTTCTCCATGGCTGCGTTTCACAAAGTTGATGCCAGAGCAAGCTATGAACAATAATCCATGTATTCTCACTGTCAAGGGTTAGGGCTGGCCTGGCTACTAGACAAGTGCCAGAGGCTCTCTAAGAATCCCCAAAGGGAAAAGAAAGGGAATAAGGGACAGAAACTAATGGGCTGTGAAAGAAAAACTAAAGCAGCTTTAATGAAAATAATAACAATCAAAGGAAATAGATACAAACCAATATGGAACCAAACTGCCTGATGGCAATGATGTCACCATTGTCAGCAGTGATGCTGGGGGCAGACACTGCGGAAGGCACAGACTGGATTCAGAAGCAGATGACAACCAGATTCAGAAGATGGATTCTGGAACTGGATTTAGGAACACATGGATCAGGATTAAAGGCAGAACAGACAGACACTAGCCATTGAAGAAGAGGCTTGACCCCTTTCAGCTTTATCCTGAAGATGACATGCATGGGACGGAATCCCTTATTGGTCAGTTTACACAGAATCATTGAGGCTGGAAAGACCTCTAAGATCATCAAGTCCAGCCTATAACCTAGCACCACGACATCAGCTAAACCATGCCACCAAGTGCCACATCCAACCTGTTCTTAAAGACCTTCAGGGATGGTGACTCCACCACCTCTGTAGGCAGTCCATTCCAGTGCCAGCTTCAGACCAAGTCCTCTTGTCCTGTCACAAGTTGCCTGGGAGAAGAGCCTGACTCCCACCTGACTACAACTTCCTTTTAGAGAGTTGGGTCACCTGTCCTGCCTGCTCCTCCCCTCAGGTGTCACCTCTGACTTCCTGCACTCCAGGTTGTGCACAAGATTTAGCAGTGACCTTGGTCTGTAGTCCAGGCCTTGGCAGTAGCTCTCCCCATCAGCATCCTCAGTGCTGGAAGCAGCCACTGACAGTGCAAACACATCCTGAACTTCAATGAATGGCATCACTGAGGAGAGACCAGGCTGAAAAATCAAAACACTGACCAGAACTGGTTCTGTTCTAAGTCAGACCAGGACATTCACTCCATCTGATTCATATTACAAAACTCAGGCATAGTGCTAAGTTTCCTCATGTGTTACCAAGAGATCACTCATTAACAATGTTTGGAGGTACACACAGGTGGTTTTACACAGCAACATCCTAAAACATTCATTAACTATGGTCACAAGGGGATGTACACCCAGGAGATGGTGTGAGATGAGAGGGGAGGAGAAAGAAGGAGACCTGTCCAAGTCTTTCTAAACAGCAGCCATTCAATTAATAAATTACAACCTGTGAAAGGGCATCAAACACAGTTGGATGTCTGAATACCAGCTAGCTCCCAGGAGGATTCCTCTCAGGCCTCTGGCATAATTTGGCATAGCTGGACAGCTATCAACACAGGAGGATTGATGCCTGGAAGCTCCACTGTGCCTAGAAGAAGATTTTGGCCCTACATTAAGTTGTAGCAACTTGAACACAGGACACATCCTCCACAAAAACAGATCAATGTAAATGCACTGACTGCCATGGAATGGTGATGGTTTGGAGTAGTTAAGATCTGAGTTGTTCATTGAGTAGTGCATTTTGATTTCAAAATCCATTTCACTCGAGAACCTTTGGTTGAACTCTGCTGTGACTTAGTCATCCTTTGGAAGTAGCAACTGCAGCCATGTTGTTTTGGGTAAGCTACGGCGCAAAATAACTGGCTCCACAATCTTTAGTGTAAAATATCACCAGAAGAGCTTGAAAGTTAAAAAAACATAACTCAAAGCCACTGTTAAAAACCTTCCCTTAACTAGAGATGTAGAGATTATAAGGGCCATTTCCAAGCAACATCTTAAAACCTCCTATTCTACAGTATTAATGTAAACCTTTTGCTGATAGCGTGCAGGCAGCAGAGTCAGAAAACACCTGGTTTTTCTCCTGGATGACTTTTGGACTTCATTTTCTCCCAAATCTCTCACATCTGGGCTGTTTTCAAGTTTTGCTCCTTTCCCTTTGAAATATCTCCAGACACAGTCTGTTCTCTCTGGTCAGATTTACCCAGTCACAACTCACCTCACATCACAACTGTTCTGTTTTCCAGGTGTCAGCCTTGTTTCCCAGTGGCTTCCCCAAATCTATTCTGAATGCTGCTGTCAAAATTACCTTTCTGCTTTATGACTTTTAGCAAGGTGATTACTTTGCTTCCTCACTTACCTTTCCACCTAATAAACATTTTAAACATTTTATGTCTACCTATTTAGGGTTCTTCATGTTTGGGTTAATTGAGATGCTTTTTTGTGCTGGAAATAGCAATAAACTTCCAAATTATTTTTAGCAAATCAAATGCAGTATAAAATATGTCTTTAAAATAATATCTGGTCTGAGTTAAAATACTTCAGTTTAAAGAGCCTTCAGTCATTTAATTTACTTTTTCCCTGTTACCATTCTTTGAAATGAAATTTGACAATACTTCCTTGCACTTTCAGACACAAAAGAATGTCCTTTCAGTAAGGAAAACCCAAAAGAAGCCTTGATAATACTCAAGCACCTCTTTGCAAGCACTTCAGGACTTCTTAGAACTTTACCCACACCAGAACAATCCTCATAGCTGAAACTCTTTGCAGAAGAAAGCCAGGTCCTGTTCCACCAGGCAGCTTCCAGCCATTCTGCCCCAAACCTATAACAGTGCACAGAGTTGTTGTGACCGAAGTGCAGGATCCAGCATTTGGCCTTGTTGAACTTCATGTCACTGGCCTAGCTCCATTAATCCAGCCTGTCTAGGTCCCTCTATTGAGTCTTCCTACCCTCAAAGAGATCAACACTCCTGCACCTTGGGTTGGTGCAATCCCAAGCACAGCTACAGGCTGGGTGGGGAATGGCTGAAAGCAGCCCTGAGGAAAAGGACCTGGGGGTCTGGGGTGATCAACATCTGCCAGCAGTGTGAGTGCAGCCCAGATAGCAACTGTGTGCTGGGCTGCAGCAAGAGCAGTGTGGGCAGCAGGGCAAGGGAAGGGATTTTCCCCCTTTACTCTGCTCTTGTCAGACCCCACCTGGAGTACTGTGTGCAGTTCTGCAGCCCCCAGCACAAGAAGGACATCAAACTGTTGGAGTGAGTCCAGAGGAGGGCCATGAAGATGCTCAGAGGGCTGCAGCAGCTCTGCTATGAGGACAGGCTGCAAGAGCTGGGGCTCTTCAGTCTGGAGAAGAGAAGGCTTTAAGAAGACCTTATAGTGGCCTTCCAGTATCTGAAGGGGGCCTACAGGAAGTCCAGGGAGGGACTATTGACAAGGTCTTGTAACAACAGGACAAGGAGTAATGGGTTTAAACTGGCAGAGGGGAGATTCAAACTGGATGTCAGGAAAGGCTTCTTTCCAGTGAGGGTGGTGAAACACCGGCACAAGTTGCCCAGGGAGGTTGTGAATGCTCCCTCCTTAGAGGTGTTCAAGGTCAGGCTGGATGAGGCCTTGAGCAACCTGTTCTAGTGGGAGGTGTCCCTGCCTACGGTGAGGGGTTGGAACTGGATGATCTTTGAGGTCCTTTCCAACCTAAACCTATGGCTCTATGATTCTAACACTTCCTCCCAGTTTAGCATCATCTGCAAACTTTCTGAGGGTGCCCTTGATCCCCTTGTCCAGATCAATGATAAAGATGTCAAAGAGAACTGGCCTCAGTACTAAACCGGGAGAACACCACTTGTGACAGGCCACCAACTGTATTTCACTCTGTTCACCACCACTGGCTTGGCCATCCAGCTAGTTTTTCACCCAGCAGAGTGCTGGTGTTGTCATTTGGTGCTCTTTGTCAGGAGCTGCAATGATTCTGGACTTTCAAGGATTCTCCCAGCATCACTGTCCTGCTACAATTCAGCTTATCACGCAGCCAAAAGTAACTCTGCATTAAAGGCACTATCAGTCACAAGAGCTCTGATGCCATGCCTGACATCTGGCATTGTCTTACTGTGGCTCAAAGATTCAATGTTATTTTTAAAGACAATTTAGAAATAGGAAAAATAGGTACTTACATTATAGACCAGAAGAAATAAGTCATTCTCTTGGAGGAAATAAATATTTGTTCCTCTATATGTAGGTGGATTTAGTTCTGATTCTTGAGTGTTTAGCACAAACAAGATAAAAGACAGCCAAGTGTACCCCAGTCTTTTTATATTACTGCTGAAGCTTACTAGACAAAGCTGCTCCAAAGCAGTTAATCCATGACAACTCAATCATAACAGATAGCAAACAAGAGCAAGGAGTTAGAATCACTGCATTGCTTCATCTGCTTCTGCACGTGGAAGTGCTCTGCTCCATTCCCAACTCCTAACTTTGCAAAGATACTGACACATTGTTTTGCTGGAGAGGTGTAGGGCAGCAGCATACTCTTACGTTGGCTTTATCAGAGAGCTTTGCTCAGAGTAGGCTTCAAGAACACAGAGGTAGTACTGCTGCAGCAAACCAGAGATACAGCAATAGTCAAGCTTAGCACTAACATCTGTCTCATTTTTTCTCTCTCAGGTATCTGCCTATACCTAGTGCTCCATCATCATCTCCCCTTATCATTTTGTTCATAAATACTTCACTGAGTTGTGTGATTTTTTAACAGAGTAGGGTTTTTCAAAGTAGGACATAGTAGAGTATCATGGTTTAGGGCTGGAATGGCCACTAGACACATCATGCAGAATCATGGGACGGCAGGGCCTGGAAAAGACCTCTGAAGATCATCTAGTCCAGTTCCTCCGCTACCTCAGGGTCACCTAGAGTAAATCACACAGGAACATGTGCAGACTGGTTTTCAATACCTCAAGAGATGGATACTCTACTAATGAGAGAGGCTCTCTATGAACTCCTCTCCCTTCTCAACAGGGAAGTAAAAGTGAATAAGGGAGAGACTGATGGGTCAGAAAAGACAACTAAACAATTTTAATGAAAATAATAACAATAAAAAGAAACAAGAGTACATTTGCTGATTTGTTTGCATCTAAATGGAGTCTGGTCCAAGCATTCTGGGATTGATTTGTAACAAGGGAAAATCAGGAAATTTTCCTTGAGAAGCACAACCTTGATGTGGACTCAAATACTAACAAAGAGATCGAGGTGCTGGAGAAGGTCCAGAGAAAGGCAACACAGCTGAAGGGTCTGGAGAACAGGTATCATAGAGAGTGGCTGAGGAAACTGGAGTCTTTTAGCCTGGAGAAGAGGAGGCTGAGGGAAGACCTTCTCACTTCCTAGGACTCCCTGAAAGGAGGTTGGAGTGAGGTGGGGTTGGTCACTCCTCTCTAGTAGCAAGTAATAAGATGAGAGGAAATGGCCTCAAGTTGTACCAGTGGAGATTTAGGTTGGATATTAGAGGAAAAATTCTTCACTAAACTGGTTATCAAAGACTGAAACAGGGTTTCCAGAGAGGTAGTTGAACCCCCATCCCTGGAGGTATTTAAAAGATGCAGAGATGTGGTGGTAAGGGGCATGGTTTAGCACCAGCCTTGGCAGAGCTAGGTAGTGGTTAGACTTGATGACCTCAAGGTGTTTTCCAAATGAAATCATCCTTTGATTCTACAGTTCTGTGATTCCATGCACCCAGTAGTCTCAGTCCCATTTGTCTTTTGAGTCCAACTTTGGTTTGGTTATTTTTAATCTTGGAGCGCACCAAGCGAAATGCTCAGCCTCAGACTTTCTCGTGGCAGTTTGTGATTTAGCCTTTTTAAAAATGAACAAGTTTCCTCCTACATACAAAACTGTAGTGGTTCTGGGTGTCACCCGTGTCATGTGCCCCCCCCCAAAGGATTCACCTAGACTAAACTCAGCTGGCTGGAAGTTAAAGAACAAAGCTTTATATTCACAGCTTAGCACAATTTACAAGCACATACATACAATATATTACAGATATTTACAGCTATGTAGTGTAATATACAAGTTAAAAGTAATACAGAAATAAAAGACCCTTTCCAGCAGTTTGAGTGCCCAGGAGGAGCTCTCAACCACCCTTCCATCTTCTTTCCACCCCCTCCCTTATCTCAGAATCTCCCTTACGTGCAATGTGATCTGGAAAGGTCAGCAAAGGGCGTTAGAAGCAGAATGATTAGCTGGAAGACGTGCAGGGTCAGGCAGAAGAGTTAATACAGCAAAAGCCAAGCAGAGACTGTCTTATCTATGTTTGTGTCCTTGCCTTTATATGTCCCAGCAGAACGAACAGGTAATTTAGACATCACTACATTTTCTTTTCACAGCCATTACTCTAATTTCTCTCCTTAAAATATTCCAATTAGTCTCAAACCAGCACAAAAACAGAGGGAAAAAAAAAAAACAAACAAAAAACAAAGAAATAAACAAACAAACAAAACCAAAACCAACTCTGCATAAAAATATGGAAAGAGCTACTTGTAGGAAATTCTTGAGAGGTACTGAAACCAAAGGACTTTAAAAGCTACTCTCAGTCATACTGAAAAGTAAAACCTGGGACTGGTTAAATCTCTTTAGAATTCAGGCATGAAATGTCTAATGTTACACTGCTTGCTGCACACAAGTAATGAGTGCTTGGAGAGACATTACAATCATTTTGTTTCCTGAAGTTTTCCCCAGTCCATTTTTTAAGCCATGTTTTAAATAAGCAGTACATTGTTTGAAGATGTCTACTTTTGAAATTTAGAAACCGAGGCAAACAAAAGTTAAATAAATTGTGCAGGGTCCCAGGGAAATCTGTGGCAGAGTTTCTTTTTCAGGGTGAATTATGCTGTCCTCATTAATAACATAAATTGGAGTGGTCCAGATTGCCGTTTAGCTTTCCCCCCTTTATAAAAGCAAGAACTTTTCACAGAATCACAGACTGGCAGGATTGGAAGGGATTTCTGGAGATCATTTAGTCCAATCCCTTTGCTAAATCAGGGCCATCCAGAGCAGGTTGCCCAGGATTACAATATGCAGGTGAGTTTGGAATCTCTTCAGAAAAGACAACTCCCCAACCTGTCTGCACAGCCTGCTGGTGAGGAAACTACATTGAAAGAAAGCAGCAGAGAGCAAAATACCTCCAGCTGCTGTGGCAAGATGTGCCTCTCTGCATTGGGCTTCACACAGTCCTGAAGGATATCACTTGTCTGCCTCCAGAAGCAAAAAGGGTGATCTATGTCATATTACATACATAAAAACTAATCAAAATCCAAACTACAACCTGCTCAGCCATTGACCCTCTATTTTTGACCAGAAGATCAGAACAGAGCCATTACATAGCATCAGGCTGGTTGGTGATTACAAATGCCTGAGGCATGAAAGACAGACATAATCCCCAATTCTTTACAGCTTGAAATTAATTTGAAAAGCACACCTGCCTTTGCCTGTGTATCTAAAGATTTTGCAGTTAGCAGTGTGACAGTGTCAAGCACCATGCCAATTCTTTCTTGTCTAGCAGAAGTATTTAATGTTGAGCTCAATTAATTCCAAGCAAATCAGAGATGGATGCCACTGAGCTGACAGGCCACAAAACCATCCTAGTTAGAAGAGAAATCAATTAGTGATGCAAACCTTCAAGGCATCATCAACTATCTAGCTGATGAGCTGAGGAAAAAGCTTTCCCTACAAGCAACTACTGCAGGTATCTGCACCACTCAAGCAATAATAGGACACCACAAACATAGTCTACTATCTCAATCCCTAAAGGCAATGTCCCTCTTACCCCATCACGGAATCACAGAAGAGCAGGAATTGAAGTGACCTCTGGAGATCATCTAATCCAATCTCCACTGCTAAAGCAGGGTTGCCCAGAGCAGGTTGCACAGGATCATAGAATCATAAAATTGTTTCATTTAGAAAAAGTCCAACTTCTCTGGCCATTAAACCACGTCCTGAAGTGCCATGTCCAGCATCCTCACCATAGTTTTTCCTTACACTGAGTTTAAAGAAATTAGTCAAGGTGAGACAGCTTTTGAATCTTTGACATTTCACACAAGTGAAATCAAGTGGAGTCCACATCCCAATGCTGCTGATGATTGTGTAATAGCTAAGACTTTAAAGCAGGACAGATGGAATTTCCTACATTTAGGGGACCCCAAAAGTCTGAAAGAAACATGACATGATCAAATGGTTTTAATGAATATAATAGCATGATCTAGCTCACTGCAAGACCTATTAGGTCTTTCACTACAAGAAGGACATTGAAGTGCTGCAGCATGTTCAAAGAAGCTGGCAAAGGGTCTAGAGCTCAAATCTTCTAAGGAGCAGCTGAAGTAAGTGGGGCTGTTTAGCATGGAGAAAAGGAAATGAGGAGAGACCTCCTTACTCTCTACAACTACCTTAGAGGAGGTTGTATTGTGGTGGAGGTTGCTCTCTTTTCTCAAATAACGTGATGAGAGGAAATGGCCTCAAAGGGCATCAGGGGAGGTTTAAGTTGGACATTAGTAAACATTCTCTGTCAGAAGAGTTGTAAAGCTCTGAGCAGGCTGTCAAAGGACAAGTATCAAGTGGTAATAGATAAATTGGTGTCATGGACAGGATTCAAAAGATAAATGTGCTGGGATTTGTGCTTCAGCAGAGATAAAACCTCTTGATATTTCTCAGAGGAACCTCTTGATGCTACCAGAGGCAGAGCATCCTGATATTTAGCAGAGGCAAAATCTCTTAGAAAATCCCAAGAAATATTTTTCTGTGTTTTTACTTGGAATCCTACCTATCAGCAACACAGCTAGATGATCTTGGAGGTCTTTTCCAACCAAAACAAGTCTATAATTCTCCAGTTATAACTTGTAATTTTGCCACTCCTAGAGTAGAATTCAGGAGCAAAATATCAAGCATATCCTGTTAGAACTGCAGTGGGAATTTCAGCTGGGCAAAATCTAATTACACAAGATGGAACACAGTCAGTGCCACCAAGGAACACTCTTCCTCTTGTCAACTGTGCCATAGGATTTTCTTTTAATGCTTAGGCTTGCCCTAGACCTTCCTTTATTTATTGCATTTGAAAGGTGGAGAATGTGCTCATTTGTGTGGAATCAGTTCTAATGGATATAATGGAAATGTACCCAGGCCTTGTATAACTGGCTTTAACAGCTAGAATCTGACATCTAGGTATGGACAGCATGAGGCCACAAAGGAACCTTTGTGCAGTGTCAAAATTTTTTGGTCTTTATTTTTTTTGCAGAGGCTGGAGAGAAGGGGCAATAAAAATTAGTGTTGAGACTGTCTTTAAAAATATTTCACTCACTTCATAAATAAGACTCTGTATTTTTAGCATATTAATAAAACTGTTCTGCTTCTGGCCCTTCATTGTGTCCTTGAAAAGGGGAAGAAAGCAGAAAGCAAAACTGGTAACAGGGATCATATCCCAAAGAACAGGACCAGAAAATGGTTGAAATATCCCCCCACAGCATACCCCAATAGTTCAAAGCCCACTCATCTAACTTCTAAACAGCATTAGTTTATGTGTGTATGTGTGTGGAGGGGTGTCAAATGCCAACAAAATGCCACTGGAAATCACAGCTGATTTGTGCATTGCACTAAGGCAGAGAATCATAGAATCAGTCAGGGTTGGAAGGGACCACAAGGATCATCTAGTTCCAACCCTCATGCCATGCCCAGGGACACCCTAACCTAGAGTAGGCTGTCCAGAGCCCCATCCAGCCTGGCCTTAAACACCTCTAGGCATGGGGCCTCAACCCTTTAAGAGTTGAGAGGAGGATTCCATGGGTCCTTCAACCCTTAAAAAGAAAGAGGCTGGAGGGAGAGGGTACAGTCAAGAGCCTTATTTTGCTGCAGGGAAAGGGTGACTGGCACCTGGGCTTAGCCAGCTCCCATAAATCTCCAGTAATTGACCTGAGCTCCCCTGCACCTAAAACTGAGTGTACACAGCTTAATACAGGTAATCCTTTTATTTTCTAACCTCTGGTAATCCAGAGTTTTTCTCTTTTACTCTGCACACTTTTAGTTATAAACTTCTTTTCCTCAGGTAGGTGCCTTATGATTTTGAAAAAGATTAATTATATATGGCAAATTGGACAGGGTTAACCCTCCAGGGGGAGTGACCTTGAACCTGACCTTAGGTGTTCTTGACCCCTCCCCAGGTGTGGGTCTGAACACCACCAGGTGTTAACCACATGGTTAGCACACTCCCCCTTCCTGTCTAAAGGTCTATAAAAGCAGGGGGAGCTTCCTGTTCTCTCTCTCTGCGCTCCCTGCTTACCAACATCACCATCCTGTTCCTGGCTCTCTTTGTTTTACCCTGTGGCCATCACCCACTAGGTGGACAAACCCACTACCATCAAAAAAATCTAGTTGTATTTACACATTTTGCATTTGTTTTTTCCTTTCTCTAATCCTTTGTAACTTCCCTACCTCAGATGCCTTTTTAATTTATCGTTAAACTTTTTCTTCTTTTTAACTTCCGAATCAGAGTGAGATTATTTATTTGGGTGTGCCTACCTTTTACTCTCTCTACACCTAATTTCTTTCTTTTGGGAAAGAAAGGGGAAGAGGGAAGGGCACTCTGTAAATTTGTTATTGGTTCTATCAAATACATTTGAGTCTCTGGGAATTTAAATTAGAACCGAGACACAAATGCACAGTCCTGGACCTGTAGGCACTGCAGAAGTTCATCTTTGTCATCTTGGAACTAAGCATGATCTATGTGGTGAAAGGCTTAATTCTTCTTTAACAACTGAGATTATCTCTTTTTAAACTCACAGTCTCACAGTATTACCAAGGTTGGAAGAGACCTCATAGATCATCAAGTCCAATCTGTTACCACAGAGCTCAAGGCTAGACCATGGCACCAAGTGCCATGTCCAATCTTGCCTTGAACAGCTCCAGGGACGGTGACTCCACCACCTCCCTGGGCAGCCCATTCCAGTAGCCAATGACTCTCTCAGTGAAGAACTTTCTCCTCACCTCAAGCCTAAATTTCCCCTGGCATAGCTTGAGGCTGTGTCCTCTTGTTCTGGTGCTGGCCACCTGAGAGAAGAGAGCAACCTCCTCCTGGCTACAACCACCCCTCAGGTAGTTGTAGACAGCAATAAGGTCTGCCCTGAGCCTCCTCTTCTCCAGGCTAAACAATCCCAGCTCCCTCAGCCTCTCTTCACAGGGCTTGTGCTCGAGGCCTCTCACCAGCCTCATTGCCCTTCTCTGGACACGTTCAAGCATCTCAATGTCCCTCTTAATGTGAGGGGCCCAGAACTGGACACAGTACTCAAGGTATGGTCTAACCAGTGCAGAGTACAGGGGCAGAATGACCTCCCTGCTCCTGCTGGGCACACCATTCTTGACGCCATCTCAATCCAGTAAATCCAGCTCTAACTGATCAGTAACTGAACCCAACTGAAATAATGCCATGAAACTAAATATATGTTCAAGAACCATAAATTCTTGGGTTTTGAAATTTAGGGATTTAATATTAGAGTATTTGGATATTTTCCTCAGCAGAGCCCACTGTAGCAATCTGACTGCCATGTATATTGCCATGCTTTAAATTCAGCTAGTAAAAAGAAATTACTTTTTTTAACAAATGTAAGTAATATTTTGGAACATCCACTGTTGGGACAAGAGGCATAGTTAGGTTAATACCTTCAGAGAGCTCTAGGCAAAACCAGAAAAGGCAGATTTGGACCAGAACACTCCCTGTGTTCAGAGTTGCTCAAAGACAGAGTATTTTTATGTTGGTTTCTCTGGAAATTGTTCCTGTAAGCACAAAATCTGCTCTTTTGACTTGCTTCTTGCACTTCAAAGCCTGGGCTCGTGCCACAGGATGAAATAGCTATTGAGTGAGAAAGGGAGCTAAAGCTTTCTGAAGACACCTTGCCAACATGACTCAAAACAGCTATGAAGGGACCATCTATAAAGCCTGGAAGTTAGTTTAAGCTCTCTTCACGCTGAATTTTTTACCTTTCTGCTAAAACTACCAGAAAACATCAATTAGTGCTTTAGTGTTGCTGGCATATCCAGCTGGCCTGAAACCACCAATTCAGCTACTAAAGGGCAATGATTCCTTTTTCATCTCTTTGCTTACTGTAACAGTAAAGATTTAACACCATGTGATCTATGAATTCTTTATATTTGTCTTGAATATGAATTGCTGTAACAGGAAAATGATTGTACAGCACAGCAAGTGGGTGGCTAGACAGTAGAGAAAATATTTCCACAGTGAGTAGATGACATACAGGACACGGGAATGCAGGAGTTGATCAAACAATGTTGTTTCCTGAAAGCTCAAAGATGCCAGAAGCAGCAGTGGGGTGGGGATGCATATTTTTATGCAGGTAAACAGGCATACAGGAAGTTTAGGAGGGCAGCAAGACTGGTGAAGGGCCTGGAGCACATATCCTGTGAGGAGTGTCTGAAGGAGCTGGGCTTGTTCAGCATGGAGAAGCTGAGGTTGAGGAGAGACCTCATTGCTCTCTACAACTCCCTGAAGGGAGGCTGGAGTGAAAAGCAGTCCGGTCTCTTCTTGGTGGCAAGCAAGAGGATTAGAGGAAATGGTTTCTATCTGTGCCAGGGGAGGTTCAGGCTGGATGTTAGGAAATATTTCTTCATTGAAAAGGTTCTCAAACACTGGAATGGTCTGCCCAGGGCAGTGATGGAGTCACCATCTCTGGAGGTGTTAAAGAAGAGTGTGGACATGGTGCTTAGGGACATGGTTTGGTGTTGATCCTTCAGTGCTGGGTTGAGGGTTAGACTGGAAGATCTCTGGGGTTTCTTCCAACCAGATGTATCCCATGCTTCTGTGAGATTTCCTGTAGTTCCAAGGCACCTGCATTCAGAGTATGAGCAAAGCAGCTGAAGAATGAAAACCCCATGCTTTAGCCCAAAAGAGGTACTGTGAACTGGCAGATACAATTTAAAGAAAACAGATAACAGGAAAAAAAAGCAAAGCAGCAGAGAGAGGGGGAAAACAAACTGCATTTTGCTGAAAGATTTGCCAAATAGACCTTAACAGTATTTTAAACACATGCATGACAGGGGCAAAATAAAGGAAAATCTATTTAGTGATCCATCCTCTGTTTTGTGCATTTCTTTAAATCAAACATTTATCAAATATTTTGTATTTATCTACAAGATTTATATGCTCATGCACACCTTTTTAATTGTTCAGGTTTTGTCATCAAGATATAGTTAGCTCCCAATCCCACAGCATGGATTTTGTCCACATTTTCTCTATGCCTTGCATCAGCTTCTCATTTTTCACACGACTGGAAATTCTCAGCATTAGAATAGGTGCAAATTATTACTTCTATTAGCAAGTCATTACAGCCAGTTAAAAAGAAAGAATAAATATGGAACTAGGAATAGTAATAAGGCTGTCCTCCCACATGTAAGAAGCATTCCATTTTGCAGAAAGCATCCAAAGTATTCCAGACACCAAATAAGAATCCAGCCACTATTGATCTCATATTTAAGAAGTTTTGAGGAAGGTATTAGTCTTAGTTGCTCTTACACTCCATCAATTCTGAACATTTCCTAATACTATGCAAAGACCAAGTTGACAAAATATTGGAATTCCTTATAAAGGGGTATCTGTGTTCTGAATCTCCAGATATATGGCTTTAATAATAATAAAAAAGCAGGTTTGATTTTTTGTCTAGAATAATATTGTCATAATTTTTATGTGACCCTGCCTCAGCAGAGAAGTTGGACCAGATGATCTCCAGAGATTCCTTCCAGCCTCCATCATTCTGTGATTCTCTGTGTTAAGCAAACAGATAAATCTTTCTGCAACAATAATAAATGTTGATTTTCTAGGGGGGAAAAAGGGGAGGGGAGGGGGAAACTCAGACATTCTAATTGTGTTTTGCAACAGGGTATGAGTAGCACCTGGGCAAAACAGTACCTGTGTGCACTCACTAGATCTTTGCTAAAGCTTTTTCAGTTAATGAAGTGTGTCTTGGGCCAGCTGATCCAAATGCTGGTTAAAATGAGAACATCATGCAGAGGCTAAAGTAGTGTTAAATGGAAGCTTCACTTAACTGCACATAGATTATGTTGTAGTAGATAGAGGAAATGAAGCCAATGGTGTGCATTTGTGTCTGGTAGTGAGAGCTTTATAATTCAATATGTGCAACCACCAAAGAGGAACATTCTTAGAATAGGCACAGTAGTTACAGCTGAAGGAACCATGTAGAAAGCACTAACATCAATCTAAAGTAGTTTGTCAGATCACAGTGAAGTTAAGATTGTTGGGGAAAAGGGAGAGGCATTGAACCCTGGTAACACCAGGATTTGGAGAGAGCAGTTGTGAATTTCAGTGCACGGAATGACGCTCATGGCCTCTTCATGAAGCAGAAACTTGCTCTTTAATCGACAGATCTGAACTCTCTTTCCATCCTAAACAAAAGAAGCTGGGCAAGCCACGTGAATACCAGATACCTACTGTGTGACAAACATGGAATATTGCCAGTCTCACTCCTAAGCTGCTGATGGTAGAGTGTCAGAGCATAGAGAAGAGGAGGACGAGCAGAGGAAAAAAACACAAGAGCAAAGCGCAGATGGACAGAATGAAGATTTGACAGCTGTGAAAAGTCCTGAACCTTGCTGCTCTAATTTTCTGAGCAGTACTTTGCCAAGTCCTGATAACCCCCTTAGAAGACATGGAAACCAGAAACCTGAACTCTGCTGTAGCTTACTTCTGTTCTGGCCATAATCGTGCACAAACCCCATCCATCAGACATAACGTGAGTCCCAGTCAGTTCTAGATGAGTGTTGTGGAGGGCCCATAGGCCCGAAAAATAGGCTCATTCTATGCCTCACTTTGCTTTGCATGCCCAGGCATGTTCCTCCCCAAACCAGGGGTAAACACATTAAAAGGCATAAAAGGTACAAAAGGCCAAGGCACCATGGTGTCTGCCTGGCCCCGGCCCTGCTAAGGCCTGTGTAGTAAACAGGTTGCATAAGCCCACACTGAGCGTGTGGCCCAGCCTATGCTCTCTCCATTTATGGAGGT
>WAAF01012833.1:758639-849823 GCA_013400475.1 Tricholaema leucomelas
GCCACATACCATCAAACCTAGGCAGCAGCAGAATCCACCTTTTTAATGCATTCCCACTCTTTTTTTTCCATCAGTTTCTGTGGTCAGAATGAGCCTCCTTCCTGAAGAAGTTTTAGAGGAAACTACTGGCCAAGATTATTTCTACAGCTATTTTATAAAATAACATACAATTATTTATATGCCAAACCCAGAGGTTTCTTCAAACTGATGTAAAGCACCTTTGTGCTTGTGTGTGTGTGGCTAAAAGGCTCGGGTGTACCACGAGATGTGTCTTAGACACTCTTTTGTAATGGCTAGTGAATCCACAAGAACATGAGGGAAGCTAAAGTACTAGAGCTTCTGTCCTGAGGCAATGAACAAGGGAAATGTACCATGAAAAGCGTGGAAAGTAAAAACACTTTTTAGGTCAAAACCAACCTCTGCCAGAGAATATATAAACATGCAAAGTTAGAAGTGTTATTTAAATAGGGAGATCCATGTCATTTGTGGAGAACAAAACACCAACGGGCTCTGTGAAGTTTCAGCCCATTAAACACAGGGGAGATTATATTATTATATAAATATTTTAAAGCAATTAATTGCTGATATCCTATTGCGCTGAGGAAGGATATTCCCAGCTCTGATACTAAGCCCAGCCATAGTGAGGAAACACTTAAAACACAAGAGCTGTTACAATGTCATTGGAACAAAAAGGACGGCAAGAACATCATAATCAGCATGAGGAGAGTGAAAAGGGGGTGGTTATTTTGCAGAAGAGCTCAGGAACATTGCTGGGTGCCAGATTTTAAGCAAGAGGAAGGAAGTGCTTCCCGGTATAATGTGTAATCATGCTGTGGAATCCATTGCCACAGGACACTATAAATGTCAAAGCTATAAATACATGGCAGATAGGTCCATCAGGGGCTATTAAGACACTAGATGCAACCTCCAATTGAGGAAGTTGCTAAACTTGTGATGGCCAGAAGCTGGGAGGATGTGCCAGGGGAAGGGTCATTTTATTCTTGTTGTGCTTTAAACATTCAGCTAGTGGCCCTTGTGAGAGGCAACACACTGGCTAGAAGGGCTGTAGATCTCCTTAGGTAGGATAGGCCTTTCCTGGAGACTTTCAAAGCCAACCTGGATGCATTCCTGTGTAGCCTGCCCTAGGTGATTCTCCTTTGACAGGGAGGTTGGATCCAGTGATTTTTTGAGGTCCTTTCCAACCCCTATTATTCTATGAATCTGATTTTTTATATACCAGAAGGCAGCCTGGCTGATCTCATGTCAGTGGAAAAACAAAGAGTGAGGAGCTTGGCTCAATGTGGCCTAGAATGAATCATCATCTCTGGAGGGATTTTAAAAATGTGCAGACATGGTGCTGAAGGACATGGTTTAGCAGTGGACTTGGTAGTGTTGGATTAATGGTTGGGCTCCATGGTTTTAAAGATCTTTTCCAGCCTAAATGATTCTATGGTTTAGCAAAAGGGGTCCAGAGGAGAGCCACGAAGATGATCAGAGGTCTGGAGCACCTCTGCTATGAGGACAGGCTGAGAGAGTTGGGGCTCTTCAGCCTGGAGAAGAGAAGGCTTCGAAGAGACCTTAGAGTGGCTTTCCAGTATCTGAAGGGAGCCTACAGGAAAGCTGGGGAGGGACTCTTTACACAGTCTAGTAATGTTAGGACGAGGGGGAATGGGTTTAAGCTGGAAGAGGGGAGATTCAGACTGGATGTTAGGAGGAAGTTCTTTACAGTGAGGGTGGTAAGGCACTGGAATGGGTTGCCCAGGGAGGTTGTGGATGCTTCCTCCCTGGAGGTGTTTAAGGCCAGGCTGGATGAGGCCTTGAGCAGCCTGCTCTAGTAGGAGGTGTCCCTGCCTATGGCGGGGGGTTGGAGCTGGATGATCCTTGAGGTCCCTTCCAACCTAAACCATTCTATGATTCTATGATTCTATGAAAAGCCTGTAAGGATAGAGCTATAAATACAAGTACGTCCACAGGCTACTCAGTCATTCAAAGTTATGGCAGGTTGAATTGAGTGAGGAGAGCATCATATCAGTAACTCTGAGAACCCTAAGCTAATGGCATAAGGTGCTGATGGAAGTCCTACAGAAGCACCCAGTAACAATTAGCCCAAGTGATAAGTGGAAATAGTTTGAGGAAGTAGGAGATCAAATGATATACTGGATGGCTACACAGCTTTTGCATTGAGATCAGGAGGTAAGATTGATTAATGCTTTTTATTGTAGCCATATACCATGAAAAAAACTCAGATCAAATTAGTACATTAGTACACAGCCCTTAAAGACTCTTAATTATATAAAGAAAGAATATTGAGCTTTGAAATGTTCAAAATTCACACATTCAAGAGATATTCCTTGGAGTATATCCAATGTGAAGCCACTCTTGTCACCATATGTTTCCTATACAGTAGTGCAGGTTCATCTTATGGCATAACACATCATCTTTAATGTGTTTAAATGTGTTTATGATGCTCATTTACAATTCAGATAACACCAACAGCACTGTGTGAATAAACAAACCCCTAATATGCCATCTGGTGACAACAGCAACCTGTGTTGTAGCTGGCATGTGGCATAAGACTGGGCATTAGGCTACAATATAAACCAGTTTGCCAGGGAAATCAGAAATGCTAATTTGGATAAGAAGAGATCAAGATGTCAGAGGCAGCTTTTAAGCAGATACTGCAGACTGCAGATCAGATTATAGATTTTTCAAACCACAAATCATTCATTTGAGCTCAGTAATTACAGCTTCTCTTACTTCAGGAATGTCCCAAAGTAACAGGTATATAATAAAGACAGAACTTAACTTTGTGGTGTGTCAGAAACCCTTCCCTGGATGAAACTGCTGCATTTGACTCTCACTTGTCAACTCTTTGTGGCACCGCCGCATGGTAATGGAACCATTATCTCTAATGGTTTGCATGCTAGTTTAAAATCCATTAAAGCCTACCTGCTTTTCACACAACAGACCCACTTATGAAGGTGAGGACAGTCCTGTTTGTACAGCGAGTCTGTGCTTGAGCTGCACAGAAAAGGGCCACACAGTTTAAGTGGAGCTGTTCACTTTGTCATGCTCAAATCATGGGCAGTTGAAGAGTTTTAAGGAGGTTGACTATGTTTGTGGAATTCCCCTCAACATCATCTGGTTTAATGTGCTAGAAATGAAGCAGGTCTAAAAAGAGAAAAGTTTATTAACATGTAGAAGAGAGAGAAGATAACTTCTAGGTGATCATGACCAGCCTGCTGCCAACAGAAGCTGTTTCCTGGGGAGAGATCTACTCCTAACTGACTAGATGTAATTTAGTTTCATATGGGACAATTCTCTCCATACAAGGAGCTGTCTGATACTTAAATGCTGCCTTTGAGGTGTTTTGGAGGATGGTCTCACAACTGAAATGTGATTAGACAAATGGTAACAGGAAGACTGAGTGTCTCTACTCGGAGAATTTATCTTAGATGTGCAATTAGAATGGAGTGGTTTGGGTTGGAAAGGACCTTTAAAGGTCATCTAGTACAGTCACCCTGCAGTGGGCAGGGACATCTTCGGTTAGGTCAGTTGTTCAGAGTCCCATTCAACATGATCTGGAATGTTTCCAGGGATGGGACTTGTACCACCTCTCTGGGCAACCTGGGACAGGCTTTCACCACTTTCATGGCATCTAGTATTTTCATGTACCTAGTCTAAATCATCCCTCTTTTAGTTTAAAACCATCATCCTGTGTCCTGTCACAATAGGCCCTGCTAAAAAGTCTGTCTCCAGCTTTCTTATCAGCCCCCTTTAAGTACAGAAAGGCCACAATCAGGTCTACCTGAAGCCTTCTCTTTTCTGGGCTGATCAGCCCCCATTCTCTCAGCCTGTCCATACAGCAGAGAGGTTCTAGACCTCAAATCATTTTTATGGCCTCTTCTAAACCTGCTCCAACAGGTCCACGCTCTTGAATGTAGCACTGAAATAATAAGTAGCTAATAAATACAAGTTCTATACAATAAAATTTATAAACCCCAAATAAATATAAAAATATATAGCCTATATTTATCAGCTACTTATATATGATCTATTGCAGAATACATTTTAGCTATTATATACTATGCTTATAAAATATAGAATTATAAATATGAAATGCAGTACCACATATTCTCAGATACCTTCCACCTCCCCAATTCAGATGCTGTAACTTTTTTGTGTGGTAGTTCTGGATACAGTCAGGCACTTGGATATGAATAAGAAGCAGAGATGACACTGGCTTAGTTTGCAGGAACTAAGAGCCAAGAGCCACAAGACTATTTACAACTGAACAGGTTATGGGATGAAAGATTAATACCTACAAAAGCAGTAGTTAACTTTCATATCCACCAAATGTGCTGTATTTTAAGGAAGGGAAAAGAAATTCATTTGTTCCTCTCTTGAAAGCTGAGGTTTCAACTCTGCATTTTCAAAATGTGCAGGTTTTCAGCTTAGAGAAATCTGTCACACAGTGGACTGGTAAGCCCCATAGTGTACTGATACTGAGGTTATAGCTGCAGTTATATTGGGGTTATAGCTGTGGTTACCCTGGGCTTATAACTGCAGTTATATTGGAGCAGCAGTGCTCAGACGGGGAAAATGAAAGTGGAACACTAAAATCATTTTAAAAACTGAATGTAGATCTATGTTATAGGAGTTCCCTTCAGACTTACCCAAAAGGGTTGTTTGATAGGATTAACTGGCCAGATAGTGTGGCCAACAAGACTAGGGAAGTCCTTCTGCCCCTGTACTCAGCACTGGTTAGGCTACACCTTGAGCACTGTGTGCAGTGCTGGGCGCCTCGGTTTCAGAAAGATGTTGAGATGCTCGAACGTGTCCAGAGAAGAGCACCAAGGCTGGTGAGGGGGCTGGACCACAGCCCTATGAGGAGCAGCTGTGGGAGCTGAGGTTGTTCAGCCTGGAGAAGAGGAGGCTCAAGGAGGACAAACTGCTGTCTGCAACTGCCCGAAAAGAGATTGTGACCAGGTGGGGTTGGTCTCTTCTCCCAGGCAATCAGTGACAGAATGAGGGGACACATTCTCAAGCTGCACCAGAGTAGGTTTAGGCTGGATGTTAGGAAGAAGTTCTTCACAGAGGGAGTGATTGGCATTGGAATGGGCTGCCCAGGGAGGTGGTAGAGTCACTGTTCCTGGAAGTCTTTGAAAAGAGACTGAATGTGGCACTTGGTGTCATGGTTTAGTTTATTAGATAATGTTGGATGCTGGGTTGGACTGGATGATCTTGAAGGTCTTTTCCAACCTGATTCTGTGATTCTGTGAAGTCTTTCAGGTGACCAACCATCACACACTGCTTTCAACTAACTTTCAGGACTCTATCCCAAGTGTTTCAGAAGCCAGGGCTTCAGCAGACGATCTTACACTAGTGTCTAGCAATTAGTTCAGTGTCTCCATGCCAGGTAGACATAGCTCTGTTGTGTTTTACATTTTTGATCATCCTGGTGGGTTCTGTTTCCAAGTAAGTGAAGTCCAGTCCTTCAGCAGACATGCTGACTGCCACTCTGGTTTTAGAACAGGGACTTCTAACACAAATAGTTTGTGGTTTCCAAGGAAGCTCATTGCTTGTGCTCCAAATATCTTGGGAAGTATGGAATTGCAAAACTATGCTAAAAAAAATAATTTCACCCCAAACACTTATATAACTCAGTTGCAGACTTCACTGGTGATAGCTTAAATAATTGTCAGAGCTAAAGACTGATCCTGGTCTCTAGGCAAAAGGCAGACCACAGTCAAAGGGAGAGATCTGTGCTAGAAACTGCAACATCCAAAAGGAAAGGTCACAAAAATGTCTAATTAATCTGCATTCTAATCAAGTTTTCTCCCAATTGTTCTCGGGCTTCTTGCATCTTTGTCCCTCCCATTTATTTGACTGCTTTCCAACTTTCATGTTTCTTACAGTCCACATAAGAAGCACATATGTTCTTATCCTCCACATATAGGATCACAGAATCACAAAATGACACGGGTCAGAAGGGACCTCTGGAGATCTTCTAGTCCAACCTCCCTGCCAAAGCAGAGTCATACACAGCAGATTGCCCAGGATTGCATTGTCCAGGCGGGTTTGGAATCGCTCCAGAGGAGACTCTGCTATATCTCTGGCCAGTCTGGTCTGGTGCCCCAACACCCTCTCAGGAAGGTTTTTCCTTACATTTAGGTGGAATATCTCATGTTCCAGTTCGTGCCCATTGACCCTCATCCTGTTGTAGGGCACGCTGAAAAGAGTCTGTCCCCCATCCTTTTGACTCCCAACATTTAGCTGCTGCATTAAGAAGATCCCCTCTCAGTCTGCTCTTCTCCAGGCTAAACAGCCCCAGCTCTCTCAGCCTTTTTTCCTCACAGAGATGCTCCAGTCCCCTTCAGCATCCTTGTGATTTTCACCATTCTTCAGCTTCAGCACACACCTTCTATTTAATTCTGCATCATCACAAACTCTTTTCTGCATCCATCCTCTGTAAGATCTCCCTTTGCATGGACAGCTCTACTTTGAAACTAGAGTGGGGAGCAAGTCAGAATCTTTTTTTTTCTACTTTTGCATTCTTCTCTGTTCCTTTGATTTTGTGGCTATTGTGTTACTTATAAATAGGCCCACAAATACATACATAGAGGAAATACAGACAGTGAGGTTCATAAATTTAAACTGAATCAAATTCTTGGTTTTCAACTTCTTTGGGGCATGAAGCTAGAAAACAACTGCCTGTAGCTACCAATTTCCACATCTACATCAGCTGGAGCAGCAGAGTGATTCGTAGTTAGTAAAAGAGTCTTAGATTCAAGCTGGCATGATTAGTGCTGTGTGCATTCATGGTGATGTTTATTCTTAACAGACAACAGTAAAAATATTGTGAAGTCACTTGGGAGCAGATACTGTTGCCTATAAAGTGCAAAAAGTATTTGTTCCCCCCAAATACTCTTCCTTGAGTTAATGTAGAGGATTGTTATCAAAAACAGCCACTGTTAGTGGGTTTGGATATCATATCTAATAAGGTTTCTAGTTTAGAGACTCATAGAATTATATCTTTGTTTAGGCTGAAGAAGATCTTTAAGATCTTTGAGTCCTATCATTAGCATTACCAAGTGTCTCAGCACCACATCTACACATCTTTAAACACCTCCAGGGATGGTGACTCCACCACTTCCCTGGGCAGACTGTTCCAGTCCTTGGTAACCCTTTCAGTCAAGAGTATTTTTTAATGTCCAACTTAAATCTCTCCTGACACAACCTGAGGTGGTTTCATCTTGTCCTGTCACTTGCTAGTTAGAATCATAGAATCAACCAGGTTGGAAGAGACCTCCAAGATCAGCCAGTCCAACCTAGCACCCAGCCCTAGCCAATCAACAGACCATGGCACTAAATGCTTCATCCAGTCTTTTCTTGAACACCTTCAGGGACAGTGATTCCACCACCTCCCTAGGCAGCCCATTCCAATGGCAAATCACAGGCCTCCACCTCTCTCCAACCTTTCATGGAGTTGCAGAGAGCAATAAGGTCTCCCCTCAGCCTCTTTTTCTCCAGGCTAAACAAACCTATTTCTCTGAGCTGCTCCTCACAAGGCTTGTGCTCTGGACCCTTCATCAGCTTCATTGCCCTTCTCTGGACACACTCCAGCATCTCAATGCCCTTCTTGGAATGAGTGGCCCAGAACTGAACACCAGTGCTGAGTACAGATGGATAACACTCTCTCTAGTTCTGCTGGCCACACCATTTCTAATACAGGCCTTGGCCACCTGGACACTTGCTGGCTCATGTTCAGCCAGCTGTCAGCCAGCACCCCCAAGTCCTTTGCTGCCAGGCAGCTTCCCTTCCATTCTGTTGCCCAGAGTAGTTGTGACCCAAATGACTCATACTTGGCCTCAAACCTCATAGTGCTAGCCTCAGGCCATTGATCCATTCTGTCCAGATCCCTCTCTAGAGCCTTCCTACCCTAAAGCAGATCAATTCTAGTATCATCAAACTTCCTAAACTGATTACATGAGATTATGTCCTGTGTGTCAGGCTTCTTTCAGTTTGGACTACACATGTGCAGCAAGCCACACAGCCCAAAGGTAGAATAAAAATTTCTATGCCCTTTGTGAGTCCATGCTCTCTGCACAGATTTGTTTGCTTGGAAAACACCAAGGGTTGTTGTTTCGTTCTGTTAGTAAATCTAAGACTCATCTTCCTAGATCTGCAGAGACCAAATCATGTGCCAAGACCAGAGCTAGTTCAAGAAACTCATCTTTTGATTCCATTTAAATTTTAGTCTCAGATGTTGTGCTGCTTGTAAGGCTTTTCCTGGGGCAAGGGGAAATGTTGGCAAGCTACCAGTCAACTCACTGCTGGTTTCTAATGCCAGTTCTCATCTCCAATATGCCCAGAATTTGCTTTCTCTGCTTAATAGGACTCTTAGCTCAATGAACTCTGCTGAGTGGACTGAAAGGTTAGAAATTGGTGTGTGTTCATGTTACACATCTCCCATCCTCCCGCCTGGATCCATTGACAGTAATTGGTTCCTGAGTTTCTCTAATGTAAGCATTTCACTTTTGCCTTTCCAACTGTCTCACAGTAAAATCTTGCAGAGATGAGCCAGATGCCCTTCAGGTAGTAGCTGCCAAAAGGTAAACATCACATGGTAGCAATGACATGAGGGGTAGAGATAGGTTGATAACTACAGAGGTGCCTGAGCATGGACAGGTGGGATCTAACACTAGGATTGGAGTACAGAGTGAGAAAAGAGTTCCCAAAGATCAGGGTAAGGGAAAATCAGTCAGTAAGTTAGTTCCAGTAAAGGCACAACTGAAATGCCTCTACATTAATGCAAGGAGCATGGGGGGAGAGTGGGGTGGGGAACAGGAAGAATTGCAAATATGTGCAAGTCTACAGGGTTCTGATGTCATTGGCATCACTGAGACATGGTGGGATGGATTTCACGATTGGAGCTTGGGGATAGATGGTTATAGATTCTTCAAGGCAGGGGAAAAGGAGAGGGAGTGTTGCCCTCTACATCAATGATAAACTGGAGCCTATGGAGCTCCACCTGGGGATGTGCAATGCAAAAACAGAGAGGTTATGGGTAAAGGTTAAAGTGAAGGCAGGGGAAGGTGACAACATAGTAGGAGTCTGCTACAGACCTCCTGATCAGGAAGGCGAAGCAGATGAGGCTCTTTACAAACAAATACTAGCAGCTTTACAATCACAGGCCCTGATCCTCATGAGGGACTTCAACCACCCTGACATCTCTTGGAAGGACAACACAGCAGAGCACCAGCATTCTAAGAGGTTCCTGGAATGCACTGATGATAACTTCCTCCTCCAAGTGGTAGAGGAGCCCACAAGAAAAGGTGCTACGCTAGACTTAGTCCTCACCAATATGGAGGGGCTGGTGAGTGAAGTAAAGCTGAAGGGTGGCCTTGGCTGCAGCGACCATGAAATGGTAGAGTTTAAGATCCTCAAGGCATCAAGAACAGTGCATAGCAAACTCACTGCTCTGGACTTCAGAAGAGGAGATTTCAACCCCTTCAGGGATGTCCTTGGCAGAGTGCCATGGAAAAAAGCCCTGGAAGGAAGTGGGGCCTGGGAAAGCTGGTCAATGTTCAAGAACCACCTCCTCCAGGCCCAGGAGCATCCCAAAAAAACAGGGAGGCAGGTAGGAATGCCAGGAGGCCTGCATGGATGAATAGAGAGCTCCTGGACACACTTAGATGCAAGAAGAAAACCTACAGAGAGTGGAAGCAAGGACAGGTAACCTGGGATGAATACAAAGAAATTGGTCCTGCAACCAGAGCTCAGGTTAGGAAATCTAAAGGGCAGCTAGAATTAAATCTGGCTAGGGACGTTAAGGGGAACAAGAAGAACTTCTTCAGGTATATTACTGAGAAAAGGAGGGCTAGAGAGAATGTGGGACCCTTCCAGAAGGGAAATGGAGAGCTGGTGACAAAGGATATGGATATGGCTGAAGTGCTCAATGACTTCTTTGCCTCAGTCTTCAATGGCAAGGGCTCCAACCGCAATGTCCAAGTCCCAGAGGGCAAAAGTATGGACTAGGAGAAGGAAGATCTGCCCACTATAATTGAAGATCACGTTCGTGAGCACCTAAGGAATCTGAATGTGCACAAGTCCCTGGGGCCTGATGAGATCCACCCACGGGTCCTGAGGGCAGTGGCAGATGAAGTTGCTAAGCCACTGTCCATCATATTTGAAAGGTCATGGCAGACTGGCAAAGTTCCTGCTGACTGGAAAAGGGCAAACATAACACCCATCTTCAAGAAGGGAAAAAAGGATAACCCCAGGAACTACTGAGCAGTCAGTCTCAGCTTTGTGCCTGGGAAGATCATGGAGCACATCCTCCTGAAGGCTCAGCTAAGGCAAATGGAAAACAAAGCAGAGGTGATTGGTGGTAACCAGCAGTGGCTCCACCAAGGGCAAATCATGCCTGACAAATTTAGTGGCTTTTACGATGAAGTCACAGTCTCACAGTATCACCAAGGTTGGAAGAGACCTCACAGATCATCAAGTCCAACCCTTAATCACAGAGCTCAAGGCTAGACCATGGCACCAAGTGCCANTGCCACGTCCAACCTTGCCTTGAACAGCTCCAGGGACGGCGACTCCACCACCTCCCTGGGCAGCCCATTCCAGTAGCCAATGACTCTCTCAGTGAAGAATTTTCTCCTCACCTCGAGCCTAAACTTTCCCCCGGCGCAGCCTGAGGCTGTGTCCTCTCGTTCTGGCGCTGGCCACCTGAGAGAAGAGAGCAACCTCCTCCTGGCCACAACCACCCCTCAGGTAGTTGTAGACAGCAATAAGGTCACCCCTGAGCCTCCTCTTCTCCAGGCTAAACAATCCCAGCTCCCTCAGCCTCTCCTCGTAGGGCTGTGCTCGAGGCCTCTCACCAGCCTCGTCGCCCTTCTCTGGACACGCTCAAGCATCTCAATGTCCCTTCTAAACTGGGGGGCCCAGAACTGAACACAGTACTCAAGGTGTGGTCTAACCAGTGCAGAGTACAGGGGCAGAATGACCTCCCTGCTCCTGCTGACCACACCATTCCTGATGCAGGCCAGGATGCCATTGGCTCTCTTGGCCACCTGGGCACACTGCTGGCTCATGTTCAGGTGAGTATCAATCAGCACCCCCAGATCCCTCTCTGTCTGGCTGCACTCCAGCCACTCTGACCCCAGCCTGTATCTCTGCATACACACAGCAACAGTGGACAAGGGAAGGGCAGCTGACATCATCTACCTGGAGCTGAGTAAGGCATTTGATTCTGTCCCACATGATGTTCTGGTCACCAAACTGGGAAAACACAGACTTGATGAGTGGAGCACTGCTGGATAAGGAACTGTCTGGATGGTGGCACACAGAGAATGGTGATCAATGGCACAATGTCCACCTGAAGACCAGTGCCAAGTGGCATCCCTCAGGGGTCAGTGCTGGCACCAGTGCTGTTTAACATCTTTGTTAGCAACATGGACAGAGGAATTGAGTGCACCCTCAGCAAGTTTGCAGTTGACACCAAGCTGTGCAGCAAAGTCGACTTGCTGGAGGGCAGGGATCCATCCAGAGGGACCTGGACAGGCTGCAGAGGTGGGCCCAGGCCAACCTCATGAAATTCAACAGGGCCAAGTATAAGGTCCTGCACCTGGGTTGGCGCAATCCCAAGCACAGATACAGGCTGAGTGGCAAATGGCTAATAGCGGCCCTGAAGAAAAGGACCTGGGGGTCTGGGGTGATGAAAAGCTCAACATGAGCCAGCAGTGTGCACATGCAGCCCATATAGCAACCGTGGCAAGCAGGGCAAGGGAGAGGATTCTGCCCCTTTACTCTGCTCTCCTCAGACCTCAACTGGAGTACTGTGTGCAGTTCTGGACCCCCCAGCACAAGAAGGACATGGAACTGATAGAGCCAGTCCAGAGAAGGCCACGAGGATGCTCAGAGGGCTGCAGCACCTCTGCTATGAGGACAAGCTACAAGAGTTGGGACTCTTCATCCTGGAGAAAGCTTCAAGACCTTATAGTGGCCTTTCAGAATCTGAAGGGGGCCTACAGGAAGACTGGGGAGGGATTATTTATAAGGTCTTGTAATGACAGGACAAGGGGTAATGGGTTAAAAGTGGAAGAGGAGAGATTCAAACTAGATGTTACGAAGAAGTTCTTAAAAGTGATAGTGGTGAGACGTTGGCATAGGCTGCCCAGGGAGGTTGTGGATGCTCCCTCCCTGGAGATGTTCAAGGCCAGGTTGAATGAGGTCTTGAGCGACCTGTTCTAGTGGGAGGTGTCCCTGCCTATGGTGGGGGGTTGGAACTGGATGAGCTTCGAGGTCCCTTCCAACCTAAGCCATTCTATGACTCTATGATTCTATCTTCCAGCAAAATTTTAGGTACCGCACGACAAACAAGGGTTGCCGGAGGCTCTTCATTTCTTCTTTTCATAACATGAGAAGATGTTTTGCAGGATTGGCTCCCTTCCAGCTACACTTCTGTAGAAATGGTTTCACAGGGCAGGAAATCTTTCCTCAGCTGCACTCCCAGCCTCACAAGAGAGCAGCTGGCCATGAACGTACTCAAGTGCTGATGTCCAACAGGCAAGCCTACTCTGCCCCAGTGTTGAGTGTGGATACCATCAGTGGTCTCCCATCTCTCTCACAAACACAGCAGCCAGAATTCTGTACCTTCTCCTTCAGACTACTTTTGGACCTTTTCCTTGTTTTATATATGCTTAGGTATTGATTTGGAGTGAGTAAAGGCAGCAAGGGAGAGTAACTGAATTTTATGGCCCTCAGTCAGAGCACTCAGTTGGGATGCAGGAGAGAAGTGCTCAGGCTGCATGGATTAAGCTTTTCCCACACTGCAGATGGAAGAGCTTATTCCCTGTGCCAGTAACCATAACATGCTTTCTAATTTATTTTCTAATGTCAAGGGTGTACAGTGCTGGTTATTTTTTCTCTTGCCAGTTTGGCTGGTCATTTCTTTTTCTCTTAGTTTATGGCCTTCAAAGACAGTTTTCTGCTTTTCATTTTAAAGTGATGGCCATGCCTGAGTTGACATCAGGCAACTTCAGACAGCCACAGATGTTTAGATGGCAGCCAGTCCACCTACTGAGCAGTGTCTGAGATGCACTAAGCCTTTCACCAGGCCTTGATGCCGTTGGATCCGTTTGAGGTGCATGGGACAGGGATGTTAACACTGCATGATTGTTCTGCATTTTAAACTACATGAAAAGTACCAGAACTGCTCACAAATGTAAAGCACAATGAACAGAAGGTAAACTGAGAAAGTCTTGACCATCAAAATGTCCTGTAATGCCTGAACATTTGTTGTGGCTCTCTTTAAGTGACCACTTGGCAGTGTTTTGTTTTGGTAGCTTCATTGCTATCTAATTAAAAAATGGCTTTACATTGCTGGCAGCTCCTCTCTTCATAGAATCAACTAGGTTGGAAGAGACCTTCAAGATCATCCAATCCAACCTATCACCGAGCCCTATCTAGTCAACTAGACCATGTCATTTTCCTTCCAGACATGCTCTCCCTCATCCCTAAGCACCTGATTTTCTCCTCCACCTTTTCTGCTCCCTCTTATTTCCCTGGGAAATGACCTTCATAGACTCATAGATTCATCTTTTGTTTGAAAAGACCTTTAAGAACATAATGTCCAACCACTGACCCAGCACTAGCAGGTTACCACTAAACCATGTCTCCCAACACCATATGTACAAGATTTTTCATTCCCTCCCCTCCATCCCACTCCCATGATGGTGACTTCACCACTTTTCTGGGCAACCTGTTCCAGAGATTGAAAACCCTTTCAGAGAAGACATATTTCTTAATGTCCAACCTAATCTTCCCATGGCACAACTTGAAGCTGTTTCCTCTCATCCAGACTTGGTAGAGTTAGACAGTGGGTGAATTCAACTATACTAAATGTTTTTTTTTCCCAAACAAAATGACTCTGTGATTCTATGATTCTAGGTAAAGGTAAATTTCTGGAATGGCTGGGGAGTTTTGAACTTTTGGTACTGCATGGTAAATGATGATTTTTTTTCACTCTAGGAAAAAACTACTTCCACTGTATCATTATCTCCTTGGCTTTTTTCTTAGTAGGTTGCATGCAAAGAAAAGTTGAGACACCTGGGTCTGTTTCACCTGGAGAAGAGAAGAATAGGAAGGGATCTTATCAATGGTGATTAGTAGCTGAAGGGCAGCAGGCAAGAGGATGGGGCCAGATTCGTTTTAGTGTGTTTTAGGGGCAGTGGACACAAACTGGAACCCAGGAGGTTCCATCTGAACATGAGGAAAAACTTCTTCCCTGTGAGGGTGCCAGAGCACAGGAGCAGGCTGCCCAGAGAGGTTGTGGAGCCTCCTCCAGAGAGATTCCAAACCTGCTTTGACATGATTCTGGGCAACTTGCTCTGAATGACTCTGTTTTAGCAGGAGGGTTGGACTAGGTGATCTTCAGAGGTCCCTTTTAAGCACTACAACGCTGTTAGTCTGTGACTGTGTAAAGGATGCAAAACCACAACAGCAAATGCCTTGCCCTTTATCTCCACACAATGTGTAAACACTGAGATAGTTACAGCAATTCCCATCCTTAACTGAAGGAAACGTCCAACTTCTTGCTCTTCACATCAGAAGGAAAATGTTTCCTATTTACTTTATGTTCATTGTTTTTTATACTCACCCTGTCTGTCAGACCATAGTGCCCACTTCCTTTTCCAATTACACAGTTTAAACCTGAGGAAAATGCCCCATTCTTCTACTCTCTGATTGTCTGCTGCTAAAAGAAATTTCTCTTTTCCTTGCTGTCTGAAAGGAGCACACTGTACCAATTAAAGAGCTTTCTATGAAGAAATCTAATTATAAAAACACAAGGCCTGATTCAAAGCCTATTTTAGTCCATGGAAAGACTTCTGGTGACTTCTGTGGGCTCAGGTCCATATTCAGCAATGGTTAAATGTAATAAGAAAAGAGCTTATTTTCAGTTAACAAACAACTCATGGATATGTTGGATGCAACAATCTACTTACATTATCTCTATATATTCCATTAAAACACACAAATTGACCACTTCAGTATTGTAAGAGTTTGTATTCCTCACATATGGAACTCTTTTGATATCTCTCTCCTATGTATCTGCAGGGTGTCCTGGAGGGCTGGTAGGCCTATTAGATGCCCTAGATTGCCCCAACCTTCTGCTGATGGGGGAAGCAAGGGTAGTGGGAAAACAGAGGCTTGGGCAATTTTGTCCCCTCCCAAAGTGATAAACAGGTATCCACAGGTGTTTAGGTACTTGTTGGTGTCTTGCCCAAGTAAGGGTGAGCAAGCTCTGGTTCCACCTAATATGGTTCAGTTTTGCAAATGCCATTTTGATTGGTGGATTTCTGTGGCCAAAGGAGCCATTGCACTCAGGCAAAAGAAATTGAGCTAAGTTGCAAGCAGCTGTGCTGTTTCTGCCTTGCCACCTCTGTGTCACGGAGCTGCCTCTGCCTTACTGCTCTTGGATGTGTTCTGCTCTGCCTCGTGCTTCAGATCAGCTTAACCCTGATGTTTTGGGTTTGAACTACCTGGAAACTTAAGTGTCTCAAGTTTCCCAGGAGAAGGCATTTAAGTGCCTCCTGTCATCTGCAAGACATCTGTGCCAAGAGGAACCAGAATCAGATCAGAGATTGTCTGCCTTTTTCTCAACACCCTGGGAAGATCTAGAAGCCTCTCAATGGCCAAGCAGTTCCAACAATGCCACAAAGGAGCCAGGGACTATGGTGAAATTTCTACTCTACCACAGTTTGGCTGCAGGTACCTTATTAAACAGAAAACATTTATCTACATTATGGATTGCTCACAGAAGACCAAAAGTTCTGAGTTAAAAAAATTCACTGTCGCTGAACAACTGATGAATTGCTTACAAATATCTCTTAAGAGAAAATGTGAAGCTATCAATGTGATAGAAGAAAAATTGCCTGCTAGGAAAGACAGGTTTATAGTAATGGAGATAAACAGATGAATTGGCTGCAGTGGTTACTAAAAGGCAGTCAACAGGAGATCAGATGTCTCCAAAATGGAAGAAGGAAAATGGATTGTAAGCAATCAGTGTTAAATTAATCAGTTAGGCTGTAATGACTGACAGATATGTCTAGCCTAAATGTCCTTGTGTAAAACTTTGAGATGAGTTTTTCTTAGCCTGTGTGCTGCAGACAGGAAGATCCATTCATTACTTTCCTTTCTGCTGCCATCTATCAGTGAGTGAGCAGCTCAAATGTCTGAGGAGCACTAGAAAAAAGTCAGATGGAGCAAGTATGCTGGTTCTTCTGACTTCAGACTTTCAGCAGGCAGGGAAACTGAACTCTTTCATCACTCTTTCTGTTCCCTCAAATATATCTACATTATGTCTATAGGATTCAACTAAATTACCTTGAAATGCACCACATTTCCAACCCCAACCATTCTAAAATGCACCACATTTCCAACCCCAACCATTCTATGAGTCTGGGATTCTGCTGCTGACAGATGTTCTAAAGAAGAAAAGATGAAGACCAAGTAAAAAGATTCAACACAGTGGGAGCACATCAAGGAGGGAAAAAAACACTGGAAATGCCGAACTTAGAACTGAGATGGAAGAGTGAAACTGTTTGTACCATAACCAGTTTGCTGGCAGAAGCAGGCAGAAAATGAGAGTGCTAAATATTCAGTACTGGATGAGAGTAATGTCTTCTGGCTTTAAGAGATATCCCCTTTGTAGCACAGAGAGATTACTTGAGTCACACACATTTTAACTGGCTACTAAATGTACCTCCACCATCTGTATGATTTCTTTCTTCTCTCTTAAAATGATTTGTATTGCCTGTTTATTTTATGACATTGCACTCATTTCCTTTCAATGCCTCGCTGTTTCTTCATTCCTTATTTGAACTAAGGTATGGAGCTTTAGGTCTCCTAGAGCAACTTTAAATGTCCTGGAGATGACAGTCAGTAGGAAAATCAATTCTACTTGGGACTTGAAGATCCTTCTGGACACCTGGGAAGCCCAAGTGTCTTTTTTTTTCGGTTGGCACTTGGTTTGCAAAAGGTAAAGGAAGCAAATAACAAAAGGCAACTCTTAAGAAAGCAGTTGTGTGCAGGCACAGATGCTGTGTTATGTGCATGCCTCTTGTTTCTCATGGATAGAACATTGTTCTTGACCTTGGAGGTTGGACCAGTCTTCTCTCTCTCTGTGTGTATGTTCAGAGGAAAGTCACAGAATGACAGAATCAACCAATCTACTAGACCATGGCACTAAGTGCTTTATCCAGTCTTTTCTTCAATGCCTCCAGGGATGGCAACTCCACCACCTCCCTGGGCAGCCCATTCCAATGGCAAATCACTCTCTTTGTGAAGAATTTCCTCCTAACATCCAGCCTACACCTCCCCCTGCACAACTGTGCTGTGGAAACAGAGTAGGAGGGGAAGAAAGTAAGCATCCTCTCTGTTTTGCCTTTATGTCTCATCTCTGAGGAGCTGCTGTCTGAATTCCTCAGACCTGGAGACACTCCAGAACAATTAGGCAGTGTACCCCCTGAGACATGACTGTGGATTTTACTGAGTTTTGTTGACTCTTTATTCTTTTCTGCTCAATTAAATGGGGGGAGAAGGCTAAGAGCTGTATCATATGCCCACATTCTCTTTAAGCAGACAAAATCACAAGGGTCTCTGTACCCACTTGCCAGTGTAGCTAAACCATTCTCTTCTTCAGCTCCTCAGTTTTTAAGATGATTTGACAGTCTATATGAAACTAACAGTCAAGTTCAGCACTGTGGAACAACGGAAAGCTCTTCTTTATCTGAATTGTTTTTTACTGACCTTTGTGTATGATTCAAACACTGTGATTGGATCAACAAAACACAGAGCAGAAAATGCATAGCAAATGTATTCAGGTGTCATGTCCCAGCTGAGAAGTACATTCAAATAGCAGTTCAGTCAAATTATTTCCTATCTAACAATGTATGTGTGAGGCTTCTCAGATATAGCCAACATCAGGCAATGTCAAATCTAGGAACCCTTAGTCTGAAGAGATTTAAAACCAGGGGAGCTGCAGCTACAGCAGAAGAAATTTCAAGTGATAGCATTATTGAATCATGCAAACTCCAAAGGTTAGTTCTGCTTTAAAAGATGTTTCTTTAAGTGTTGATCAAAGCCCACATTTACAGTTACTGGCTTCTGCAAAGGCTTCTTTACATCTTTAATACAATTTCATATCCCTACCAAATCTTTTTAAAGGTCTAGAAGTGAGCTATGGGGAAAAAAAAGAGCTCTCCAGATACTAGACTTACAACACTGCACTTTTCCAAATATTGGCACACTGTTCATGACAGGCTTCTACAACCCCCTTACTCTGCCTTATTCAGCAAAATAAACTGCCTTGTTGCAGAAGAAGTTAAGTGGAATGCTGGATCAGAGTACCAAGGTAGGAATAGCGTCTATGTGCATCCTTTGCACTTCTGCTACGAAAAATGCTTTGTGGCTGACTGAAGTGCTGAAAGAAGTTTTAAAGAAAACAGTCATCTGTGTCAGAACCTGACTAAGCAGCACTTGTGCCACAACTATGAGGAGAGACTGAGAGAGCTGCGGCTCTTTAGCTTGGAGGAGACTGAGAGGTGATCTCCTTAATGTTTATAAATATATGAAGGGTGAGTGCCTAGAGGCTGGAGCCAGGCTCTGCTCGGTGATGCCCGGTGACAGGACAAGGGGCAATGGCTGAGACATAGGAAGTTTCATTGAAACATGAGGAAACAAAATTGCACTGTGAAGGTGACAGAACATTGGAACAGGCTGCCCAGAAAGGTTGTGGAGTCTCCCTCCTCTCTGGAGATAGTCAAAACCTGCCTGGATGCCTTCCTGCGTGATCTGGTCTACGTGATCCTGCTCTGATAGAGGGGTTGGACTGGATGAGCTTTCGAGATCCCTTCCAATCCCTGACATTCTGTGACTGTGCAATCCTGTGAAGTGGAGCATTGCTATAGCTACTGTTTGTTTATCCTTCTATGCTTTAGCCTGAACTTTCAGCTATGTGATGCTCTTCCGAATCATACATTATCCACATGTGAAATGGGAGAGAGAAGACACTCTGCAAATCATCTCCATATATTGCAGCAAGCTCTTGGAGATGCTGTAACTGAAACTTCTGTTAGCACTTAGTAATGCAGAGCTTGTAAAGTTTGATGATGCAAGACAGCCCAGTTGCAAGCCATGAGATTAATCTGCCTGTATTACATCTAATATCTTATACAATGTGCAATTACAATATGACTACAAAAACATTTGGAAATAATCATAAAAAGCAGGAAAGACAGATGTGGATTCCCTGCAGATCCAAATATTTTGAAGTCTTCCTTTAAATTTTAATAAAGAAGCAATGATTTAACTCTCTTTGGTCACATAAAAAAAAATCAATCATGGGCTTTGCAAAAAGAAATCAAGACCAAAAATTAATAATTAAACAAATTAACATTCAAAACAAGACCTCTGAACACCTTCAATGCAAATAAGATTCTTAGTAAATGCACACAGAACTCGTCCTTTGCTTCCCACTTGCAGTGCTTTCAAAAAATGAAATAGAACATAGAAGAATTCAGATTCTCTCTGCCAGGGCCCTAAGGCATCACCACCCTTGGGGATCTCCCGAGTCTGCCCATAGTGCAGGATCCCATTTCAACCCACCAGAGCCACCAACACTAGTAACAACACAGCAGGGCTGATCCTCAGCTCCTCACAGCCCTGCCCTGCCCAGCCATGGGTCCCACTGAGCCAAGCCTACCCCAAGCAACCTATTCCAGCTCCTCACCACTCCAATGGAGAAGAATTTCTTCCAAATGTCTAATCTAAATCCAGCTCCTTCCAGTTCAAAGCCATTACCCCTCACCCTGTCACTATACGCCTTTCTAAAAAGTCCCTCACCAGATGTCCTGTAGGACCCCTTCAAATACTGGAAGGCTGCTCTAAGGTCTCCCTGGAGCCTTCTCTTCAGCAGGCACCAGTTTGATTCCTTTCTCTTTAAAAGAACCACTTCTCCACACATTTTCTGCAATCAAAATAAGAGATTCCATGCTAGGTCATGTTCTCAGCAGCACATGCCTTAGCCCTGACTGATTCTACAGATATCAGATTTACTCCAGTTTTGCAACATGGATCAATCAAAACTCTTGTTTCTAACATCCTGGCTATTTTTTCCTGCTTTATGCCACAGCTGTAGCTCAGTCAATACTGCTTTCTGGTTCTAAAGGGAGTATGGTTATTTTGGAGAACAAATGTTCAACTCAAGAGGTATATTTAGCTCTGACAGAGTTGCTTTATCCGTAGATCAGAAACATTTGCAAGGGAGAAAGTCACTATCATTATGCCTGGTTTAGAAGTAGGAAAGTTTATAATAATACATCTAGTAGTAAAATGATTTTTCCAGCATCCCAGAGCTGGCACCAAAGCCAACAGGATCTCCTGAGTCACAGCCTAACCCTTTGATTATTCAGCCTTCTGGCTTCCCCAGTAGAGTTCCACAGTTTCTCTAGAGGACTTCCCAAACAGAAATACCAGCACTGTAGAAATTACCATCAAACCAGCACACATACAGTGTGACCACATCATGCACATGTCAAAAAAGCTTGTAATATTTACTAGCTTGGGCACAGTGGACATGGCAGACTTCCACCCATCACAGATACTGCTACTGACATCCGCTAGCCCTAAGTAGGTGCCCAAGGTTCTCTTTCTCCAATCAGAATTTCTGAGAGATTAAAACCAAAATCCCCAAATCAAAGAGGACAAAATACAGGTATTCAGACTTAAATTCATGTGGTGTGCTTTACTTCTTCCTTTTGTCAGAAGAGAGTGTACAGGATCCTGTAATTATGTCTGCCAGGTATAATCTGACATAAGAAATCAGTGAAGTAGAGATGTATAGTGTTAAAAATGTTCTTTTCCTTGTGTCTTCACAATATCTATGTCTGAGGACCCTGTGGATAAATGCACCTTCTCTGAATGAACCAGTATTAGGTAACAACGTACTCCACAAACTCAGACCTCAAAATAATGCAAAATTCATTCCAGAATGAAGAAATGCTGGACCACTGTGTGCTGATAAAATGAAATCCTCACAACTTTTGGCCCAGATGTGACGTGAGAAGTGGGTTAGATAGCACAGCCAGATCTTGCCATGATTAGCCTGTTGCCATAAGTATTTTATAGATCTTCCTATATATGGAGGAAGGAGTACCCAAGAGGAAAGATTATCCTCATTATTTATGACATTTAGGTTCCTACACCCAGTGAGAAGTAAAACAATTTCACCTTTGGGCAATAGGTTGTTTATAATGGCACTTTATTGAAATATATCAACTTTTGAAGGTGTTCAGATGAAGATTTACTGTTGCTTACTTGATGGTGTGAATAATTCATTCTTTTCAAGACAGGCATATACTTATTTCAGAGAGGAAATGCCTCCAAAGCCACATTTATTGACTTGGGCACCAGCATTCACCAAGCACCATCAGATATGTAACTCGCAGTAGGGAATAAGAGAAACTTTAAGGGATGTGCTGAAATGGGGGGGAAGGGGGGGGGGGATAAAAAAGAGTTTTACCCTTTACTAGTCACAAATCTTGTTTCTGCAACACTAAAACAACTATTTTACATTCTTAAGTGCCAAAACTCAAACAGACATGCCAGCTGCAGCAATGAGCAAACAATTGCCCTGGTTTGAGCTAGATCAGAACCAACTCTGGTCAGTGCTGTTGACTTCTCGGCTCAGTCTCTGCTCACTGACAGCACTTGTTGAAGTTCAGAGCAGGTTTGCCACAGCCATAGGCTGCTTCTAGAAGCAAGAGCACTGATAGGGAGAGTTACTGCCAAGGGTTGGGCTCTGGCTTAGACTCTCTCTCTATATATATAAATAGAATTATTTTCTTTTCCTGAAACCCCACCCCCAAAACTATATACAGAAATTAATTTAGTTTAATTAGCAGACTCACTTTGATTGAGAAGCGCTTACAAGGACACCATAGATAAATTTGACTATTTCATAAGTCGAGAAATGGAAAAGGCTAAGTTGTTAAACACAACTTTCCCAGTTATCAATCAGGCTGAGCAGAAAGTTTACTCATAGGTGACTAAGGCTGTCTGAGAGAAAGGGCAGTCCAGATGGGGGTCAGCTCTCTCTCTTTCAAAGGACATCCCACTCGTTAGGCCTATTAAGCTTGCACAAAAGGGATGCTTATGGAGGGAAGCCATCCGAAGCAGGGACAGTCCTGTCCCTCAGGAGCTTGCCCTTCACAGCACCAGGGGACTCTCTGCTGGAACTATCCAGGCAGGGGAGAACTCTAAGGTGGGCAGTACCCCAATATTTATCCCTTTCCTAGACAAAAAGTCGAGTTACCACTGCCTAGGCACGAAGACCACAGCCAATCCCCAGCCCGATACCAGTGCAGGCATCTGCACGGTCACCCCTGGTGCTCAAAGGACTCCTTACCCCTCTCCTATGGGGGTAGGAGGGGAAGGGAACAGGTTTTTCACGCCTTTCCTCTCCCATTCAAACCACGAGAGAGAGGAATTTTGGGCTATCCAGGGCTCCAGAACAATTAGAGATGGCACCTGAAGGGGCAAGTGTACAGAACAGGTGACCTTAAACTGACCAACATGGGATTCCATTCTATGGATGTTATCTTCAGGATAAAGCTGAGGGATCGCCAGGGTCAAGAAGCCTCTTCTTGGGTGGCTGGTGCCTGAGGAGGACTCTCTGGGCAACAAAGTTGGTAAGGGGCCTAGAACACAAACCCTATGAGGAGAGGCTGAGGGAGCTGGGCTTGTTCAGCCTGGAGAAGAGGAGGCTGAGGGCAGACTTCATTGCTGTCTACAACTACCTGAAGGGAGGTTGTAGCCAGGTGGGGGTTGGTCTCTTCTCCCAGGCAACCAGCAACAGGACAAGGGGACACAGCCTCAAGTTGTGCCGAGGGAAATATAGGCTGGATGTTAGGAGGAAGTTCTTCACAGAGAGAGTGATTTGCCCTTGGAATGGGCTGCCCAGGGAGGTGGTGGAGTCACCATCCTTGGGGGTGTTCAGGAAAAGACTGGATGAGGCACTTAGTGCCATGGTCTGGTTGACTGGATAGGGCTGGGTGATAGGTTGGACTGGATGATCTTGGAGTTCTCTTCCAACCTGATTGATTCTATTCTATTCTATTTTTCTGCCTTTGATACCATGATCATTGTGTGCCTAAATACTGTTCCAGAACGCAGCTCCTGACTCTGGTTGCCATCTGCTTCTGAGGCCAGTTTGTGACTTTCCCAGTACCTGCCCACAACACCAGTGGTGCTGGTGCCGTCATTTCCATCAGGGGGCTGGGTTCCATACTGATGTGTATCTCCTTGGCTCTACTTTATTTTATTGTTATTATTTCCATTCCAGCTGGTTTAGCTTCTTTCCCAACCCAGCAGTCTCCCTCCCTTATTCTCTTTTTCTTTTCTATGGGAAAGCAGAGGGGTTCACAGAGAGCCCCTGGCACTCCACTAGTGGCCCTAACCTCTGATAATCTTGCATCACAAACAACTGGAAAAAGCAATTGCACCCTGCCCTACTCAGTGACTGGAGCTCTCCTGCACCCAAGCTGATGAAGGAGCCCAGCAGCATACCTTGCCATTGGAGAAACGTAGTCAGCTGCTCTGGGGACACAGCCAGAGCAGTGTAACTGCTTGTGGTATTTGGCTGCAGGTTCTGAAGGGCTGCACAAAGCTCCATTCTCACTCTTGCAAGTGGAGCACTGTGTAGCCCTCTTTTGCATCACTCCCTGAGGCACCCACCCTCAACTGCTCATGCCTGTTAGATGTGACTATAGATGTTACAAGACACTCTTTCTCCCAGCCTGTATAATACAACTCTTTGGACTCCACTGTAGAATGAGTGAGTCTGACATTTGTCATTAAAATGAAATGAAAAGAAAGATTTGTGGACTCAATGAAATGAAGCAAGGAATCGTGGGGTAACTGCGATAGATGATGGCAGGCTGCAGATTTACGTTTCTCTGAAGTCCAAGGACCCAGAAAACGTATTCCTTAAAACACTAAAGAAACTACTCTCAGATATAACAGGCATCTCACTGGCAGTAACCAACACCTTGGATTCACATTCATAATGTGAGGTTTGAGAGGACATGTTAGACACCAGGGTCACCAGGGTCAGGCCTCCTCTTCAGCAGCCAGTGTCCAAGGAACACTCTGTCCATTGTGTCTTCGATGTCCATGTCTTTCTGAATCCAGAGACAGAATCCAGCACCAGAATCAATCTCCTGAATCTGGTTTCCATCTCCTTCTGAGTCCAGTCTGGGAATTCCCCAGTGCCTACCCACAACATCAGTGATGACATTGACATCATTGCCACTGAGGGGGCTGGGTTCAATATTGGTTTGTGTCTATTCATATCTATTATTTTTTTATTAATTTCACTACAACTGTCTTAGTTTTCTTTCCCAATCCATCACTCTCTCTCTCTTGTTCCCTTTCTCCTTCCCTGAGGGAAAGTGTCTCTCATTCAGGCCACTGCCTGTGCACCCCTAAGCCCTGACAAATCCAAACCACCTATTGCCACTTGCTGTCCATTTCTTTTGGACATAACTACTCATCTTCTTCATACATCTCCAGCCACATTTAAACCTTCATTCCAGGCATGTATTTATTGGTCAATTTTATTTCAGTATCTCTGCCCAAACCAAGAACACAGATTCATGGTGCACTCAGGCATAGAAGAAGATAAAGTACTGCCCTGGGGAGCAAATATAGAAGGGATAAGCTGGGCATGACAACAGCACAAATGCCTTTACATATCAACATGGAGACTGTCATGAGAAGAGGGATGTATTGTACAAAGCAATCAGGAGGGAACACACCAAGTTAATACCTCAGAACATGTGTGAGCTGATGCAGTTTCAAAATAGCTCTAATATTTTCCATTGTATTTGTCAAAAACTGTTCTTGAGATCGTACCTTGAATATAAATAAGGGGATCAGCTTTCACACACTGCCAGGTCAGTTCAGCTCTTACCCTAAAAGCAGCAACAGCTGTTCCAATATCAATAACATTTTCCTGTTTTACTAATCATTATGTTTGCTCATAAATGCTTTGATTTTGCCTTTCATGAATCTGGTACAATAAGCTCCACATTTATGAGAAAATGAGCAGCAGAGGGACAAGGCTATTTCCTTTGGCTCAGGCCTCACTCTGGCTGGGCTGGGCAGAACTACTCTTGACCCAGTTTTATGGGTTTCACAGTTGGCTGACCCATTCATTGTCAACTGATACGGATGTTAGCTCAAAATTGTCCTAGCAACCGAGAAAGCACACAAAGACCTGACGGAACTCCATCGCTTAAACATCCCATTTGAGATCTCGCATTCAGTGTGAGTTCAGCAAGTGCAGTGGAGAACACTGGCCAGCAAGGAGTAGGTGACAAGCTGCTTTGTAAAAAGGCCACTAACTAAAACAGGGTTCAGAGCATGCTCTAAATAATTGCCAATTTAAAAAAACACTCTAAAGAATCATTGAATCATAGAATCACAGAAATGTTTTGGTTGGAATAGACCTTTAAAATCACAGAATCACAGAATCAAAGCAACATTGTGGTTGGAAAACACCCTCAGGATCATCAAGTTCAACCGATATCTCTACTCTACAAAGTTCACCCTTAAACCATATCCCCAAGGACCACATCCAAAAGACCTTTAAACACATCCAGGCTCAGTGACTCCCTGGGCAGCCTATTCCAATGCCTGACCACTCTTGCTGGGAAAACATTTTTCCTAATGTGCAGTCTAAACCTACCCTGTCACAGCTTGAGGCCATTCCCTCCTGTTCTAAATCACTAATTACCTGTGAGAAGAGACCAGCAGCAGCTTCTTCACAAGGTCCTTTCAGGTAGCTGTAGACAGCAATGAGGTCTCCCCTCAGGCTCCTTTATTTTGGACTAACCAACCCCAGCTCCCACAGTTGTTCTTCTTATTTTGGACTAACCAACCCCAGCTCCCACAGTTGTTCTTCATAAGATTTATTCTTCAGGCCCTTCCCCAGCTTTGCTGGCCTCCTCTTCACTCTCCAGAACCTCCACATCCTTCTTGTAATGAGATACCCAAAACTGAACACAAGATCATCAAGTCCAGCCATTAACCCAGCACTGCCAGGGCACCAGTAAACCATGTCCCTCCGCAGCATATCTACAAGACTTTTAGAGCATGTGTCCTATCCACAGGTTGTACATTGTCTCCCCAAAACTAAAGGAAACAGAACAGATAAGACTATCTTAAAGCAGGTACACATGGAGACAAGGCTGCTCTCCTGTCTGCAACAAATGATAAGGGCTGTGCAGATTCAGAAAGGTTGAGTGTCCAACAAAAACTGTAGCAACTCTGATGCCGTATGAGAATTCCCCAGGTTCAATACACTGTTAATAACTTTTCCTTCCTCTCCCTCATTTTTAACTCTAAGCCACAAGAGAAGCCAACAATGTCAAGCTTTGGAAAGTGCATCAAGACCAGATTCAAGAGGAACCATTGCTGTAAATAATTTTAGGTTTAAAAGGAAACATGTAGTAAACTTTGCCAACTTCACCAATTCAGTATGCTCTCCACACTCACCTCCTGAAATGGGTTGGAATTACTATGATAGTATCAACCAGGAAATTAGGGTAATGGTAAGAAAATGGAAATTAAAACTTATCTAAATAGGTTTGCCAAATAGAAAAATGCCCAGAAAAAGAGAATTTAAAAAATAATAGCTTCTACCATGAGAACAGCCTTTACTTTATTATTATGTCACCTTTTATAGAATCATGGAATGCTTTGGATTGGAAGGAACCTTGGAAGATCATCTACTCCAACCCCACTACAGTCAGTGGCAACATCTCCAACTAGAGCAGGTTGCTCAGAGCCACATCCAACCTGACCTGGAATGGCTCCAGGGATTGGACTTCAATCAGCTCTTTGGGCAACCTGGTCCAGGGTTTCATCATCCTCACTGTGAAAAATGGCTTCATCTCTCTAATCTGAAACTCTCCTATTTCAGTTTAACCCCATCACCTCTTGTCCTGCCACAACAGGACCTGCTAAAAAGTCTGTCCCCCTGGGACCCTTTAAGTACTGGTGTTAGAGTGTTGCTCCTGTAATTCTTTTAACAAGTTTCTTAATCATATTGGATTATGTGAGCTACTTTAGTCAGCTTTTATTCATTCTTCAGTCGCTTCAGTGTCTTTCTTTGTCTTTTTTCCCTGTTGTACATGTTCTGGACTATCATCTTGCTCTTCCATCAATGTCATTTAGACAGGAGTAAAAAGGTCAAATTGCAGCTTCTTTATTTTTCAATAACTTGCTTGTTTTACAGACAAATTAGTTTCCCAGTGACTGAGGTATGTATGACCTATGGGTTAATACCCTTAGAGATGTGGAGGAATCACATGAAAAAATCATCACAAAATGGACTTCTACTGAAGAGTTTACCACAGCGTTCCTGCTATTCCCTATATTTAGAATGAGAAATTCCAGAATTGCCATAACAGAATCCCAGCATGGCAGGGTTTGGAAGGGACCTCTGGAGTTGATCTGCCCCAACCCTCCTGCTAAAGCGAGGTCACCCACAGCAGATTGTCCAGGGCCACAACGTCAAGGTGGGTTGGGAACCCCTCCAAAGAAAGAGATTCCACAACCTCTCTAGGCAGCCTACTCCAAGGCTCCAGCACCCTCACAGGAAAGAAGTTTTTCCTCATGTCCAGATGTAATCTCCTGTGTTCCAGTTTGTGCCCATTGCTCCTTGCCTTGTTGCTGGGCATCACTGAAAAAAGTCTGGCCCCATCCTCTGGACACCTGCCCTCTAGGTATTGATCAGAATTAGTAACATCCCTTCTCATTCTTCTCTTCTCCAGGCTAAACCATCCCAGGTCTCTCAGCCTTTCCTCCTCACAGAGATGCTCCAACCCCCTCAGCATCTTTGTAGCCTCTCTTGGACTCGCCAGTAGTTCTCTGGAACCTCCAGTGCCTCTGCTGGCATGAGTGGTGCCTTATGGTAATTTTCTGGAAAATATGTTCTCTTTTAGGGAGAGATTTTGATCTACTGTCAGAAATAAATTCTTGTGGGTTTCCACTCCTGCAGAAATGATAGAGCAGGAACTGCAAGAGTAGGTGTGAATTGTGAAGAAGCACCACAGTAACAAAAAAGTCAGAACCAATTAAACCTTTGATGTCAATGGTAACATTATCCCATACAGAATGTGGTTAGAGGGACTGCTTGGGACCAGAGTCAGCAAATTCTTACTGCCTCACTGTGAGAAGCAAGACCAATTTTTAGAACAATGATTAATCCAAGTATTCATTAATTCCTAATTAAAAGCAGCTGCAGTTCTACCCAGGTTTTGGAGGGAAGAGTGCATGTGGGTTGCAAAACACATAGGAGTACCCAAGTTTGAGGAAACTTAAAGTGAACAGCTTGGCAATAACCAAATCTAACAAGACACTTACAACTAGCACAAAAAGCAGAGAGAACCATAAAAGACTGCTTCAGTTTTTTTTCTTCACCAGTCAAAAGAGCACCAGGACCACCACAAATTACAGATCAGACAGGAATACTTTGCTGCTAGAGCTATGGGAGAAAACTACAACATTGCTTCTTTAATCCTCATGAATATAGCAGACTGTTGGAGCTTGGATTTGTCTGCTTTTCCCTAAAGCAACATAATCTTAATCTGGCCTTTTTGCCTCCATTTCATGTACTGGCCTTTCAGCAACAAGAGTCTAAGAAGTTCATGTTGTTGTCACTCTTTCACAGAGTCACCGAATGTCAGTGTTTGGAAGAGACCATGAAAGCTGATCCAGTCCAACTCTCCTGCAGGGTATGATCACCTATACCAGACCACACAGGAACACATCAAGGTGGGTCTTGAATATCTTCAGAGAGAGAGATTCCACAACCCTCCTGAGCAGCCTGTTCCAGTGCTCTGTCACCTTCAAGTGAAATTTTTTTTCCTCATGTTTCCATGGAACTTCCTATGTCTCAGCTTCCACCCATTGCCCCTTGTCCTATCACTGGGCATCACTGAGCAGAGCCTGGCTCCAGCCTCTTGGCACTCACCCTTTACATATTTCTATGTCACCACTCAGTCTCCTCCTCACCAAGCTAAAACGCCCCAGCTCCCTCAGTCTCTCCTCATAAGGAAGATGTTCCTCTATCTCCATCATTTTTGTGGCTCTTTGATGACACATAATGGTGAAAGAACAAAAAATACACTCATGACAAAAGTCCAAGACAGTCACATATCCAAAATTGAGCAGTGCTCAGAAATTACTGGGCAATGGCTGCTTTTGATCATGCCTTTAAAATACACCTAGAGGTTTGTGTTATAAAAGGGGTATTCTGTCATCCTTGACTGCAGAAATTCTTACGCAGAAGTCACAGATCAAGACAGAAGCAAATATGGTCTAAAGAACAAATAAGGTTTAGAGCACACATTTTATGAGGAGCAGCTGAAGGAGATGGGTTGTCTGGAGTAAAGAAGGCTGAGGGGAGACCTTCTGGCTCTCTTAACTAGCTGAATGGAGGTTGCAGCTAGGAAGGGAATGGCTTGTTCTCCCAGGCTGTAAGCAACAGAACAAGAAGAAATAGCCTCAAGCTGCTCCAAAGGAGGTTTATGTTGGATATTAGGAAAAATTCCTTCACAAAATGGGTTGTCAAGTCCTTCGACAGACTGCCCTGGGAGGTGATTCAGTTTAGGGTGCACATGTTAATGTTGGGTTAATGGTTGGACTCAAGGATCTTTAAGGTCTTCTCTAGCCTAAATGACTCCATGATCCCATTATTCTATTAGTAGTGGTTGTTTATCAAGCTGTATAAGATGAATCAATCACTTTTTCATCAATGACAGTTAAAAAACCATGAAATTCTGTATCCTGCAGATACTTTGTTAAACAAAAATCTCTTCTTATAGCAACAGTCTGGCCTTTTCTTATCACTGCATCTTTATAAACTGAGCCTTTTGCTTGTTTTATGCACTCCACATGAAATTCAGCTTGTAGAAGTGTTGTGGCTTGAGAAGAGGAATGTTGAAAATGCCCCCAAGATATTTATGCAATTTGGCAAATGCACACTTTTTTGGTTGTTGAACAGCTGAAAAAAAAAAAAACCAAAACTAACTTTTCACAAGGATGTAAGAATGAAATTTCAGTTGGAATAGCCTGGGAAAGTCAGTTGGCATAAAAATCCAAGGGGTTCATAGAAATGCTCAGGTTTGAGGATGCTTGTTATCTTCCAATTCCTTCCATTACTGACAGCATTCAGACTACAGAACATAAAGAGTCAATGAAAAATAATATTTTCCATCTTCAGTAGAGTTCATTTTCAAGTAATGGATTTGAAGGCAAACTGAAAGCAATCTAATCCAGTTGAAGTATAAGGTTTTAATTAGGCAAATGGCATCACTTAGTTGTTTTGCTTAAATTATGTCCCTCAATTCCACGGTAAGAGTTCAGAGGAGGTTTTGTTTTCCTATTGCTAAATCCAGTCCATCACAGACTCATGCAAAGGAATATTTTTCCCCAGTAAGTGGCAAGTCCTTTAGGTCTCCAAAGATTCTGCAAGGTTTCTGTGACGTTCTGAGACTTTTACTAATAATTTATTTCCTTGTGGATCAAAAAACCAATAAACCGCATTACTATGGACTGACTGTTACTGTGGAATTTAGTCATCTGCTGACACATCTGTTGGGGTCTGGAGACAATACTACAAGCAACTCCCCCTGTTAGAACTGGTTCTGCTGTCTTTGGAATTTTTTCACTCTTTTTTCTTCTGGATCTTCTTGCATAGAATCATAGTGTCATTTTGGTTGGAAGACACCTTGAAGATCAAGTCAAGTTAACCCAGCACCGCAAAGTCACTACTAAAACATGTCCCTCAGCACCAATCCCTCCAGAGATGGGGACGCCACAACTACCTTGTGCTACCTATTCCAGGGCTTGACAATCTTTTCAGTAAAAAAATAACTGAATTACAGGAACTGGAAGGAACCTCAAAAGACCATCTAGTCCAACCTCCCTGTCAGAACAGCATCACCTATACCAGGTCACACAGGAATGTTTCTCATTCAGAATTTCTATCCCTCCAGGGATCAGGTTAACACTCTGACTGCATCCAAGAGAGTGGGTATTGATGTATGATTCCCCCCTAAGATTCTGCTGGTAATGAAGAATTTGAAGTGCTGCACCAGGGACTGTCTGGATTTCTTCACAGAGAGTGAAGAATGGGCATTGGAATGGGCTGCCCAAGAAGGTGGCAGAGTCACCATCCCTGGAATTGTTCAAGAAAAGCCTGGATGAGGCACTTAGTGCCATAGTCTAATTGATTGGAAACAGCTGGATGATCTTGGAAGTCTCTTCCAACCTGGTTGATTCTGTGATTAGGTCATTATTGAAAACACTGTGGATCTCATCAGTTACTGTGTCATTGCAGTTGAGATACTCACATCACCAAGAAAAACGCTACTAGGACTCCCTTAGCTGGTCTAGTATTGCTTGGTATGGTCATAATCTCCTTCTGTATGTTAGAGGTGTTGGCCATTTTTGGTGTTGGCATGTGTGACTCTAACACCCTCTTATGGAAGGGCTTCATCTTGAAGTCTCTGAGCTTATTGTCTTTAGATCTACTCATAGTTGTAAATGGGTTTCACCATTAAGGAAAGACATCGGCCTATCCCTTACAATATTCATCCCACCCTTAACTCTAAAATAGAAGAGTGGGAAATACAGACAGGAACCTGGGCTAAGCCATATGAATTTAGGAGGCAGCAAATGAAAACAAGAGGCAGATAAGAGAGTCAGAGGGTCACAAACTGAAAAACAGGGAACTGGAGAGGAACGAAGGGCAGCAGCTTAGTATCTGCTGCCAAGTATCAGAGAAGAGTCATAGAATGGTTGGAAGGAACCTTTAAAGGTCATCCAGTCCAACCCCTCTGCAGTCAGCAGGGACATTTTCAACTAGATCAGCTTATTCAGAACTGCATCCAGCTTGAAAGTTTTCAGGGGTGAGGCTTCTGTCACCACTCTGGCAATCGAGCCCAGGGTTTCACTACCCTCTGTACAAAAAAAAAACTTCCTTAAATCAAGTTGTGCCGAGGGAAGTATAGGCTGGATGTTAGGAGGAAGTTCTTCACAGAGAGAGTGATTGGCATTGGAATGGGCTGCCCAGGGAGGTGGTGGAGTCACCGTCCCTGGGGGTGTTCAGGAAAAGACTGGATGAGGCACTTAGTGCCATGGGCTAGTTGACTGGCTAGGGCTGGGTGCTAGGTTGGACTGGATGATCTTGGAGGTCTTTTCGAACCTGATTGATTCTATTCTATTCTATTCTATTCTAAATCTCCCCTCTTTTAGTTTAAAACCATCAGCCCTTCTCCTGTCACAGCAGACCCTGCTAAAAAGTCTGTCCCCAGCTTTCTTATGGGCCCCTTTAAGTATGAAAAGGCCACAAGGAGATCTCCCTGGAGACTTCTTCAGGCTCAATAAATTCAACTCTCTCAAGCCTATGCCCACATGAGAGGGATTCCAGCCCTCAAATAATTTTTGTGCCCTCCTCTGGCCTTACTCCAACAGGGCCACGTCTCTCTTGTGATGAAGACTCCAGAGCTGGACGCAGCACTGCAGGTGGGGTCTCAGCAGAGCAGAGGGGCAGAAGACCCTCCCTTGATCTGCTTCTCACACTGCTTTGAAAGCAGCCCACGAGACAGTTAACTTCTGGGCAGGGAGTGCAAACTGCCACCTTATGTCTGGCTTTTCATCCACCAAGTTTGGTAGCACATCGCATAGTAAGCCAAGGCAGAGCAACAGCACTAAGCTTGCCACCAAAATAGCCAAGAAAGACAGCAACTGGAAGCAGGTTGCTGTTGCTGTCTCCATTCAAACAACTCATTTTGCTTGCAGGGTGCTTCTGGGAATTAGCTGGGGAAAAAATGGTTTAACATGTGGCACATTAGCTGCAATCTGAATCCTTCTGCCACAAAGCATTTCCTCCCACATGTATTAGCCCTCAGCAAAAAAAAGCACCAAAACGAATGAACATCACAAAAATTAAAGGTGATAGCAAACATTAAAGATGTATTATTCAGTTTTATAGATTAAAGTATTCATTAGAAAAAGTGACTTCTTTTTGTAAGGAGAAAGGACAGTTGGGAGAGTTCTCTAGAATGAAGCTCCTAATATAAGGTCAAGAATACAACGGAAGTTACAGTTTGCTTGATTAAGGTTTCTGTTCTCATAAGCATAAAGATTCTGGATCCTCCCAACACCAGTCAATAACAGAGAAGTTAGGAACAAGCCAATCAAGTGTCAGATTGGTTTTAACATTCAATTGTTGTTGCAAATTAATGTTTGATTTGCAAGAAGCCTATTTAAATAAGTCAGAAACTGATTCCTCAACAACACCAGTAACAAAAGATCAAAACCCAGGCTGATACCTGAAGTTGAGAAATCAGCAGCTTCTAACCAAGAGGAGAATTCCCAATGGGAAGAATTCAGTCATTGGGTAAAAGAAGGTTCTATTAAAAATCCTTGATGCCTGTTGTTGTGCACCTCAGGTAAACATAGCTAAGTCAGTCTTCTATTACATGCTTGCCAGCTCAGAGCTCTTTATGTTTTCACAGTGATTAAAATTCCTGTGGCTCAGAGCTGTTGATATCACACATCCAAACAGTTTCACCTTATTTTCCTCATTTCCTCATTTGGATTTTCATTTTTTCACTAGTTGGCTTAAAGTCCCAAGTTATTGCAGCACGCACTTCGGTGAGTATTTAACACAAAACACATGTTCACTTTTTAGGCCCCTGAGAACACTGAAATCAACTAGGAATTGGAACTGCAGACCATTGACTTCACTAAAGGAGGCTGAGAGGAGAATTTCTCACTCCCTACAACTACCTGAAAGAAAGTTGGAGTAAGCCAGAGTCAGTCTCTTCTCCCAAGGAGGGAAAAGAAGAAATCATAGAATCAACCAGGTTGGAAGAGACCTCCAAGATCAGCCAGTCCAATCTAGCACCCAGGTATGTCAAATCAACTAGACCATGGCACTAAGTGCCTCAGCCAGGCTTTTCTTGCATACCTACAGGGACAGCGATTCTACCTCCTCCCTGGGCAGCCCATTCCAATGCCAATCACTCTCTCTGTGAAGAACATCCTAACATCCAGCCTAGACCACCCCCAGCACAACTTGAGACTGTGTCCCCTTCTTCTGTTGCTGGTTGCCTGGCAGAAGAGACCAACCCCACCTGGCTACAGCCTCCCTTCAGGTAGTTGTAGACAGCAATGAGGTCACTCCTGAGCCTCCTCTTCTCCAGGCTGCACACCCCCAGCTCCCTCAGCCTCTCCTCATAGGGCTGTGTTCCAGGCCTTTCACCAGCTTTGTCGTCCTTCTCTGGACATGTTCCAGCATCTCAACATCTCTCTTGAATTGAGGGGCCCAGAACTGGACACAGCACTCAAGGTGTGGCCTGATCAGTGCTGAGTACAGGGGAAGAATAAGCTCCCTTGTCCTACTGGCCACACTGTTCCTGATCCAGGCCAGGATGCCATTGGCTCTCTTGGCCACCTGGGCACACTGCTGGCTCATGTTCAGCTACTATCTACCAGTACCCCCAGGTCCCTTTCTTCGTGGCTGCTCTCCAGCCTCTCTGTCCCCAGCCTGTAGTGCTGCTTGGGGTTGTTGTGGTCCAGGTGTAGAACCCTGCACTTGCCCTTGTTAACTCTCATCCCATTGGCCTCTGCCCACCCATCCAGCCTGTCAAGGTCCCTCTGCAGAGCTCTCCTAGCCTCCAACAGCTCCACACCTGCTCCTAGCTTGGTGTCATCTGCAAACTTACTGATGCTGGACTCAATCCCCTGATGCAGATCATTGATAAAGTTATTGAACAAGACTGGGTCCAGCACTGATCCTTGGGGAACACCACTAGTGCCAGCTGCCAACTGGATGTGGCACCATTCACCATCACTCTCTGGGCCTGGCCCTCCAGCTGGTTCTTGACCCATTTGAGAGTGAACCTGAAATGGCCTCAAGGTGTGTCAGGGAAGGTTTAGATTGAACATCAGGAAAAAAAGTCTTTCCTGAAAGAGTTGTCAAGGCCTGGAGCTGGCCTCCCAGGGAATTGGTGGAGCCATCATACCTGCAAGTGCTCAAAAACCGTGTAGATGTGGTGCTGAGGGACACAATTTAGCAGTGGACTTGGCACTGTTGGGATGCTGGCTGGATATAATGATTTCTAAAGTCTTTTCCAGCCTTAACTATTCTGTGATTCTATGACTCATGTCAAAGGTTTCATGTGAAAACAAAATGTTTTCATGAATGGGTGTTTTCACATATCACAGTATCACAGTATCACCAAGGGTGGAAGAGACCTCATAGATCATCAAGTCCAGCCCGTTACCACAGAGCTCAAGGCTAGACCATGGCACCAAGTGCCACGTCCAATCCTGCCTTCAACAGCTCCAGGGACGGCGACTCCACCACCTCCCTGGGCAGCCCATTCCAGTGTCCAATGACTCTCACAGTGAAGAACTTTCTCCTCACCTCGAGCCTAAATTTTCCCCGGCGCAGCCTGAGGCTGTGTCCTCTTGTTCTGGTGCTGGCCGCCTGAGAGAAGGGAGCAACCTCCTCCTGGCTACAACCACCCTTCAGGTAGTTGTAGACAGCAATAAGGTCTCCCCTGAGCCTTCTCTTCTCCAGGCTAAACAATCCCAGCTCACTCAGCCTCTCCTCCTAGGGCTTGTGCTCGAGGCCTCTCACCAGCCTCGTTGCCCTTCTCTGGACACGTTCAAGCATCTCAATGTCCCTCTTAATGTGAGGGGCCCAGAACTGGACACAGTACTCAAGATGCGGTCTAACCTGTGCTTACAGTGTGTCATCTCACAGCCCAGCACCCCTTTGATATATTCAGTAAATAAACTGCCTGGAAATTCACACATCACTAGCCCTGACATCAGGAGCTGAAAGGATTTCTTGAATTGCTGTCACAACTGGCCAACAACACATCACCACATCCATGTTATTCTCTTCAACTGAAACACCACCTTATTCCCAGCTGCGTGAGAGGAACTGCCACTTGAAAAAGAAACAAACAATGAAACAACCATTAGAATCTTTAAAGGAATAAATTGTCAGTGATTTCAGGAAGACTTGGTCCATATAAATGTCTCTGAAGTCAGTGCTTTCAAAGGGACTGTTCAAGCAGGAGGCAAAAGGGTTCCCATTTATAAAATGGTTCCTATTTATGAGAAGGAAGGGAGTGCCCACTCAGCTAACACGCCGGGGGCTGTCATTATCCTGCAATTAAAAACTTCTCTCAACTCAGAAATATTCCAATTTCAGTTTAAATGAAAGAGGAATAAGCAATACAAAAATAAAGAGCACGTAAAAGGATGAGATGTTTTGCAAAGCAGTTAATCATATGAGATTTTGGGATGACTGATAACAGAGCTGTTTAACAGAAACAAAACTCCTAGCTAGAGGAGACTAGAAAGGGAGCCTGGATTTACTCACTGTTATGCATCCCTTCAGGGTCTGCAGACTTTGGACAACCATTTCAGCACAGGACTCTACTGGGTTATCAGTTTCTCCAGGCTGAGAGAGTTGGGGCTCTTCAGCCTGGAGAAGAGAAGTCTTCGAGAAGACCTTATACTGGCTTTCCAGTATCTTAAGGGAGCCTACAGGAAGGCTGGGGAGGGACTATTTACAAGGTCTGGTAATGTCAGGATGAGGGGTAATGGGTTTAAACTGGAAGAGGGGAGATTTAAAATGGATGTTAGGAGGAAGTTCTTTACAGTGAGGGTGGTGAGATACTGGAATGGGTTGCCCAGGGAGGTTGTGGATACTTCCTCCCTGGAGGCGTTTAAGGCCAGGCTGGATGAGGCCTTGAGCAACCTGCTCTAGTGGGAGGTGTCCCTGCCTATGGCAGGGGGTTGGAGCTGGATGATCCTTGAGGTCCCTTCCAACCTAAACCATTCTATGATTCTATCATTCTATAAGTTACCTCCACAGATCATTTTTTTTCATGCAAAGATCAATAAGCTGCTTTTATAGGTCAGATCATTCAGAAGTGTTCCTTGGGCATATGTTCTCCTTAAGTACACTGCCACAACCACATCAAACTGAGCAAAGATGCACAAATATAAGCAAGAGCAAAAGCTGGTCGCACAACTTAAATCAAGAACCAGCTTGTCCCAGATAAAAAGCTCTGGATAAACTTGAATGATCTTAGTACCCTCACTAATGCATTAAAATATTGGAGCTAAAATGTAATGCAATCTCTGGAAAATATATCAAAGAGGTATTCAACAAACATAATTCTATCAGAGAGTCAAATAGCATCAGCTGCTCAAAGTGTATCCAGAGGCAAAAAATAAAACAAAGAAACAATTGATGAGGCTAAACCAACCAAATGGATTCATTCCATCTTAGAAAACATAAAGCCACTGATTGAAAACTTGAAGTTAAAGCTTCAAAGCCATTAATAATTCATGGTAGTATAATGTAAAGCACAAAACAGAATAACAGTCTCAGATTCCAGTTTGGAAGAGTTAATTATGCATATTCATATAGGATAAAAATATGCTATTAAGACTTGCTCTCTCATTTAGGAAGCAGAAGAAGAGCTTCTAATTGCTGTATAAAGAGCTTACTGTAAAGGGAAGAAATGGTTGTTTGGTTTGATCAAAATATTCAGTCCTGCCTTTTATGTCCATGTTTCTAGGTTTTCCTGGGTTGCCTTTAATAATATTTATCCCTTCTGAAAGCTTCATGCCTATGAGAAAGCTTCTTCTATTCAGCTTCCTTGGCTTTTTTGGTCATACAGTTCTGTAGACTTGACCAGAATAAATGTCAGTATCAGCCTCACAGTCTCCAAAATATTTGCTCACTTGGAGTTGATTTCTTAGGGGCTCTCTACTACTGGAAAACAAAATACAGGTTCATTCTACACCCTGAAAAAAAATCAGGCTCTGAATGGGGAGATGGTGCCTGCATCGCTTCCTGTAGTGCTTAACATTGTCAGACAAGTCACATCTAAAGATCCTCTCAGCCCACTTTCTACACTCCACTTTCTCACCTCACAGATGCATTCTTCTCTGCCTTTCTTGTCACTTTCCCAGGCTAACTTCATGAGAAATCTCTGACTATGTAGTCCACTAACAAACCCCTTCAGAGTCATCTATCTTTTCCTTTGGACTCAGAATGGTTACCTCATTCCACAAATAAATAAACTCACCAGTGATAAGGTCTTGGCCTTTTCCTGGGTATTAGTTTCCAGATTTCCCAGTGCCACCATGAAAGTTCGGAGCATCAACTGGAAAAAAATAATAGAAATGATTGTATCTTTTGGAGAGAGATGTTATAAACAAAAGGGAAATGTAGTAGCTAGTAGATGACATCCATCTCTCCTCTACTTAAAATCAGATGCATCAAAACCAGACCAGGATGTTCTGAACCCATTAAAATTATTCACCTAAAGATTCTCTGGACAGAGAACACTTCTTTTTTGATAAGCTTTTGAAAATCAGGAGGGAAGCCTGCTTCAGTGTTTGACAAAGCCTTCAGTCAATAGGTTTCTTCTAATATCCAACCTAAACCTCTCCTGGTGCAACTTGTCCTGTGACTTTTTGCTAAGGAGAAGAGACTGATCCCCTCCTTGCTCCAATCTCCTTTCAGGTAGTTCTATAGAATGAATAGGCCTCTCCTCAGGCTCCTCTTCTCCACGCTGAACAGCCTCAGTTCCCTCAGCTGCTCCTCATAAGACTTTTGATCTTTCACCATCTTCATTGTCCTTCTCTGGACAAGCTCAAGGACCCCACCTAACCTGGTTTTAAATACTTCCAGGGTTGGAGCCTCCATAACTTCTCTGGGCAACCTATTCTAGTGCCTCACGACCCTCATAGTAAAGAATTTCTTCCTAATGTCTAACCTAAATCTAGTTTCTTCCAGTTTGAAACCATTACCACTTATCTAGTCACTACAGATCTTTGCAAAAAGTCCCTCTCCATGTCTGGAAGAACAATAGCATTTCTGGGAATAATTTTACAAACTCTTCAGATGAGGTTAAAGACAACATTTTTGAGAGAGAGGAAGAAAAATGTCTTCAAAAACTTTTTTTCAGTTGCCCAAACCTAATTTATGGGACACAGATGGCTCATCAGAGCATAAAGAAAATCACGTTGACGTGTTCAAGGCTAAATTTAGTGCTTAGGCAATATTTCTGACTCCAGGGCTTTTTTTCCTTTATTAATTCCCAGTTGAATTTTGATTTCCTCAAAGGCAGTGAAGTTCATGACTTTCAGTGGAGTTAGGTGCTCTCAATTCAACTACGCATCCATCTTCTACTGCAAGAAACATTCCTTCTTGTTTTTATCATCTTAGTTGGAATGAAAGAAGCATTTTCAGCTATCTTATCAGCTAGCCCTGTAAGACTCTGTTCTCACTCCCATCTCAGGATGTATTATTAATGACAGAAGAGCACAGCAGGCAACAGAGTTTTACACAATTGATGGTGCTCAGTACCATGCCAAGATATTATTAATGCAGCTTTTTGTGAAAACAAAAACAGATTTAAAATACAGCCTGTAGCTCATGGGGCCATGGTTTAATGTTTCAGGATGGGAATCTTCTGTTATGGGTATTTTGACTCTGAACAAAAAAGCAAGATTTGGTCAGCATTACCTGTGTCTGTGTCACTACACCCTTCTTTATCTTCCCAAATCACTGAGCATTGCCAATGCACCCTTGGTGCTTTTTTTACCCAAACCTAAAATCCTGCAGAAACTTGGAAACAGAATCACTTGGTTTTGCTGTGAAGTTCAGGCCCATATCAGAGTACCTCAAAAACAGTCATTAAATTAGAACAGGAATGGAATCTAACTTGGTTCCCATTCAAGACCTGGTTTAAGTGGTAATCTCTGTCCAAAACAAACCAATAACAAACCTGATTGGTTTAGTTGATTTTCATTATGAGTTAGTTTGCTTATTGTTCATATCACTGTTAAGACATAAAACAAGCAGGAAGAGTGTAAGGAGGAAGGAGTTGATCCACTCAGTCTACGATGCTAGTGCTCACTCAATGAGACTGTAGGTCTCAAGCTGCTGAAGTTCTCGCCAGGCAAAGGTGTCTGGAAGAGAAGCTGATACAGCAGCTGGGAGTAAGGTTAAGTGAACTATCAGTTTGAGTCTAACAGCATTCAGGTATCAGTGCTGCCTTTTCTGCTTGCATAATGCCCACACTGGAGCTGTGGCTTCCCTAAAGGAATTTTCTCTCAGCAGTTTCCTGAAAGCCAGAGAAAGGTGAACTCCATTTCCACCAGTGAAAAGTAACAGGAGAGCTCTGATGATACATTACACATAAGGAATGAGTCACGCTGCGGTTTCCTGCTTCAGTTTACTGAGTGCAGTGTTGTTTGGCCTTTTCCTCCAGCTCTGACCCTTCTCCTGCTCAGAAGCCCTTGAAGATTGCTCTTTTCTTTCCCAACATCCATAGTTAGTGACAGGATCAAAGATACAACTTTGTTATGCAGGCTGCTACTCTTGGCTCAGAGGCAGAAACGTACACCCACGTCTTGTAAAATCCTGGTGGCCAACAACAGCCTGAAGTGCATAAAAGAGCAATGCAACTCACTTACAACTGTCCAAATCATGTCCTTTAGAGGTATTCCTAAGCAGCTCATGTTAGGAAGTCTGTTTATTGTAAATTCCAAATCACAGAATGATGAGGGTTGGAAGGAATCTCTGGAAATTATCAAGTCCAACCTCCTGCTAAAGCGGAGTCACCCACAGCAGGTTGCACATAATCACGTCCAGGTGAGTTTGGAATGTCTCCAGAGGACAAGACCACAGCCTCCTCTGGGCAGCCTGGGCCAGCCCTCCAGCACCCATACAGGAAAGTAGTCTTTCCTGATGTTCAGATACTGACAATCAGTGATAAGATCCCCTCTCCATCTTCTTTTCTCCAGGCTAGAGTCCCAGGTCTCTCAGCCTTCCCTTGTCAGAGAGATGCTCCGGTCCTCTCAACATCTGTGTTGATCATTGACGTCTTGCTGACGTCAAACTTCTCAGGGAGCATGATGATTATGAATAAACTAAGAGCTGCATTCTATTCAAACATAGCAGGGCAAGAAGTTCAGGGCACTCTAGATATAACCTACTAGCTGAAGGAAAAATTGGGCAGTGCCTGATAATTCTTACACTTAATAAGATGATGCTTTATCATACAAATATCTTCATCAGTGACATGCATTGCCGAGAGAGGTGGTTGAAGCCCCATCTCTGGAAACATTCCAGATCAGGTTGGACATGACTCTGGGCAACCTGCTGCAGTTGTAGATGTCCCCGCTGACTGCAGAGGGGTTGTGCTAGATGGCCTTTAAAGATCCCTTCCAACCCAAACCATTTCTATGATTCTATGATCATGGGAAGTTAATAGCTCATTATCATGATCAAAATATTTTCTTACTAGTTAGATATGGGTAAGGAAAGCAAATTGTAGGATTGTTTGAGTTGGAAGGAACCTTAAAAGTCATTGATTTCCACCCACCCCTGCCGTGGGCAAGGACAAGTTGCTTAAGATCCTGGCTTTGAACACTTCCAGGCCTGGAGCCTCCACAACTTCCTTGGATTGCACTGTTTCTGTGCCTCACTAAGTGTCTAAAGAGTAAGTCAAAACTCACTGCTTCTAAACAATGTAGATGTGACACTACAGTAACCTGAGGCCTTGAGCAGCCTTTGAGGTCCCTTCCAATGTAAACCATTCTATGATACTTGCAAGAAACAAAAAAAAAAATGTAGATAGTCCTTTTTGGTCTCTTGATACTTGCAGCAGCTTGTCAGTGCTACAAAACCATGGATCTCCTTCAAAGCTATTCATACTGCTGCAGCCTACATCTAAGTGAGACCTAGTCCTCCAAATCAAGACTGCTTCCACAGCCTACATCTAAGTGAGACCTAGTCCTCCAAATCAAGACTGCTTTTGGCTTACAGTACCACAGGGCTGAGGCATCATGTTTTAATTGAATTTTGTTATTTTCTTATCTTAGAAGCATTGAATAGTCTGGAATGGAAGGCACCTCCAAAGGTCATCTAGTTAGACCCCCTCTGCAATGAGCAGGGGCATCCTCAACTAGATCAGGTTGCCCAAAGCCCTGTTGAGCATCACTTTGAATATCTCCAGGGATGGGGCCTCAACCTCCACCCTGGGCAACCTGTTCCAGTGTTCCACCACCCTCATGGTAAAGATCTTGTTCTACTATCCAACCTACATCTACTCTTTCCTAATCTGAAGCCATTGCCCCTCATCCTGCCACTGCAGGCCTTTATAAACAGCCTCTCTCCATCCTTCTTGTATGCCCCCTTCAGGTACTGGAAGGGCGCTCCTAGGTCTCCCCAGAGCCTTTTCTTCTCCAGGCTGCACAACCCCAGCTCCCTCATCTTGTCTTCATAGCAGAGGATTTCTAACCCTCTGATCATTTTTGTGGCCCTTCTCTGGACCTGCTCCCACTTGTGTGCATACAGAAGCAGACACTCACTGTCAGTCCAAACATCTCCTTCAGGAATTGCGAAACTTTCAGAGAAATTACTAAAAATGTCATTCTCCTGACCAAATCTTCTCTCACATCTCCCTCATAGCTACCTTTACATTTTTTGGTCTCATTTTCTGGCATTTGGAAAAGGCCTTCCATACACTTTCCTATAAATCTCTGTCAGAACAATTCAGATTTCTCTTGGAGCAGTAGTGGTCGGAAATAACTTCTTATTATTTGTGTAGTTATCTCTTCTCAGTGACAAGCTTATCTTCAAGCTGTTTTCTGGAAAGCTGCTTGAAATGTGTTCTCAATGAAAGGGAGTTGTATTCTGGCAGTTCTGCCAGTTTTCCTTTTGTTTGAGACAGAGCATATTCATCTGAAGGGCAAGGCCAGGCTAGACGGGGCTCTGAGCAAACTGATCTGGTTGAAGATGTCCCTGCTCACTGCAGACAAGTTAGACCAGATGACATTTAAGGTCCCTTGTAACCCAAACCATTCTATGATTTTTGTCATCACCAGTATTACTGTGAGGGCAAGAAGACATTGTGAATGCTTCTGCAATGCACCTCCTGATTGCATGCTTAGGTCTTTTAAAGACAAATCCTTTGTATCTACAGCAGGGAGGCCAAGTGTGCAAGCACAGCTCTGCAGATGTGAGCAAGCAATTATCCACCATTACACATGGGGCCCCAGTTCAGCAGATCTTGTGGTGGTCTCTTAGCTTTCTGGATTTCCTAATAGAGAAGGTATAAATTGCAACCAGTTAGGATAGCCTAGTACAATCATAGAACAGGTTTGGGTGGAAAAGGCCCCTAAGATCATCAAGGCAAACCCTTCTCTAACTCTACCAAGTCTGATGCTAAACCACGTCCCTCAGCACCACATCTCTCTGTCTTTTAAATACCTCAAGACTTGGAGATTCAAGCTCTACCCAGAGAGCCTATTCCAGTGTTTGAGGTCTCTTTCAGTGAAGAAGTTTCTTGTAATAGCCTACCTAAGCCTTCTCTGGTGCAATTAGTGGCCATTTGTCTCATCCTATAACCTATTACTAGGGAAAGGAGATCAGCTTCCACCTTCCCTCAGTTCCATGAGTTGTAGAGAGTGAGAAGGTCTCCCCTCAGTCTCCTTTTCTCTAACCTGCATAACTCCAGGTCCCTCAGCTGCTCTTTGTGCTCTAGACACTTCATCAACTTTGTTGCTCTTCTCTGGAGCCTCTCCAGCACCTCAACGTACTTCTTGTAGTGAGGGCCTCAAAACTGAACACAGTACTTAAGGTGTGGCCTCACCAGTGCTGAGTACAGAGATAATGGTTAAGAAAATGTAGCTTGAAAAAAAAAGCTTCTGAAAAGAAGCAAACTCTTACTTTATACATGTTGGGAAATATTTAAAGAGGACATGCACTGATGGGAAGAGTTAATTTTTCTGGGGTCAGTGTAGTCTGGTTTCTAAGTGCAAGCTTAAGTGGAAGTGCAAGCTTAAGTGATGCTGAAAGTACTGCAGCAAGAGATAAAGTGTATGATGCATTATAGTCTAATGGCACTCAGTGTATGATGCCCAGACCTCACACAGGAACAGCCTTGATCCATGCTGGGTAACATCTGAATAAATATCATTTCTGTCTGTGCTGCATCAGTGCAGACCTTGAAATTCAAGGATACAATCCTGTGCAACCTGCTCTGAGACTTTGCAGGGCAGCTGGACTCGATGGTCCCCAGAGATCCCTTCCAATTTCTATCACACTGGGATTCTGAGAATCTGGGATGTTTCCCCAGACAGTGGACAATTTGACACCTTCTTGAAGTATCTAAGATTCTACCACAAGATACAGAAGAAAAGCAAGAGAAAATGTAGAGAGCATGACCAGTGGTTAGACATGCAGAGTAATTTTTTTTGTGCTAAAACAACTGCCACATCACAAGCAGTAGTAGCTGTAGGACAGAAAAGATGAGAATAATGTAACAAAAAGCATTTAATCACTGCACAGGTTTGGAGTGCTTTCAGAAGCCTGTAAATATATGTGAAACTATTACTGAATAGAATGAAACCTGCAGAAAATGAAGGTTTCTTTCTGAGTGCTCATGTAGCAGCTGTCCCAAAGCAAACAAGCCTATGATTCTCTTCCAAAGAGCACTGAAACAGGTAAAAAACATCACTGGAGTCCCCTGTGGAACACTAAATTGTAATCCCCACTCAAACAACAGAGATCTGATGGGGCTGTCAGCCACCTCTGGGGGTCTCTCCTGTCTGACATCACTAAATTTGAGAAGACACAAGGAGAGCCTTTTTTCTGTAGCCTGTATTTCTCTGTGCTCTGCAATGCTAACAGCTGCTGGTTATCCACTGATAAAGCAAACTATGTGGATGGGCTTCCCAAAACCACTATCAGCCAGTTGCACTCTTCCACCTCAGAGAATCACTGGCATGGTTGTGATTGTCAGAGACACAGAAATGAGAGTGTGAAGATATGTAAAACTAAAGGTTGGTGTTGCTTGCAGTGGCCTCGAGTAATGACTTACAGACTGAGGCTGTGCTTGCATGCTGGGTGTTCAGGATGTGCCTAAGACAATTGCTGCAGGAATGTCTGGCCCAAACAGAGAGGATTATTTACTTCTGCAAATGAAGAAACCATGACAAGAATCATGTGTGGGCATTTGAGAAATAGTACACAGGCTAGAAGTTAATAAGGGAAGAAACAAATGTTAAAAGCCATAAACAAATCCTTCATGGAATGGATTAAAAAGATTGTTTTCAGTTAATACATTTTTCCAAGAATTTTTACATAGCACTTATCAGAACTGGCAGAACTGCTGGGCTTCACCTGCAGAATATTTGCTCCTTCTGGAAAACAAATCTTGGTTCATTTAGGGATGGGATGAGATAGACTGGGATGGGTTGGGATGTGAAGGGATAAGGCAAAGAAAAAGAGAAGCAGCACTGGTCATAAAATAAGGTTGATTTTTTTTTTCATTAAACTCAGCAAAAGCATTAAAAAATTATAGATGTGAAATTGTTGCTTTGACAGCACACAGCTATCTTTGCATCTTTAAACAAACTATTTCCTCTGCAAGCCAGCAAAAATGTTTGTCTTGGTATTCAAGGCAAAAATCTGTGCTTAATAATTTCTATTTCTGAAGCAGCATCTGAAGGATGTAAATCATGAGAAACAATGAAGATACCAAAAGGAGAAAGAGTTCTTCCATGGTGGTTCAGGTATTTTTTTCCCTCAATCTTTGTAATATTTGGACTCAAACAAACAGCAAAATTCTTGTTTGAACTTTGTCATGTCGCTGCAAATCTTACTGCCTGACATTTCTATGGTGGATTCTACAGAAAGAACAAAATACTAAATATTAATATATTAAGCAGGATAGTGGGGAAAGAAATAACATCACTGCATCTCAGTTTTCCTCCCTAGAGGCTGAAGCAGATTAATCATAGAAACATAGAATGGTTTGGGCTGGAAGAAACCTTAAAGATCACCTTGTTCCAACCCCCCAGCCATGGGCAAGGACACCTCCTACTAGAATGGGTTCCTCGAGGTCCCATTCAACCTGGCTTTGAACACTTCCAGGCTTAGAGCCTCCACAAATTCTCTAGGCAAAGTGTTTCAGAGCCTCAGCACCCTCATAGCAAATAGTTTCTTCCTAATATCTAAGCTAAATAGAGCTTCTTCCAGTTTGAAGCCATTAGCCCTCATCCTCTCACCATATGCCTTTGTAAAAGGTCCTTCTCTGGCTCTTCTGTAGGCCTGTTCAAACACTGAAAGGCTGCTCTGAAGTCTCTCCAGAGCCTTTTCTTCTCCTGGATGAACAACCCCAACTCCCTCAGTCTATCTTCCTATGAGAGATGCTCCAGCCCTCTGATCATCACCCTTCTCTGGACCCACTCTAATGGTTCCATGTCCAAAAACCTCACTGGGTAGTGAGGTAGTGAGATATTTTCATTGGCAATATCTAGCATGAAGATGCCTACCCAGAAGTTGTAGTCCTTTAACAAAGAGATGTACAACCAGTCATCTCCACACCTTCCCCAGTCCTTGCTACATGAGAGAGAAATGCACATTCCTCTGGTTTCGAAAGATACTGAAAATAAGTAGAGATACCAACGTGAAATAAGTAGCTCCCAAATGAAATTAATAAAGCAATGCTGAAACTGAAAAGTCTCCTTTTGTAGTTGTCTCTAGTAGAATAAGCCCCACAGAGGCAGTACTACCTGGTTTTGTTTTCTTTTATGATAATTTACTTTTAAGTGAAGGGTCAGTTGGAAAGAGAAAGCAGAAAATAAGTCCACATAGCTACCAAGAGTCAGCAATTCACAGCCATTAAAGTGGTAGACTAATACCATGGGACAGGACAGGTTTGAAATCATTAAGGACACCAAATTTCGAGAGAGGAAATTGGTGCAAGATTGCATTATTTATAGAGTTAAACTATTCACTGGACCCACTCCAAAGTAGTCCTTATTAAGCAGTGAAATCTGCCTGCTCTGAACAAGCCATTCTGTTCTCTCTCATATCAATATTACAACAGCTGGTTTTAGTAAAACTTTTGGTAATGAGTTTTCAACCTACATAATTCTGCTTCTGATCAGCTTCATAATTTTTATCATTATAACTCATTTTGAAAGAAGTTTACAAATGCACACATACAAAAAAAACCTCCCCTGGCTCTAATTACAGCAATCTTAAAAGGAAGAACTTGAGGTTTCAACTGCAAACTCTCTGCTTTGTCTTTCAGTGTCCCCTATCAGCTTTATAGTTTGAAAATGCCCCTGAAAACGTCTCTAAAATTTTAATTTCCTGATTTGGTGGCCTATCTTGCAAAGAATACATGTAAACAGATGTCAAAGTCTTAGAGGTTATCCTGATGGAGCACAACTGTTCTGGTCTGAACTAGAACAGAATCTATTCTGTTCAGTAATTTGACTTCTCAGCTCAGTCTCTGCTCCATGAGGGCACTTTCTGAAGTTCAGGGCAGATTTGCATAGCCAAGGGCTGCTTTTAGCAGCAAGACCACTGATGGGGAGAGTTACTGCCAAGGGCTGGGCTGCAGAAAGGCTCTGGCTTAGACTTGCTCCTGTGCAGACCAAGGACTCTGGTAAGTCTCATGCTCCATGCTGGAGTGCAGAAAGTCAGAGATGGCACCTACAGGGAGGAGAAGACAGGACAAAGTGTCTCTCACTTTGTCCTCTTCAGGACAAAGCTGAGGCATCACCAGGATCAAGCCTCTTCTTCAATGGCTGGCACTTGTGGTGGACTCTCTATGTTCTGCCTTGGTCCTGATCCATGTGTTCCTGAATCCAGTTCCAGAATCCAGCTCTTGAATCTGGTTCTTGTCTGCTGTTGAATCCATCCCCAGTGCCTGCCCACATCATCAATGCTGTGGGTTGGATATTGGTTTGTATCTATTTGTAGCTATTTCTTTTGATTCTTTTCTTTCCCTACCTACCAGTCTCTCTCCCTTATTCTCTCTCTCTCTTCCCTTTGGGAAGGCAGAAGGGATCCAGAAAGTGTCTGTCAGTCATCTAGTGCCTGACCCAGCCCTAACCCTTGATAGTTTGTAATTTCGAACATTATGTATTTTCTATAGATACAGATCAGCAAAGAAAGGAATAAAGTGACATTATCAAAATACTTTCTGACTGTTTCTTGATTTTCAGGAGAAATAGGACACCATAGAATAACTTTTCTTAATGTTTGACATACACAAGTGTAATGTTCAGTCCATATCAGGAAATGTCTTGTTGATACAACACATATTTCCCAGAAGCCATTATCAGAAGCTTTTCTAGCATGATTAGCATAATTGAATAAAAAGAATAAGGATCTGGTTTCACATAAACAGTCTTTTGGTTAGAAGTGGAAGCTGAAATATGGTTTTGGGGGGAGAACGTGGAAATATTTCCCAGAGAGCATCCTCCACAGCAGAAAGTACCAGAAAAACCACACCAAAAAGACCCCACACTGGGAAAATTCAATGTTTTCAGATGAATGCAGCAGTTCTTTCATGTACTCTTTGCTTGACTGCTTCCTAAAATTCTTTTTAATCACTGGACAAATGAGATAATCGTTGGAAAAGACATTCAGCCTAAAACAACTTGAATAATGTGACTGCAAAGGACATGGCTCTGAAAAAGGCAATGTACCTGTTTCTGCTAGACAGTTTAATCTTCTGGGGGTTATTTACTTGAATTCTGAATCACAACTTGATCCTTTCTCTAAAGAACTTCTCATCTATACTTCAAGGTGCAGAAAAGCTCTGCCACCTCTATAATGCTAGGTGAACTCTGGGCTTTGGGGTGCACCAACTCATCAGATGTCATTGCATCAAAAGTTAGGCATCATCACAAGGCAGGATCAGAAAACTCCGTTGTCTGTTACAGATGCCAAAAGTAAACTGTTCAAGAAGAAAAATGTTATAAAACAAAAACAGCCCATGTAAGCAAAGCTGTTTGAAGTTGATTCCTGGCATGCAAACCAGTATCCTCAGAAGGCATAATGCCTTTTATTCCTGCCAGACACCTGTTATGAGGTTGCAAGTCAGCCAGAGCAGGGAGATAGCTTTGCCTTGAACTCCTTTCTGAAAGCAAACTAACAGGATTTTATATGTTAAAAAACCTAAGCAAATTGGGGTGGGTGTGAGTCTCTCAGTACACATGACAGGATCATTGCTTGTAGTTACTCAACTACAACTTGACTAAAAAGCTTTGGGTTTGCTCTAACCCATATTTTGCTCCATTTGGTATGATAGTTGTAGGTAGGTCTTGACTGCTGTGCCAGAGGAACTCTACTCCCACAGGTTAAGAAAATCCAAGCCATGCCACGTGACTAGACTCGCACACCATGCTGAATGCAGGTAACCATTAGCACACCATTAGCATGTGGTACAAAGAGAGATCAAAATCAGAATATAGAATGAATCTACAGGCAAGGTGGTGCTAGAATAGGAGATGCACAGGAAGATTGGCAGTTGGGTACAACTGAGGGGCTGTGCTTTGTGCAGTGTCAGGGAGAATATTTGTCATCTCCTTGACGACAAGTCACAGGACTAAAGGAAATGCTTACAAGCTGCTCCAGAGGAGGTTCAGGCTGAATATTAGGGAATATTTCTTCACTGTTCTCAAGCATTGGAATGCTCTGCCCAGGGCAGTGGTGGAGTAACCATCCCTGGGGCTGTTCAAGCAGCATGTGGACCTGGCCCTTAGGGATATGGTTTAGTGTTGACCCTTCAGTGTTGGACTGAAGGTTGAACTCTCTCCCAACCAGACATATTCTGTGATTCTGTGAATGTCAAAATGTCTTCAGTCCAGACAGCTACAGATTTATTTGTATCCCCAGGAATATCATCTTAAAGACTTGTTCTGGAATACTTTCAAGTAAAACAAGAGCTAGGAGCTGGATGTCATTTCTGTAATTAGGAAGATGAGAATTTGGGGTTAACATGGGAAAAAAATAAGACAAGAAAATAAGAGATCACTACGATTAATCAGAGAAAGTAGAGAACATATATGGTCTACACATGGAAAAGCACAACACCTTAGTATGGAATGCTTCTTGCGTGTTAGTCACTTAATCTTGCTCCTAAGTGATAAGCATATTTAAAATACTTCCCATGACTCATTCTTAAAGTGCATTCCAAAGTTTTTAGACATTTTAGAAACCTAATTCAGAAGTTTGGACATTGAGTAGCAAAATGTGGAAGCTCCCAGAGCTCCAGACTCTAAAGTTATCAGGTTTTTCCCTAAAAAAATGCAAGAATCTTGCAGGAATGGCTGCAAAGTAAGCAAAATTATGCTATTTAGCCTTTTTTAGACAAGTTTTGTGTTTCAAGTTTAAATGAAGGCAGACTTAGTTTTATTATTGTTGTTGTTGTTGTTGACTCTTTAAAAAAAAAAATAGTAGAATGGCAAAGAGACAATCAGCTTTAAAGATGTTTCCTTCCAAATCAACACAATCCTAACATATGAGAGGAAAAAAATGGTGCATAGAACACTACGGACACTAGAAAGAGCAAATCTGAATGTGTTTCAAGAAATGCTTTGGCTTTCAGTACAGGCAAAGACTAACACCAGAGTTTAAGGATAGAAGGAAAGATCTCTCTATTATAAAGGTAATTCCTTTTTATTTCTAGACAGAAAGCCTTACAAAAGCAAGAAAAACAGTTTTCCATAGAGTGTTCCAGCATGCAAACAGAAAATCAGAGCAGATGAACTTCTATCATCAAATTCTCCTCAGAGAAAGCATTTGGACTACTACCAAGTTCTTACCTAGACCACAGTAGCTGGACAGAAAATGTATATGTCTGTGTTTTACTTTCCTCTCCTTTGCTTGAAAGGGTTTTGCTGAGCTACCAGAAAGAGTAAGTGCTGCCTCTCACTTCCTGGGGAAAAGCAGGCCCTGTGTCCCATGTGGGCAGAGGACTAACAGCTGCAATCTACCTATTCATTTCTGCAAGTGACATCATTCAAAAAGAGTTGGTTCTCCCAGTACAGAAGGCCACAACTGACCGGTAGTTTGGGGAAACTACTTTGCTTGCCTCATAGCCAGACACACCTCTGATCAAAGCCTTATTTTACATGAAAAAGAAAATAAAGGGTCCTGAAAATGAGGCATTTTCCCTCGAATTGGCATTTTTAGAGCTCCTTTGCTGTGGTTTCACGATTACTATTTGCCTGCATCACCATCTGGTATTTACTATCAAGTGAAAACTGTTTACTTCATAAACCACAAGAGCCCCTTGATATCCCTCTCAATGTAGCATTAATAATGTAATCCAATGGCCTGAGCACTATCCTGGAGAGTTTATTAAGAGCACATTAACTACTTAGTCTCAGTGCTTTCTACACACTGTTGGTATCTTATATACCACTAGTTCCTGTTGGTATGACATCTATTTTGACAGAGAAAGACAAGCAGCACCATCTGGGCACTAACTGTGATCTCATCTTGGAGACATGTGGGTTTGATTTTTGAGACACCACAGACAGTTTGTCCCACACAGCATCTGAAAATGCAGGCTTGTATACAGGTAGTGCTGTCATTCCTCACATTTGGAGTTCTGACTGGAACACCTTTTTCCCTGATCTTGCAAAATATATTTTTCATAGAATCACAGAATTATTTTGGTTAGAAGGGACCCTTATCCACTTACCCTGGCTCAAGCAGGGCAAATTACCTTGTTTGTGTTCATCGAGAAGTATATGAATAATAAACACCAAAAAACCTCTGTAGGAAGGTTGGAGAAGCTTTAGGAGGACCTTACTGTGGCCTTTCAGTACTTAAAGTGGATCTAGAAGAAAGATGAAGATTATCTTTCTAGGAGGGCCTGTTGTGACAGGACAAGGGGAGGCATTGAAGGAAAGAAAATTTAGACTAGAGAGGAAGAATGTTTTCACAATGACAGTGGTGAAACACTGGCCCAGGTTGCTCAGAATGGTGGTAAAAACTCCACGCCTGGGAACATTTCAGGACAGGTTGGATAGGGCTCTGAGCAGTCTGATCTAGTTTAAGACACCCCTACTCAATGTAGGGGGGTTAGAGTAGATGAGATTTAAGGTTTCTTTCTAACCCAAGCCATTCTATCATTCTATAACTTCATAAACCTTAACACTTAGATCAGATTTTATTGAGTTTAATCCCTGATTTCCACCAATTCTGACCAAACTAAGACTACAATTCTAATGCAGTCTTGACCTCTATATTGACCATAGTAACACTTGAACCAGTCCTGTGACCTAATCCTACAGAACTAAAATGAAACATGTCATATGATTTTCTTCATGGATTTTTATATAAATAGAGAAGAACAGGATGGTAGGTGTTAGAAGGAACCTCTGGAGATCATCTAATCTGACCCCCTGTGCTAAAGCAGGGTTACCCACAGCAGGTTGCCCAGGATCACAATGGAATCTCTCTAGGGAAGGGGACTCCACAATCTTCCTGGGCAGCCTGGTCCAGTGCTGTGTCACTCTCACACGAAAGAATTTTCCCTCATGTTTAGGTTAAACTTCCCACATCCCCCACTTTGTCCTGTTGCTTGGACTGCTGAAAAGAGTCCAGCCCTATCCTCTTCCAAATTAATTGCAATTTAATATTCCAAAGGGTTAATGTTATAGAGACTACTATAGGGTATAAAAAGCTCCATTTAGTGCCAGAAAAATATCTCTTTTTCTGATGCTTGATACTTAGACCTTAGCTGTCTGTTTCACCTTTTAAAATGACCTTTCCAAAGAACTGCAACATACCTCCCAAAGATAAAAACATTACCAGGCTAACTCTACAGCTTATATACCAAGACACAATGTAGGCTAATTTAAAACTTTTGAAATAATACTGATTTTCAACTATTTCTGCTTGCTATAAAATCAGAGATCTTCAGACTTAGTTCACAGAATCATAGAATGGTGTGGGTTAAAAGAGACCTCCAAAGATCATCTAGTCCAGCCCCCCTGCAGTCAGCATGCCCAGATCAGGCTGCCCAGAGACTTGTTGAGCCTGATCTTGAATATCTCCATGGATGTGGACTCAACTATGTCCCTGGGCAACTTGTTCCAGTGTTCCACCACCCTCATGGTAAGGAATTTGTTCCTAATATCCGATCTAAACCTGATTTTCTCTACTTTGAAGCCTTTAGGTTGTAGATGCTTAACACTCCTAAAAGCGGTTTATAAGTTTGTGTTTAAGTGTAATAGGCTTAAAAGCTTGTATGATAATTAAAATTACAACCTTGTGCATGCTTTTTTTAATTATTTAGCTGCCCAGACAGAGGAAGGCAGCAATGTTGGCAGACTTTTAAATCATATCTTGTTGAAGCTGAGCAACAACTGAGCTTCTTAAATAGATTCCTATGACAAGTCAGGTGGAAAGAAGCAAGGATCAGAAGTATCACAGATAGCAACCTGGTCTAGTGGAAGTTGTCTGCCATTGGCAGGGGGTTGGAACAAGATGATCTTTAAGGTCCCTCCAACCCAAACCATTCAATGCTCTTATAATTAATTAAACTCAGTGGATGCTCCTTACGAGATGCGTGCACAGTGGCTTTTTGCCTGTTTAAAATGTTATTAGAGGGACTCCAATAAGTATTTCATTACTGCTAAGTGCAGGCAGAGAAATAGTTTCCTACCAATTAAATGCTGCTAAATAGTTAAAAGCAGCAGCAGTTATAATGTTTCACAGCTGGTGGAGATCTCCTCAAAAACTCTGGACCTGTGTGTGCCTGTATGCACACATGCAAAACAGGAATAGGAGGGAGATATCTTAAAAGCCAGAAGGGTGTAGGTGCTTCAATAAGCAGGGAAAACTTCAACAAGATCAAGTGCTAGGCCCTACACTCAGGTCTCATCTTTCTCCTGTATGTGCCCTTGCACATGCAGCTGGAGTTGCTGCATGATAGCTTGCATTAAGTCGATGACAGCCTCACTGAGGTCTTCTGTGCTGATACATAAATTCTAGAAAGTAAGACTATTTTGACTCAACATCATTTTAAAGTGCACAGCTGAGACACAGGACATCGAATTAAGCATCAATGTGCTGACACAGACATTTTAGAAGGTGCTCAGACATGAGTCTTGTTACTGCCTTAAGGCCCACAGCCTTTACAACAGAGCAGTCAGAGCATAAACAGGATGCAGACTTTGCTCATGATACGTGCCCATCCCGTTCCGCCAGCAGAACGTCTGTGAGGCGTTTCAGACATGAATGTGACACTGTTCTACACCTGCAAGTAGAGCTGAGGGAAACGAGAGAATAGACTCCCAATTTCAGGTCTGCCTTTCTTCCCTTTCCAGAATCCATTTTGGTTTATTACCCCTGCATGCTTTGGCTGGCAACCCCAAAGCACATTTGTTTCCCAGTAACACTTGTGATTTTTTTGTTTCTCCTCGTTTCCCTCACAGATTGGTGTGGTTTCTTGCATGAGCACAGCATTCCAAGCACTGAGTTATATTTAATGCTCCCCTCATTTCAGTGTTTGTATGTTGAGTCTAACAATGCAAAACCACACTGAACTCAGACATTTGCTATTTAAAGGTATTTGCAGTCAAGACTAAGAGGATGGAGTCACACAACTGTCTCCTCAATAACAGAAGAATGTGTAACCCTTGTCAGGCAGAGTGATGCTTTGACAGTCCTCAACTTCTCTGGACTTACTGAAAATAAGTGATCACATCTTATGCAAAATCATAGAACCATTAATGTTAGAAGTCCTACAAGACCATCAAGACCCTACACTGACAAGTCCACCGCTAAACCACATCCCTCAGCACCACTTATATGCATCTTTTAACCTCTGCAGGGATGATGACTGCAGCAGTTCCATGAGCAGCCTGTTCCAGGGCTTGACCACCCTTTCAGTGAAAAAAAAATCCTGATGTTCAGCCCAAACCTTCCCTAGTTCAACTCATCCTATCTGCTAAAGCAAGGTCACCCAGAACCAATTGCCCAGGTTCACAATGTCCAGGCAGGTTTGGAATCTCTCTAGAGAAGGAGATTCCACAACCTCTTGGGGCAGCCTGGAGTAGGGCTTCAGCACTCCCAAAGTGAAGTTTGTAAATCGTGTTGAGGTGGAACCACCTGGGTTCCAGTTTGTGCCCAGCATCCCATGTTTTGTCACTAGGCACCACTCGAGAGTCTGGATCCGTCTTGACCCCCACTCTTTAGATGTTGATCAACATTGAGAAGATCTCCTCTCGGTCTGTCCTTTTCCAGGCTAATTAGTCTCAGGTGTCTTAGCCTTTCCTCCACAGTGAGATGCTCCTCTCCTCTCATACTCTCCATAGCCTCTGCTGAACTCTCCCTAGTAGTCCCTGTCTTTCTTAAACTGGGGAGACCACAGCTGGACACAGTACTCCAGATATCTGCCTCGCTAGGGCAGAGAAGAGGGAAAGAACTCTCTTTCTGGAGAGAGTTAGTTTTCAGGAACACAGAGACAGGGCACATGCCATAAAGCCAGTTGTGGATTTAAGAATCTGACTGAAGTCCCTAAGACATGGCAAGCTATGTTCATAATGCTGTTGAGCCAGTGTCCATTTTTGATTGGGCTTCATCTGAACAGATCAGGGCTCTGGGCAACCTGATCTAGTTGAAATTCCCCTGCTTACTTCCAACCCAAACTGTTCTATGATTCTATGAACAGTGCTTAGTCTTGCTCCTGTGCAGACTGAGTGTACTGTCACATCTTGTGCCCCACATTAAGGTGCAGGAAGTGAGATGTGGCACCTGCAGTGGGAATTGGATAGGACAGGTGACCCTAAACTTATCAACATGGGATTCCATCCCATGGACATTATATCAGTATAAAACTGAGGGACTGGGACCACTAGGGTCAAGCCTATTCTTCAATGGCTGGTGTCCAAGGAGGACTCTGTCACTTCTGCCTTTGATCCTCATCTGTGTGTTCGTGACTCTAGTTTCTGAATCCAGCTCCTGGGTTCAGTTCCTGTCTGCCACTGAGTTCAGCCTGGGAGTTCAGTCTGAGACTTTCCCAATGCCTGCCCACAGTATCAGTGGTGTCAGTGATGTCATTGCAATCAGAGGGTTGGGCTCCATGTTGATTTGTATCTATTTGTCTCTATTTCATTTTATTGTTATTATTTTTCGTAAAAATTCTTTTAGTTTCTTTCCCAGACATCAGTCTCTCTCCCTGATTCCCTTTCTCTTCCCTTTGGGAAGGCAGAGGGATTCCTAGGCCATTACTATTGCAAATATACCATTAGTCTATGGTAGCTGGAGATGTGCATCCATAAGAGCATCTCAGAGGTACCACTCCTTGAGTTAAAAGCAGGACAGCAGATGGCTGGCATGAAGGAGTTCTGCTGCTAGCTTCATCACAGCTCTTCTGCAGGGCAGTGCCCTGTGCACAACACATTTAGCATTTACCCTTTTACAGCAAGAATTGTTCATCGGGGGCCAAACCACACAGTGTAAAACACTGCCATGCTAAGCAGTGCTTGTCAGCATGACATCTGGACCTCTCTTTCAAGATATTTCTTCTTGCAGTGTCCCATGACCAAGGAGGTTTCTCCACGCAGTCAGAAATATATCAAAATTCAGCTTCAACTTTTTGTGGACACAACTCTCTTCTCCTTTCCTGCTTCTGTTTTTTCTCGCAACAGCAAAGTAATCTTGCTTTTCATCCTATGAGACCCAAGTTTCTGACCTACTCATGCTTTTCAAGTCACACTTCCAGGTCACCTGAGCCATTCCTGCAAGTGGGTCCATTAAATAAGTTGCTTTCCTCCAAACACAGAGCAACTGTGTTGTCCGATCAAGTTCACCAGCTATCTCTAATCATTCCTTTTCTGGTGTGGATTCAGAGTCCTGTTAAGCTGTTGCTCTCAACACAGGTTTGTAACAAACAGCATTAGCCAATGCATAATATATGTTGACTTGGAAGGTGCCTTTAAAGCTCATCTAGTCCAATCCCACTATAGTCAGCAGGGACATTTTCCTCTAGATCAGATTGCTCAGAGCCCCAAATCTGGAATGTTTCCAGGAATGGGGCATCTACTACTTCTCTGAGCAACCTGGACTAGTGTTTCACTACCTTCAGAGTAAAACTTTTCTTCCTTTTATCCAGTCTAACTGCCCCCTCTTTTAGTTCAAAACTGTAACACACATTAAAACAATTCCTTAACATAGAATTAAACCTCTCACTTCCAAGAAGTCTTGATGTGCCTTTATGTGGCTGACAGTGCAGAATGAACAACAGGAATAACAGGTTCTGGTAAGCTCTGTTGCAAGGAGAAAGGCACAAACACAACCTTGGGAAAGAGTCTTTTAAAATTGTGATTGGGTATGAAAATGTTTTAAAGTTCAGAAGCTATAAAGCCATGTGAAGTTCTGCTGTAATGCTTCCTGTTCAGTCTCATTTTCTTTGCGTAAAAGCACAGACATAGCTTATTTATTTGCATCATCTTGCTCCAGCCAGGCCCTGCAAATGACCTTTTACCATCTGCTTGAAGCAGAGGACAAAAAGGGTGCTCCCAACCTAAAATGTTTTTTATCAGCAGGTACATCTCTGTTTCCTGGCCTGTATCAGTGACAGGGTGGCCAGCTGGAGTAAAGCAGTGATTTGCCCTGTACTTGGCACTAGTGAGGCCACATCTTGAGTACTGTGCTCTGTCTCAATCCTCTCACTACAAGAAGAACATCGAGTTGCTGGAGCAGGTGAAGGGTCTAGAAGGTAAATCTTCTGAGGAGTAGTTGAGAGAATTTGGGTTGTTCAACCTGAAGAAAAGGAGGCTGAGGGAAGACCTTATCAGTCTATACAACTGAAAGGAGGTCATAGTGAGGTGGATGTTGGTTTGTTCTCCCAAGCAGTAAGCGGCAGGATGAAAGAGAATGGCTTTGAGTTGTGCCAGGGTAGGCCTTGGTTGGATATTAACAAAAATTTCTTCCCTGTATTGCCAAACCTGGAACAAACTGCCCTAGGAAGTGACAGAGTCACTATCCCTGGAGAAATTTAGATGATATGAAGATGTGGTACCGAGGGACATGGTTTAGTGGTGGACTTTTCAGTGCTGGGTTAACAGTTGGACTTGATGGTCATGGAGATATTTTCCAATATGTGTGATTCTATTATTCTGTGATCTACAGGCACTTCATTGCCACTGCCATCAGCTTCCCTTCAGCTCTACACACAGGACAGGTTTCAGTCCCACTGGCAACTCTTGCATCTTTAGCTCAGATACGTGTTCACTGGTTTATGTCAAACTATCAAGTGAAAGTTCCCTTTCACACTTCACATGCCATGTAAAAACATATATACAACATTACCCATAAGGTGAAGTACCTTTCCATGACTAACACCTTCAGGGTTCAGTCTCCTCTCTTTATCTCATTACTCAAGTCCATCAGAGTCTTCCAGTCATGTTCATATTGGACACTGTGGTACAAATCTCATTTATTTGCTCTGAGACAGTCACTGAAGGTTTGGAGGCAAAATACATGGTATGTTTTGGGTAAAAGAGGCCATTCTGTTCCATCTTTTGGTAGAGGCTTTGTGTATTATTAATTAATGATAAAGTTCTAGCTATTTTTAGAAGAGAGTTTGTTGATAAAAGGACTCATTTGTATCCACTTATGGTAAGATTTTAAAATTATACTTTGAGAGAATCAAACTTGTGATATCACTGGGGTCAAAACAATGACATTTGAAATATTTTTCTAATAGGAACCTTGGACAATTGTTATATATTCTAAATTTATCACCACCAAGATCAAGAGATCTGCTTTCCAAGTACATGCGTAGACATAAAATGCATTTGTTTCTGTTGCTTCAGATGAGCGCTCTGATTAAACAGTTTAGAGGAACAATACAAAGCAAATGAGAGTTTTCTTTCCTTTATGTATCTAAAAAATGAGGAATGAGCACTTGAGGAGTACTGCTTATTGTCTAATATAAACTGGTTTTAGTATTAAAAGAAAAAATAAATAAATTAAAATATTTACCACAGAGTAAGTTGTTCAAATAAGAAGTAGACTGAAAACTTATAGTGGCCTTTCAGTACTTAAAGCAACCTATAAGAAGGATGGGGAGAGACTCTATCAGGGAGTGCAGCGATAGGATAAAAGGCAATAGTTTCCACTGAAAGAGGAGATTTAGATTAGTGGTTATGAAGAAATTCTGCAACATCTCCTTTATTTACAGATAAGAAACCTGTCCCTGTGCATCCTGGGGTTCATTTTTTCTCGAGCATCTCATAGTGGGCCAGATGTCACTGATTTAAATCAGCCATAGATTTTACCCAACCATCGTTAAAAAAAAAGCTGTGGCTAATTTGCTCTTTTGCAGACTGTGGCCCACAGAAGAACATAATTATCTAAAAGAGAGGGGGGGAAAGCATTGTCTGTAAAGCCAGGAAATGCCAATTGCTAATGGGAAGAAGGGAGACTACATTTTAGTGCATGTATGAGGCAAGACGCTGCTCTAAACCCAAGTATTTTGGCTCAGTTGCCATCATCTATAACTGGAACACAAATGTGGCCAGTACAAAGGCAGCCAGTAGATTTCTTTACTGCTGTTGAAACCACCAGATGACATTTTGAGTACACAGCTGAAATGAAGAGAAACGGGGCAGGATAAAGTCATCTGAGGTGGCAGCTTTCCTGCCAACTACCTGTTTGCCAGAACTTCCTGAGGTAGTTTATTTGGTTTGTGTACTTGCATCTCCCAAAAGAGATGCAAGTACACAAACCAAGCAAACAAGCAAATAAACAAACAAACTCTCTGATTCAACATTTACAGAACAAGTTGTATTGCTATAGGTAACCCTGGTGGGAAAAGATGAAAACAACTCCAAAATTGTGCTCTAATAATTAATTCCAGATCTAGACAACAATGGTTTCTAGAGATTTTTAATATGACTATATTTTCACTTGGTTTACTTTAGACATTGTGCTAAAAATCTGTTCTTAGAGTTCATCGAATGCCATGGTAATAGAGTATCATAAGTACAGGAGATGTGATTTTAATTATGCTGTATCTTCAGAACTCCACTAGCACAGACTATTTACTGCTCACAGGCAGCAGAGCCACACAGGGACTACTCAGGGAAGTCTCCACCTCAGCATGACAGCAATGAGTAAATGAATATTAATATTAGAATCATAGAATGCTTTGGGTTAGAAATTTTAGATTTTCCCTATAGTGTTTTGAAGCTGGTCTGTAAGAGTCTGACCAGCCTAAGAAAACAGAAACCATCATTTCAGCAGCTTGCAAACTGTTTCTCCAAAAGAGAAGCTAAAGGGCTTTGCTCTGACAAGTAAATCAAGGAAGTGTTCTTCTTTCAGTCATATAAAGAAGTTTGGATCAGAATAAAATGAGGTTGGGTAAGGCGCAGACACTCCCTAACGGATGGAGGAATTTCCTTCTCTGTGGACTGTGGAATACCAGTTTAGTCATCCAGCAATTGCAATAAATATGGATTTGGAACCACTGACTTCTTCTTTTTTTTTTTTTTTTAATTAGTCATGATCCACTGGACACATTTCTCACTGGTTCTGTATGCTCTGCTGAAGAACCTCCTCCCTATTAACTCAGACCTAATGGCACATAAGGTACCTGAGTGCTTCCAGTAAGTCCCAGAGAGCTTATACAAGCTTTATGGGAGGACAGGCTGTCCAAGAGAAAACATTATGTTCTTTCAAGCCAAAAACTCCACCTTACTTCATTCTGTGAATGGTCTCTCTCCTTACTTCAGATGTTTCAGTTCCTTAGAGCATTTTATCTCCTCTCCTTTTTCTGTCACACAGATACACACACATGACCCATTTCTTTTAATATGGGAGAGGAACAGCTCCTGAGCAAAAGTGCAGAATCACAGGATGGTCTAGGTTGGAAGGGAGTTCGGAGATCATCTACTCAAACCTCTCCACCATGGGCAGGGATGCCTTTCAACTAGACTCAGCTTCTCAAGGCCTCATCCATCCCAGCTTTCAACACCCTCAGGGAGGAGGCATCCACAACCTCCCTGGGCAGCCTATTTCAAAATCCCACCCCCCTCATACTAAAGAATGAGTTAAGTGAATGAGTTAAGCTTAGGTACATAGTTTTAAATAAAATAAACATAAACTTGATACCAAAGTATTTTTCTCCAAGCTCTCTTTCTTTCCTCAGATTAAACAGGCTACCTCTGAGCAAACCACTTATGTCACTACCAACAAGCATCAGCTCTGGACTTTTTTTTTTTTCTGATTCTTCCAGTTGTAAATAAATTCTGAGTCTCTGTCCCAAATAATACCTTCATCTGTCTACTGGAGACTACAGACATTGTAACTGTATTACTTAGGCCTCCCATCATCTACACCTGAGCTGAGCATTTCTGCTAGTGCTACATTTTCATGTTCCCATAACTTTTCTCTAGAGCAGCTGTGAGATGGATTCCTTCTGCTAACATCACACCTAGGTCTGTAATTGTCCAGAGAAGCTGAAATTGTGTGAAGGTGTGCAAGCACAAGGTGCTCTACAAATTAATGTCTGACCTCTGTATCTGACTCATCTCAAAGTGTGTCTAAGCATGAGTGGGCTTCAACACTTTGTACCTACAATGGATATGTAGCAGCTGTAGTAGCTGTATCTTACCTGGACATGGGCCAAAGTTAGGGCTAGGCCAACCACTAAACAAGTAACAGAGGCTTTCTATGAACCCCTTTCACTCCTAAATGGAAGAGAAAGGAAGTGAGGTAGAGAGACTGATGGGCTGGGAAAGAAACAAAACCAGCTTTAACGAAAATAATAACAAAAATCAGATAGAGAAGTTACACCAAACCCATCCCCTGACTGCAATGTCACTGTCACCACTGATCCTGTGGGCAGGCACTGGAGAAGTCCCAGACCAGATTCAGTGGCAGGCAGCAACAGGATTCAGTAACTGGATCAAGGAGCTGGATTCAGGAACACACAGACTGGGATTGAAAGCAGAACAGACAGAGCCCTTCTCAGATGCTGACCTTCTCAGAAGAGAAATCTTGACCCTGGTGATGTCTCAGCTTTACACTGAATTTTATATCCATAGGATAGAATCCTTTGTTGGTCATTTTAGGGTCACCCATCCTGTCTGCTCATCCCTGCAGGTGCTACCTCGGACTTACTGCACCCCAATGCAGGACACAAGACTTAGCAGCCACCTTGGTCTCCAAAGGTGTAAGTCTAAGCCAGAGCCATTCTGCCCTCTCCTGAAAGGCAGGTTTACCAGAGCACAGACAGGCTTTTTCAGTCACCTTCCTTCTTATGGGTTGTTACATTGTAGCTAAAATGTCCAAGAAAGGAAAGAAAGCAGTCTTGAGAAACAAAAATAGCTCTGTTAGATCCACCACACAACCCACTGCCTCTCCCAATGCATGTGTGTCTGCTTGCAGGCAGGGCACTGCACGGGGGTCTGTACACGAAGTGTTAACCATTTAAAGGGTAATGTTGATTCATTTGTCTTTTGCAGATCCACAGCTACACTTAGGAAATATTGGTATTTAGGCTGCTTGTCTCCCAGAAAATCAATATGTACATTGAGTTCTCTGAGGTCACATTCCCTCTTTATGTGCCTTATTACCCACAATGTTTTCAAGGAGGTGTAACAGGAACTGCTTCTTGTTAGACAGAATTAATGCCACCAGCTGCTTCCTCTGTGGTGTCTGCAGACCCGTATTTGCAGTTCACCCCTGTGGGGATACTCATCCTGTCTCCACATTTCTGTCTGGGAGGAAAGAGGGGAACTTGTCCTTTCCTTTTTTGGCTGACCCCAGAACAAAGAGTTCTGAGCTGAAGGAAGTGCAGATAAACTCATCCACAACACCTAAAACTCACTCCTAATGCAGACCCAATCCTGCCACTCCACCCTTATTTCAAAATAACAGTAAGCAGGTAAATCATAGAATCATGGGATGTTTTAGGCAGGAAAAGACTAAGATCCCTGCATCAAACATCAAACCGTTACACCAGTATTACTAAGTCTGGTGCTAAACCACGTCTCCCAGCACCATGTCTACACATCTTTTAAATCCTTCCAGGGATGAGGACTCCACCACTGCCCTAGGCAACCTGTTTCAAGGCTTGACAACCCTTTCAAGGTAGACTATTTTCCTAACATCCAGCCTAAACCTGCCCTGGCACAACCTGAGGTCATTTCCTCTTGTCCTGTCACTTGTTACATGGGAGAAGACATCAACACCCATCTCAATACGACCTCCTTTCAGGTGGCTGTAAAGAGCAAGAAGGTCTTCTCTCAGCCTCCTCAAGGCTAAACAACAAATGGTTATATTTGGAAATACAGTTAGGAGAACAGTAAGGGGGGCACAGAAGCAGGTGTCACGCAGTTCTAACCATGTCAGATTAAAATTCATATGACAACATTTTGTTGATTTAAATTTGGGTCTCAAGCCGATCTTCACCTCTGCTGTATTTTCCCTCATATAAGCAGAAGTGGCTACACCTGTGAGTAAGTCACTGGAATCTTACAAAGACATTGACACTCACTGTGGCCTACAAAATTAGTTTGGAGAGCTGAAGTATGTCGTGAAATTACCTGGAGTTTGCATGTTTTAATTATGAGCTTGAAATCAAAGAATAAATCTTGAAGTAATTATCATATAATTAAATTTCACAAGTCAGAAAAAGAGGAAGTTCAGAGTAGTGACACTGTACTCTAAGTGCATCTGAGTGTGCAACACAAGATTTATCCTCCTGTCTTCATAAAGCTGTTTTGCATATCCAAACATGCAGCTGTGTTTATTCCAGAGAGCAGACTTCCAGATATATACATGCACAGCTCCAGGTATACATTTGAGCACCTTATTACATTACACTTTTCCATTACATTTTTTCTAACATTTAGAATTTGATGCCCTAGAAAACCTCTGGAATATACCCCAGTACATTCAGCACTCACCCAAACAATACACTCTGAAGTCCTAAGGGCCACTCAGATTTGAAAATCCCATCCCCATGTTTTGCCTGGAATGAGAGGAGTCTTTCAGACTGGAAGGATTTAAGATACAGGTTCAGCACTTCAATTGATACCATTCTTTCAGCAATATGATACAACTGTGAAGTCTTAGACCTCATAATAACTTCAAACTGCACCAAAAAAATAGCAGCTCCAGAAGAAATTGATACTTTTGCAAACAGGCAATGGCTGCTTCTAAGGATAATCATGAATGTATGCCAAAAAATCTGGCAGTGATACACACAGAAAGGCGCTGGACTGGAAGCATCTGCTGGTTTTCTATTTCACAGCCCCTCTCCCCCCCCCATCATTAAATAACAACTCTCGTTAATAAAAACGCCAAAGACATTAAAAGCATAGAGTAATAAACTTGAAAGCATAAACACCACCATTCACTTCACAGTCTTTCAGACACCAACAGGATCCCTGTACTCTTGGAGACATGGGATATAACACTGTTACCAGTTAGGGCTGGGTTGGCCACTGAGCTCTCTGTTCACCCCTGTGCCTTTGCTTGGGAAAGAAACTAAACCACCTTTAATGAAAATAATAACAATGACATTAAATAGATGCAAGTAAATACAAACCAATGTTAAACTTAACTCCCTGTCATCACTGATGCTGGGGATGTTCCCAGACTGGATCCATAGAAAACATCTGTCACTTGTCTAGTGGCTCACCCAGCCATAAACCTTGACATACAGAAAGCCTGTTCTCTGTAAAGGATCAGATGTTTTATTCTAATTGATTTTTAAACTGCATCAATTTGTCAAGTCAACAGACACTTATCTTTATTGACAAATAAGTCAGAGACAAGCTGGGAATCCTTAAAACATCATTGTTAATTGATCTGATCACAAAAAGGATTTTTTTTTTTTCATGAGATGTTTCCATAACATTTTAACACTTTCATAGCAGCATCAAGAACATACCAGGACATTTCACTTGTGGGCTGAAAACGTCTCTATGAAGCATGTGCACAAAGGGCACCTTTTAGAAGGTTCCTGGCACCTGAAAGCGGCCCCTGATGTGCAGATGTAGCCTTACTACCATGAGAGCTTATAGTTAACAGTTTAAAAATGAGGTGTGGAGGGAGAGAGTCCAGCATTGAACCTTTTCCGGCGCACACACTGAGGCACTGTACTGCACATATATGCAGCAGAACCCTCCTTCAGCTTGTAAAGTCTGATCCCATACCAGGCATACTTCATGGAAACAGTTTAAAAATAAGTTTTCCCGGTGAATAGCAGGTGGGACTACCCCACAAAATCCTTTTTTGGCTTGAGTCACAAACCTGCTGAAATACTTCACCCAAAAGAACGATAAAAGAAAGTTTGGTCATAGCCTGACTGGTGTTTGGGCATAGCCAGATAACTCTGATGTTTTATGGAGCAACCTGCCTCACTCTGGGTTTCTTATACTGTGTGTGTGACAACCAGCTGACACAGCCATTTTCTCTGCTAGGTGGTCTCACAAGTTCTCCTCCAGAGAGAGAGTGAAGAAGACCCACTGTATACATCGAGTTGTATCTAATAAATGAAAATAACTCATGTTTGTTGCAACTGAAAGTTCCTCTCTTTAATTAGCAGGTGACTGAACAGCTGACAGAGTTCAGAGTCAGTGATAATGAAGTCAGGAATAGGCAACCTGCACACCTTGGTGTAGTCACTAAAGGAAAGCAAGAGGGGATTCGGCAGCAAGGTTGCCTTCTGTGTGCTAGTACAGAGGATGATTAAGTAACAGAATTCCTGTCTTGGGCATTTACCTACTTTTCATCCCGTAGAAGTGCTAAAGTAGGGTTTGAGTCCATGTTCTGTGCAAACAACATTACTGGCAGGACAGTAATGAGGGTGTCTGAAGTGGTCTGGATTTACGCTACCACATTTAAGCCCCTTTCTCCTGCACACTGACTTGAAATAATGCTGACCTCATTGTATTTACCCTGGTAGGATTGTTAGGGCTGCAGCTAAGGTGGACTCAAACCCTACTTTAGCACTTCTACAGAATGAAAAATAGGTAAATGCCTAAACCAGGAATTCTGTTACTTAATCATCCTCTGCACTAGAATAAGACAAGAGAATCACAGAATCCCAACATGGCAAGGATTGGAAGAGACCTCTGGAGATGACCTAATCCAAGAGCACTGCTGGAGGAGGGTCATCTAGAGCAGGTTGCCCAGGATTGCAATGTCCAGGCAGGTTTTACCAGTCTCCAGAGAAGGAGATTCCATAATCTTAGGTTACCTTGAGTAACCCTCACAAGGTTTCATGATGTTTACAGAGAGCCTCCCATGCTTCAGCATGGGTGCTTTGCTATGCTATAAATGCTTTGGTTTCATTGACAGAATTTAGTGCTGGTTTACCTCCTATTTAATTTGTATGACAAAACAGACACTCTAACATACTCACATGTACCATAAACCTTGGCAGCATGACCAGATTGCTATCATCACACACAGCAAACTAGCACTTCGCCATATGACATCTAAAATCTAGCTGACTTGATCATCAAGGTTTTGCTTGTTCTACAATCTTGTACAACCCCACACCAAAATGGCATTTAATTGCTATTAATTAATAAATTCTAAGTTTAAGAAAAATATCTCTAGTCAAACAGTTAGCAAGAGGATCTGGTTTGAGCTGGAAAGAATTATTTCTGTTCAGTGATTGGACTTCTCAGCTCAGTCTCTGCTCAGTAAGAGCACCTTTTGAAGTTCAGAGCAGGTTTGCATAGCCAGGGGCTGCTGCTAGCAGTGAGAGCACTGATGGGGAGAGTTACTGCCAAGAACTGGGCTGCAGAAAGGCTCTGGCTTAGACTTGCTCTGTGTAGACCAAGGTCACTGCTAAATCTTGTGCCACACCTTGGGGTGCAGAAAGTTAGAGGTGGCACCTGACAGAAGAAGCAGACTGGGCAGGTGACCCTAAACTGACAAACAAGGGATTCCATCCTGTAGATGTCATCTTCAGGGTCAAGCCTCTTCTTCAGCGGCTGGCATCCATGGAGGGCTCTGTTCTGCTTTGGTCCCCATCCATCTGTTCCTGAATCCAGTTCCAGAATCCAGCTTCAAATCTGGTTCCCATCTGCAGATGAGTCTGGTCTGGAACTTCTCCAGTGCCTGCCCAGTCCTCAGTGGTGAGGGTGACAGCACTGCCATCAGGGATTTGAGTTCCATATTGCTTTGTATCTATTTCATTTTTATTATTGCTATTATTATTATTATTTTTAATGTTTCTTTCCAAACCCATCAGCTTCTTTTCCTTATTCCCTTTCTCTTCCCTTTAGGAAGGCAGAGGGGCTCTTAGAGAGCCTCTGTCATTTGTCCAGTACCCAGCCCAGCCCTAACCCTTGACAGATCATTCCTCCTTCTCTAATTTTAAGATTAAATGTTTTACAAGCTCACACTATGTCTTCTTCCACATAAACCCACACACAAATTGGTATTTTCTGTGCATTAGGTAATGCTGTAAGCTCTTGTATTTATTTTTCTGTGTTGTTTTCAGTAAACCTTAAGAGCATCGATGGCAGGCAACACTTTAAAGTCAATTTCTTCTTCATAGTATAAGTTGGCTGTCATTCATGAAGAAAGGCAAAGACAAAGTCAGAAGGTTACAGTCACTTCTAGCTGAACAGATTCACTTGCATTTATCTCTGGAGGCACAGGATGACAGCGGGACCACAGTGGAGGGAGATGATATCCCTGAGATTAACTGGGAAGGCTACAAGCTGCCTGAGAAGGGAGCAACCAGGTGTGGAAGTGCCCTGGCACTGGAGCACTGAGACAAACACTGCTGATCTGCCAAATGCTAAGTTTTTCCAGTTGCTAAACTGATTTAAACAAGTTTGGTTTTTGTTAATGCTTATTCACAATGCTACATAAGGGGAACTTGGACTTTAACAATGTCGTGCTTGGCTAGAGGAATTTTCTCGTGGCCTGAATGCCATCAGCTTGCACAGCACTCACAGTCATGCAATCCCCACTGCAATCAGTGGCAGATGGGCTTAGTCCTGTAGGAACGTGAGGATAAAAGAGAGGCAGAAATACCGCTGTTTAAATGTTCAAGAACTTGTACCTCAAGGATGGGTGGGTGGAGTGGAAGGAAAAATAGCCCCGTACTATGAAAACATTAAAAATTAAGTCCTGATGGTGAATAGCAAAGACAACTGCATCATGAAATGTGGGTTTTGAGGGGTGTGACATGGAAGAGTAAGAAAATAAATAATAAAATACTGAAGATACCTCCCTTTTCACTACTCAAGAAAAGAAGCAATATAATACCAAGACATTATAGTAGTGCAGTTATTAATCAGACACAAAAGAGCAATGAGAAGGCATGGTTAAAGAGAAAAGTGTGACTGAATGGGGATGAATTAACTGGAGAGTCAGTCTCCTCCATTTGGATGAGAAAAGTAGGTTAGTTAAAACTCAGAGGTACTGTGGGAGGCTTGTGAGTTGACAGCAAAAAATTACATGTTAATCACAGAATCATAGAAAGAAAGGTTTGGGCTGGAATGCAGCTCCAAAAGTCATCTACACCAGCCACTTTGCAGAGAGCAGAAAATGTTGAGAATGTTCCCAGTAACTTAGCTTAAACACAGAATCAGAGAATGGGTAGATGTTGGAAGGATCCTCTGGAGATCACCTAGTCCAAATTCCCACTAAAGCAAGGTCACCCACAGCAGACTGCCCAAGATCTCAACACGCAGTTGGGTTTGGAATCTCCTCAGAGAAGGATACACCACAAACTCCCTGGGCAGCCTGATCCACTGCTTCAGGCACCCTTAAGAAAAGAATTTTTTCTCATATTCATATAGAAACTCCTGTGCTCTAGTCCATGTCTGCCCCTTGTCCTATCACTGGTCACCAATTAAAAGAGTCTGGTCCTATCCTCTTGACACCAACCCTTTAGAGGTAGGTAAGCACTAAGAAGATCGATCCTCTCTCAGTCTCCTCTTCCCCAGGCTAAACAGCCCCAGGTCGCTCAGCCTTTCCTCCTCATGGAAATGCTCCAGCCCCATCAGCATCGTAGTAGCCTCTGCTGAACTCTCCCCAGTAGTTCCTTGTCTCTCTTGAACTGGGGAGCCCAGAACTGGACCCAGAAATTCAGAGTAGAAGCAGAGTAAAGCACCTCATAGTTTGCACTCAGTTTGATTTTCTGGTTGTCCCTGCTGCACAGCAGAGCTCTCAGGACTTGCTGATCAAAACTCTTTTTATTGGAATTCTTCTATCAAGGAATGTAAACAGTTCTGTCAGTCTTCTGATTTTACCATAGGGTACATTTTGTGGTTAAAAAAAAAACAACCAACCAGAATCTAAATGTAAATCTAACATGAAATCCACAAAAATCTTTCAAACCTGTCCCTGTCTGAGTGAAATGGATCTCTGCAGAGAAACACTGGATCAGTCGTTCTAAAACTGATGCCTTTGTTCTTTTTATGTTACCAAGTAACAAAGACAAAATATGTTTTAGATGCTGAGGGGACTAGAACATCTCTCCACTAAGATGTCCTCCTAGGCTGAGAGATCTGGGGCTGTCTAGCCTGGAGAAGATTGAGAAGGGATGTCGTCAATGCTATTGAATATCTTAAGGGTGGGGGGTCAAGAGAACAGGACCAGACTCTCTCAGTGGTGCTCAACAACAGGACAAGGGACAATAGGCACAAACTGGAACACAGGAGGTTCCACCTGAACATAAAGAAACAATTGTTTCTTGTAAAGATGCTGGAGTACTGAAGCAGGCTGCCCAGAGAAGTTGTGGGGTCTCCTTCTCTGGAGAGATTCCAAACCTGGTGATCCTGATGTAGAAATCAACTTGGGCTCTGTGATCTCCAGAGGTCTCTTCCAACCCCTACCATTCCTTTGAAACACTTCTGGATGACACTTTGGTATCGGATAATAAGATAAGAGGACTCAGATTTAGGCAGGTTAGGCATCTTTATTTCAGGAACTGGCTGGGCAGCAGCCTACACCTGGGAGTTGGTGAGTGACTGCCTTCATACCACTGTTTTGTGTTCTTTCTCTCTTCTTCCACCCCTCTTTTACTTATTAAACAATTTTTATCTCAGTCCATGAGTTTTCTTGCTTTTACTCCTCCTTACCTCTTCCCTCATCACACTAGGGAATATGGGGGCAGCAAGTGAGTGGCTATGTGGTGCTGAGATGCTTATTGGAATTAATCCACAACAAAGGCAGAATTTCACTGTGGAGAAGAGTCTCTTTTAAATGTCATTTTGTAACATGAGTCAACCTGATTTGCTGCCAGGATGATTTTGAATTTAAAAGAGTTTATACCAAAGTGTGCCAATGTGCTGTGTCTCAGATGACACAACCTGGCTGCCTGCCCCCTCACATCTGTTCCAAATGTGCACCCCCAGAAAGTAATGAAACTCCCATAACCACAGCCTCAATATTTTGTTTTCACAGCAAACAAGAAGCCTTTTCATGAGCTGAGCAACGACTTTAGATCAAATGTGAGGCTTGCAGGATAGGAACAAGGATAACAATTGACAGATGACCTCATGTAAGGATTTGTAAACTTGAGTGCAGTAGATGGGGGCAGAGAGAAGAGATAAAAGGAAAAGAAAACATAAACAAGCATTAAGACAGTTCGCAGTTTGGCTTTCACCCCTAGTTGGATATTTAGTTTCAGAGGGACTAGAAAGCATAAACAGAAGTGTCCAGACATAACAAGTTCTTAGTTATGAAAGAAGATTCAGGGAGAAAAAAGCAGAAAGTAATCATAACCATCCCCACCTCTAGGACAGCAGACTATCTGGTGAGGACAGAGTAGAAAAACAAGAAGAGAATTTGGATCCAGGCTAGACCTGCGAGTATCTACATCTTCCATTTATGTTCTTTCCAAGAGGTCTGACTTTCTCAAGTGAGGAGTAGTTCCAACTTTGGTTTAAATCTGTTACTTATTCATGCATTTAGATGCTTAATATTAGACATCTGGTTAGCAAATATCAGTCTTGGACCACACGATAAATAACATCAGGATTTTGCAGCCCTGTTTTGTATACTCAGTGCAAACACGAGAATGATTTTCAGTTTTGAAGTCTCTGACTTCTCCAAAACATTTTTTTTCTGCCCTGAGGTATACTGAAGACAAGGGTGCTTGTCTACAGTGCATTCACTATCTCCATTTTTTCTCTCCTATTCATCACTCCTTTTCAAGACAGTCTGCTCTCAACTTCTCCCTGTCCCCTGGAGAACTGAGGTGTGATCATCCGTGATCCTGAATCACTACAGAGCAGCAATAGCTACCAGTATTTTAATCACAGAACTGCTTGGAGGAGACTGAGAGGTTACCTCATTAATGTTTATAAATATGTGAAGGGTGTCAGGAGGACACAGCCAGGCCCTTCTCAAAGAAGTCCAGTTATAGGACAAGGGGCAATGTGTGCAAGCTGGAACATAGGAGGCTTCATGAGAATATCAGGAAAAACTTATTTCACTGTGAGGGTGACAGAACACTGGAGCAGGCTGCCCAGCAAGGTTGTGCAGTCTCCTTCTCTGGAGACATCCAAAACCCACCTGGATGCGTTGCTGTGTGACCTACTCTAGGTGATCCTGTTCTGGCTGGAGAATTGGTCTAGATCTTCCAAGGTCACTTCCAACTCCTAACATTCTGTGGTTCTGTGACTGTCACAAAGCTTTCATCCACATACAAGGTATGCTTTTTCTAAACATCTGCCCACTCTAGCAAACAACACAGACATTTTAGAACAAACTCTAACTAAAGAAACAAACCTAGAGACAGGGGTGTGAGAAGGAGGAGGTTTAGTCTGGATATTAGAGGAAACTTTTTCACTGAAAGGATTCTCAAACACAGGAACAGGCTCCCCAGAGAGGTGATCGAATCCCCATCTCTGAAGGTCTTTAAAAGATGCAAAGATGTGGTGCTGAGGGACATGATTCAACACCAGATTTGGTAGAGTTAGATAATAGTTGGACTCCATGATCTTAAAGGTCTTTTTCAACCAGAATGTTTCTATGGTTCTATGAAATAACTGCAAGTGTGAATCGTCCCTCACAAGTGCTGCAGAAACTTCTCCAGCTCTCAGTTCTTGAGAGTGATGTAAGGTTCTACAGTTTCTCTCCTTCACCTCTCTGTTAGGGAACTGAAGCTGTTGCTCTATGATACTGGTGTTACGAAAGTTTCCCAAACCATTTGTTATATGCAACCTTGTTGATAAACAGCAATATCACACACAAAACCAGGCACGTAAGGTCACAAAACTTCATCAGATCTAGAGACTTTCTACCGAGCAAAGTGCCAAGACCAATCCTGAAGACAACAGTGAAGAAATTCATTGAGTTTAGATCAGTTCTGAAGCAAAAGTTCAGTGGTACAACCTTTTACTATTAGACTGAAAAATTACACCTATTTTAAAAACAAAAGGGAAGAAAAAAAAGCCAGTAACAAAGCACCACAAGATGTCCCAAGAGCACCAAAGCTATGTTAAATTCACCATTTGTTCTTTACATCATATGAAATTTCACTGAGACGATGATGCTTTCCATACCTTCCTGTATGTATTTACACAGAGAGAGAGGTACAAATATATTGATGATTCTGCTAAAGTTACAAATCATGTTTATTCTAATTTCCCTTCCCTTAATCCAGGATTAAGTGAGTTACTTCTGTGGTATTCTGCTTTTTAACCTATAAAATACACTACTCTTGTGAGAATTCTCTTTATTTCAATGCTAATTTATGAATTTGTACTGGACTACAGTCTCCAAGGCATCTCAGTTTGTTCTATCAGCAGACCAGCCCCCCAAGACATCTAAGAAAATGACTTTTTATTCATGTGTCTTTAATACAAAATAATACATTTTGAAGAATGAGATATACTTGCCCTGAGACATCAAGTGTTTGCCTCTGACACAGAACTTTCATTTCTGCCTGATAACTTTCATTCTCTCCAGTTCTGAATTCTGAATTTTTTTACACTAATCAATATCACACCTATTACTTTAAAACACAGATGTTGCTATTTGAGGTTTCAGGAATATCTTCTAAGCAAAGCTTCATCTCTAAGTCCCAGTCGTTGTACTATAGAAAAACCCAACAGAGCCATAAAACAAGGTGTGCATTGTGGATTACACAGAGGCATTACCTATGACCCCAGCTCATCTGGCTGCTAGGTTAACAGGTCAATGGCATGGAGCCACCAACTTTCAGAGAACAGCCTCTCTCATGGTATTTTGATATTTCCCCTTTTGGATTCATCCCAACAGGGAGGTGCTGGAGCAGATGAAAACTGGGAGTGGAGCTGGGAAGCTAACCAAACGATTTCAAACCTCAAATGTTTAGGTTAGATGCTTATGTGGTCTTAACCAGCTCACCCATCCCTAAATACTACAGCATTAGGAACGATGATATAAAATTAGAGGAATGATACAACAGTGCCAGCCACTGTTGAAAGCGTTCCACATTTCTTACAGTCACTTCTGCACTAGGGAGCACACTATGTGAATACTTTGGGCATAGTTATAGCCCTAACATTTGCCTTTTCCTAGCTCTTCTAAGTCATTGTAGGCTGCCTGGGCACACTGGTCCATTTGCTGTCCATGTTCCTCAGCTGCTGGAGGAATAAGTCAAATAGCTTCTGCTAAATACTCAGATATCAATCACAGAACCATAGAATAGTTTTATTTGCAAAACACCTTTAAAATCAAGTCCAACCACTATCTTGCTCTACCAAGTCTGATACTAAACCATATCCTTTAACACCACTTCTTTGTGTGCTGGCAAACCCTTTATATTCCAGCAGAGAACGTGGCACTACCACACATACCAGTACAGTTCAGGACTCGCTCCAGACAAAAGCAAATGAATACTTCTGTACAAGATCTTGGATTTGGATACTAGATCTATCTGTAGGAAAAGACAGCATTCATTCTTGTATGGGAGGGGGAAATCTTGCAGTGCTTTTTCACTGTAAAGCACATTTGCTGCAGTGTTTTTACTGCTAAAACTACATGCTTTAGTTTCAGGGCTTTTTTAAACACAAACAAAACTACAGCACCACAAACAGAAAAAGAAATACATAATTAAAAAAAGATCTATCAGCTCAAACAGAATAAATTGATTTTTCCTTTCTTATTCAGGCTGACAAGTCTGTTGGCTCCTTAATGTTAGTGACACTCAACCACCATCTCTGGCCTGTGAGACCACAGAAGATCACTGGGGTCTGCCTTTCCTGCCTGCTCCTGTCGTCACCAGAGCTCAGCACCACTGTTTTAACACCAGATTACTTACAGCTCACAGTGGTGGCTTTTAACACCAGATTACTTACAGGTCACAGTGCCGGCACTTCTGTTCACTCGATTGTTGTCGTTTCCTGTGCTGGGCAGAGGCCTGCAGATGGCGGCAGCAGAGGCCTGCCGATGCCGGCAGCAGGGGCCTGTAGGGGCAGCTGCTCTGAGGGCCGCCTGTGGCTGCCGGTTCCAGGCAGTTCCAACAGGCCCAGGGCAGGCCTCGGCTCAGCCCCTCAGAGAAGCCGGTGGCACCTCTGGAAAACGTATTTAAATAAAGGGCAAAACACTGCCTGAGAGAGATGGAAAAAGGTGTGTGGGAGGGGGAAAGTGTGAGAAATACCTCTGCAAACACCACGGGCAGAGGAGAAGGAGTGAAAGGAGGTGCTTCTGGGGAGAGGGACAGTCAGGGCTCACCCCTGCATTTACTACTCTCTCCATACAGTACTTCGAAGTGGTTAGTGGACAATCCACAGATCACACTTTAACACAGAGTGTGATAAATAGTCTGGATATTTTACACATCACACTTCTACACAGAATCATCGAGTCACAGAACATTTTGGGTTGGAAGGGAACTTTAAAGGTCATCTAAGCCAACCTCCTTGCAGTGAACAAAGATATCGACCAGGTCAGGTTGCTGGGAGCCCCATTCAACCCGACCTGGCATGTGCAAAGCTAATTGTCCATTAGAAAGCAGGGCAAGGGCTAAAAAAGCCTTGAGTGTTAGCCCTGAGTGAAAGCTCTGAGCTAGGGAGAGCAACCCCATAGGAGGACATGGTCTGCAGAGGGCACCTACATGACTGCCAGTGCTAATCATGCCTGCGAGGCCCAGGCACAGGCCCTGGGGCCCAAAAGGGTTTAAAAATACAATTCCTTCCATTCTGTTTTACTGTGGACATTTTAAACTGCATTAAGAGGCAACTACAAGTGTTTGGAATCATTATGCTATCAGACTTTCGATTTGCCAGGCCACAGAGGGGAAACCTGAAAGCATTCAATAATGTTTCGATATTTAAGTGCATAATGCAGAAGAAGCAAATGTTTGCTTTATCAATACAGCAGAAAGTATGACCATGAATTGAGCAAATCAAACCATAAATCACAAAGCTCAAGCTAGTCTCATCAGCCCAGCAGCATGCTATGTAAGAATCATTAATGTAGTTGGATTAATCCCTGATAATAGTCAAAAATAAAATAAAATCCTTCCTTGTTCAATGCTGAAAAATCTGAACTGGGGAATGATACCAAAGTGTGGGGGTTTACAGCAAAACTGACAAGTGCTGCAGAGGTGGTGGAGTCGCCATCCCTGGAGGTGTTCAAGGAAAGATTGGATGGGGCACTTAGTGTCATGGTCTAGTTGATTGGATAGGGCAGGGTGCTAGGTTGGACTGGATGATCTTGGAGGTCTCTTCCAACCTGGTTGATTCTATGATTCTATGTTCCTCAGCACCACATCTACAAATCTTTAAATCCCTCCAGGGATGATGACAACATCCCTTCCCCAGCCAGCCTCTTCCAGGGCTTGACTACCCTTTTGGGGAAGAAATCTTTTCTTAACGTCCAATCTAAGCTTCTCCTGGTGCAATTTGAGGCCCTTTCCTCTTGTCCTACAACTCATCATGTCTAACAGTTTTTTTAAAAACCCTCCTCCTACAAGCTGCTCTATTTCCATTAAAAGATTTCTTTGAGCAAACCACCTCCCACAGAACTGCAGTTGCTCCTAAAAATTAAAGGGCAGCTTCTGAAAGTTAAAGGACAAAGCAATTGTTATAAAAGAGGTGTAGTGGTAAGTGAGGTGTGAAAGAATTTTCTCTCTTGAGTCTTCATGCACTTCAAAGTGCAAATTTGCTGGAGTAGCTATGATTACAGGTGTAGATTCCACGCAGAAACCATTCCACCAAGAAAATGAGGGTAATGAGGTATCTGCGGAAGGACTAAATGCTTCAAAGTTCTTTTTTGAAACCTTTTTCTGCTTTTTTCTTTCTTCACTCTTCACTTTTGAATACCTTCAACATTCCTGAGCAAAATTCTCATGTCAGATGACATCTTAAAACTGAAGACAAGGTTTATCTATTTATTGTCACCAGTAAGATTTGAAATAAAGTCTTATTAATATACCCAAAACATCTTGTAATTAAAAACTTTCCCTCCCTCCCTCAAAAAAAAACCAGAAAATCTGAATAGTTGTAGACACAATGCTTAAGAACTACAAGAATGGTGATCAGTGGGGATTAGAGAGGAGCATCAGCCATGGTTTAAGAGATTTGTGGCTTTGAGGCAACAGCTTTCATGTAGACCTGTGGGTGATTTGCCTTTGTGGAAGCTGCTGAGAGTTTAGGAATGCAAATGCTAGGCTGTAGGTTTTAAATCTTAGCAAATAATAACAAAACTCTGCAGATAAACTCTGCAGATACTTCTCACAGTTATTTCATTTCATTAATATTTCCTATTAATTTTCTAGTCTGCTTCTTGAAAACTACTTTTTGAGCCCTCTTCACACAAAATGATTCTAGAAATTCCTGTGTCAGGAGGAGCTCAAGTATCTTGGAAAGGAAACACACAAACAAGACAATTAGCTACAAAATATACCTTAAATACTATCTTTCAGCAGTAACTTTTATGACTCTAAGGTAAATAAATAATCTCTACTGATTTTAAATTGAATTTATGGTGCCTTCCACAATCAGGAGTGAGCAAATGTGCTTCATTCTTCCTGCGTGGATTATTCTTGCAGGTTGTCTTGTCTGAAAGGACATCCTGCTGCACAGCACTAACTCTGAGAACAGGCTGAGAGAGTTGGAGTGTTCAGCCTGGAGAAGAGAAGGCTCAGAGGAGACCTAACAGCAACCTTCCAGTACTTAATGGGAGTCTATCAGAAAGATTGGAACAATCTTTTGAGGAAGGCATCTTGTGGATGGCCAAGGGATGATGGTTATAAACTAAAAGAAGGAAAACTTTAGATAGAAGGAAAGAATTTTTTTACACTTGGGGTGGTGAGACACTGGCCCAGGTTTCCTAGAAAGGTGGTAGTTGTCTCATCCCTGGGAACATTCCAGGTCGAGTTGGCTGGGCCTCTGAGCAACCTGGTCTAGTTGCAGAAGTTCCTGCTGACTGCAGGGGAATTGGACCAGATGACCTTTAATAGTCCCTTTCAACCCAAACTATTCTGTGATTAGTTAATAATTAGCTGTCTCTGGAATAGAATAGTGTTGTGTTTCCTTGAGCACATACAACATTTTCTAATTCCTGTTTTTAGACATTTTCTGCCATAAATACCTACACATAAAACTGACTGCAGAGAGGAGCAAGGAGATAATTCTTCCCAACTCTGACTCTAAAAAAGGATTTTGCTTACAGCAAATACCTATAATGCAACTGTCCACTTTTCTGTGTGTCATTTGATCCAAGAGGAAATAATGTGTGAGTGCACAAACCAGAATTGCAATGCTGCATAGTTTTTAGATGGCAATGAAGAATAATGCCTACACTTACAGTGAGGGAATAATGAGGGAGCTCAGTTAAGCCCAGGAAAACAAAAACCAAAACAACAAGCAAACCAGCCATTATCATTGTCATCCAAAACACCAGCAGGTTTTAAGGAGATTTTTGAAGGAATGAGGTTTGGTCTTATTCTAAAAACAAAAGGGCTTGAAAAATAAAGGAGTTTAACCATAAGTCTATTTGCATATGTGTATATGTACATTAAAAAATACCCAGCACAGTAATAAGCATAACAGGCACACAGTGAGAGGATGAGGGGTAATGGGTTCAGATTGGAAGAATGATTGAGATTGGACATTAAGAAGAAATTCTTCCCCATAAGGGTGATGAGGTACTGGAACAAGTTGTTCAGAGAAGTTGTGGAAGCTCCAAGTATTCAAAAACAGGTCAGATGGTGCCTTGAGGAAGCTGATGTAGCAGGAAGCATCTCTGTCTATGGCAGGGGGTTGGAACTAGGTGATTTTTAACATCCCTTCCCCCCAAACAGTTCTGTGATTCTACAATAACCAGTCTGTTCTTGCTGAAATACCAGCCCATAAATACCAGCCCATCACTGTGAGACTAGAAGGACAAAGAACAAAGAAGACATAAGGGAGATATAGTTATATGACTAAATATTTTATAACAAACAAAATCCCTTAAAGTGTCCTCACACTCTGATGTGGATGTTGATATATCTTCCCTATAGGGATTATATTCATTTTGCTGCTTCATATAAAACAACGATTTAATACAGAACCTTTGAGGATTCTGAAGGTTAAAATGTACTCCTGGTGGATGCCATCCCTCTCCTAGGAAACAATGGACAATAGGGCATTAGGAAAAATTTCTTCAATGAAAGGGTTGCCAATCCCTGGAACAGGCTGCACAGTGAAGTGGTGGAGTCACCATCCCTGGAGGAATTTAGAAGGTGCGTAGATGTGCTGAGGGCCATGGTTTAGTGGTGACCTGGCAGTGCTGCATTAGTGGTTGGACTCAATGACTATAAAGATCTTTTCCAGGCTAAACTATTCCATGATTCTGTGAGACAAAGACAACAGTAGAAATCACTGTGTTTCAAAGAGATGATTTCTTCATAAAACATAAGTGTGAACAGTGGCAGAGAGTTAATTCTTTGTCTTTAAAAGCTTGGCTAAGAAAACCCCAAAACTTTCACAGATGCCTGACTATGCCTCTGCTAAACCACAAGAACTTGCCAGTAGAAAGTATACTCCTGAGAAAAACACATTTTAAGCTTTATGGAAGGTAAGCCACCATGAGTTTCACAATCCTTTTGGGACTCTGCTTTGAAAACAAAACTCATAATACCAATACTGAAAACCCAATAGACTTAAAAACTTGTTTGCAAACACTGGGAGTGAAAGAGCTCTTTGTTTTGTTTTCAGAACTAACAGTGGGATTTTTCAAATATCTGTTTATGACTTTTAACAGTCAACACTGTCTGAGTATGGCTGAAAACAGAAGCACAAAGTAATCAATGCACAATAGAATTGTAGAATGGTTTGGGTTGGAAGGGACCTTAAAGATCACCTATTTCCAACCCACATACCACAGGCAGGGACACCTCCTGCTAGACAAGTTTCTTCAAGACCCCATCCAACCTGGCTTTGAGCATTTTCAGGGTTGAAGCTTCTACAACATTTCTAGGCAATCTTCTTTGTTTTAGTCCCTTCTTTTATTTCTACCTTTCTACCTCTTTGGGACAAGTGGTCATATTTTGCATTCTAGAGGATAAGCTAAGCATCTTCTGAGAATACAGTTTCTTCCTGGACAGACTAGAAACAGTTTTATGTTTTCACCACACTAAACACATGTATATGTAATTTCTGACTGAATACTAGAAGAGCACAAGCCACTCTAGAGTATACCAAGTGAGCTATCACGGCCAAGTTCTTTGACCATGGCTGTGCTCTCAGCTACTGGCATTATATGAGAGCTATAATAACCTGCAGTTTTACTAGGCATAGGATATTCTGTTTCAGAGATCCTGTCTGCTAGAGTCTTCTAGAAGTAAAACTTGCCCTTGTTAACACATGATTAACTGAAACAAAAGCAAAACACCAACAAACAGAATTAAGCTTCTGAATAGCACTTGGCAGTTATCACTTTGTGATGTTTGTGTGTCAGACTACTGAACTTAAATACAGTTTTAACATAACCATGTTTGCTATGAAATGCCATGGGTGTTCTTTTTCACTTCATTTGTGCAAGCAAAGCTCCATGCTTCAAGTCTGTCTGTCTGGACTTCACAAATCGACTACTGTACTCCCGCAGTTTCAACTCCATTCAAATCCAGAGATTTCTACATCCCACTGTCACTTTTCCACAGTCCTAGTAGCCACCAAGTCTTTTTTCCGAAGCTGTTAACATGCAGAAGAGGGAGGTACACAACTGCAAAAGGTGTCTGTGCCCTCACAAGTGAAAATTAGGAGTGTGCTGTGAGAAGATTTTGATACAGTGATGATTTCTCTTCCATGGGACATTTTTCACCTTAGAATATGAAGGATAAAATCTCCCTGCTTGCAAGCACACATATTTTGTGACTCTTATTTATCAGAATATAGAGTTTGCCTTCCTGGCAGCAGGAGAGGCAGCCCTTGTCCTAAAAACCTCCTTCAAAAGCAGTGTGTTGCCAGCTCCTGAGATACCTTCTGGAATGTAATCCAAGTTTGGTTCAGGCTGGAGCCAGCTTTGCATCAGCCCCTTACAAAATCTACCCCCAGCTGCCTGTCATGCTCACTGACGTCTGAGACAGATAGGTCAGAAACTTAGGGCTACTGGAAGAAGTCATCAGGTCTCCCCCACCTTCAGATCTGAGCATCCCCACACTTCCTCAATAAATGAGGCACAAAAAGACATAAGGCAGCCTCCCACTTCTTTTCTTCTAAGAATTAGATAGATCTCAAGTTCTTCCTTTAATATTCAGCTTTCTTCCAAAATAGGGACTTCTGGACAGGTTTATGCCAGATTACAGGCAGGATCTCACATGGCTGCCTCATGCCTCTAAAGCCTTGTAGTGCATATTGCAAAAACTCTAGAAATTAGACTTAGGTATAGTCTGAGAGTCTGCACAACGGGTGAGGGCTGGCTAACTGGGAGGCTGACAGGGAAAACATACATTTGGGAGCAGTACATTTATTGATGCAGCTGGGAGACAATCCTAGCACACACAGAGGGAATGGCTCACCAGAGACAATACAAAAAGACAGAAACCACGAGGAGGATATTGACTCCAAGACTCCCTTTTACTATGCTCTAATGTATGTTCTTGGATTTATTGCCCCAGAATGTGGATCCTTCCTTAGAGAACTGCATCCCTTCCAGCAGCCACCAATGCACTGCAAGATCCCTGGAAGTGTTTAAAGCCAGACTGGATGAGGCGCTAGCCAGGCTGATCTAGGGTAGGGTGGCACTTCCTATGGCAGGGCGGGTGGAACTAGATGATCCTTCTGGCCCCTTTCAACCCTGACTGGTTCTATGATTCTATTCTATGTCCCAAGCTGACAGAGGGCACACATAGAAAAGGAGACTTCATCTTCTGGATGCCACAATAAATATGGCAACTCCAGTAGGCAAGAGGGCAATCCCAGGAGTAAAATACAGCTCTGTGCTCAGATATATCATGTTTGAGAGGCAGAAGACAACAGTATAATCTTTCTTTTAAAAGTTCTAGGCCATCCTTAGAGCTTCTAGGATTTGTGATTTGTGGTTTCAAGGCTTCAGATTGCTGAAGCACACAGTGTTGAGTGATTTACTGTTGTGCTATTCACTGCACATCAAGGGAAGCTGTTGCATGAATCATTGCATAACTCATTGCAGAGGACAACTGAAGTCCCAAAACATCTGTTGTAGGAGGCAGATACTCAACCATAGAATGTTCTCCAAAAGCTATGACAAAAGTGTAGAGTTAGAATGCCACAAAAACATATGTGGCTCTAAATACAATCATGGGATCTTTTTTGTTGGAAAGAGACCTTTAAGATCATATGAAATCCCTGAAATATTTTCACCAAGTATCTTTTACTTTTCCATTGCAGATATTTTTTTCTTCTTTACAAAAGTTCTTGGTTCTAGAGACTAAAAAAAAAAAAACAAACAAACCTTCAATTGCTTCACAGAAGTATGTAACTCAGTATGAAAATGTGAGACTTAACAAACACAAGGATTGGTCTGGAATCCTATTGGTAAGTATCTTGCTTATTTGCAGCACACCTTGTTAATGCCAAGGGATTAAATGGGCCTTAATAGGCACAAAAAATAGGTGTGAAAAATTAAACCAAGTTACCAAATAAACAGTGAGAGAGGCCTTAAATATTAAATAGTGGAAGTATTGTTTTTGTTCCTTCATCTCTATTGAGAGGCAAGGAGTTGGGTTTATTCTGCTTTCAGTATCCACAGACTTTTGAGACAATGTTCCATGGTAGGTGCCCCAGTAAGGGTACTAAGTAATGTGTTTGAAACTCCTTCACACTCCATTTTGCCCTGTTCCCATCCTTTTTGCGTTGGTTACACAGAGTCTTCCTGCAGAAATAGCTGATGGTGTTTTCTTCCTTTGTTCTTTTTAAACAAATCTGCCATTTCTTTTGGGCTGTTGAAGGGAGGCAAGCTAGCAAACATGTCAGTGTTGGGCCTAATATAGTCTGAATGAAGCTTTAAAACCAGCAATCTGACAAGAGACACAGCAGCACTTTACGATTTCTCTGGTGGCAAAAGAAGCTCAAGGTCTGTTCAGACTGCTGCACTTCCAGTTCTGCTGACTCAGCTGTCTGCAAGACCAGACTCATCAGATCAATGAGCCCAGTAAAAAGCAAGACTAGGAAAAGTCTCTACCTGTGTAGTTGGAAGCATTCAGAGAAGAAGTTTGGATGTAAAGCAAGGGCCTCATCTTGAGAATCCAGTTCTTAACGCATTATATAATGATCTCAACCCCTCAGATCTATCGATCAGTCAAGGATGAAGTGTCAGGTAAGTCATTTCATATAAGAAATACAGGCAGACAGCAGAGACAACAGAAACTTATTAAAGCAATATCCACATAGAAAAAAATAGTCCAAAACAGACATTCTGACAAAGGAATAAACAATAAAAACAAATATAAGATATTTTACATTATTTACCATAGAATCATAAACTCCTAGAATGGCTTAGGTTGGAAAGGACGTTAGAGATCATCTACTCCAACCTCTCTGTCATGGGCAGAGATGCCTCTCAGCTAGACTCAGCTGCTCAGAGTCTCATCCAGCCTGGCCTTGAACACCTCCAGGAAGGAGATATCCACAACCTCCCTAGGTAGCCTATTCCAGCGTCTTACCACCCTCATACTGAAAACTTCTTCCTCAGATCCAGTCTAAACCTACTCTTCCTCAGTATGAAACCATTCCCCCTTGTCTTTCTGCTAGATGTCCTTATGAAAAGCCCCTCTGCAGCCTTCCTGTAGGATCCTTTCAGGTATTGGAAGGTCTCCCACAGAGTCTGCTCCACTCTAGGCTGAACAACCTCAGCTCCCTCAGCCTACTCTCATAGCAGAGCTGCTCCATTTAGGTTATGTTAAATCAGAACATAAATAAGGAACAGAGGAGGTAGCTGTTTAATATTAGTAGAGGGGAAGTCAACAGAAAAAGCAAATGTACTATAGGAGAGGTAGTAGATGAGTGGAACAACCTAGCCAGGGGTTCTACAACTGAGAGCTTCTCAAGAAATAAACTGAATTTATCTTTCTGACACCTGTAAAAAGTAACATTCTCATTTCAGAGATGAATAAGCAAATCACAGAGGGAACATGTGGCTGAGTCATCTACAGAATTCCACAGCCCTTCCAAGCTAAACTGAAAAATACTCTTTCAATGTAGTTCAATGAGTAAACAATAAGAAAAGCGGCTGAATGTGAGCCAGCAGTGTGCCCAGGTGGCCAAGAAGGCCAACAGCATCCTGTCTTGTATCAGGAAGTGTGATGAGCAGGACCAGGGAAGTGATTGTTCCCTGAACTCAGCACTGGTGAGGCAGCATCTTGGTTCCTGGATTCAGTTTTGGGGCCCTTGCTACAATAAAGACAGGTCCAGAGGAGGACAATGAAGATGGTGAAAGGTTTGGAGAACAGATCTTGTGAGCAGCAGCTGAGGGGACTGGGGTTGTTTAGCCTAGAGGAAAGAAGGCTGAGGGGAGACCTCAGCTGCTCTCTACGACTCCCTGAAAGGAGGTTGTAGCAAGGTAGGCATGGGGCTCTGCTCCCAAGTAAAAAGTGATACAATGAAAGGAAAGGGCCTCAAAATGCACCAGGAGGGGTTTAGGTTGGATACTAGAAGAAACATCTTCACTGAAAAGGTTCATAAACACTGACCCCGGCCCCCCAGGGAGGTAGTTGAATCCCCTTCCCTGGAGGACTACAGTAGATGCAGAGGGACATGGTTTAGCACCAGACTTGGTAGAGTTAGATAATGGTTGGACTCAATGATTTAAAGGTCTTTTCCAACCAAAATGATTCTAGGAGGAGAAAAATCATACATGATAAATAAGATGTGATTTTCAGTGTCCTTCCATTATAGAATCATAGGATTGCAGAGATGGGAACCTGGGAGTTCTGATCTCTGAAGAATGATTGATCCTCACCATCTGTGGGACACACTTGGATCAGGAAGATGTATTTATCTGAATGATTGTGCATATTGGCTTGAATGTACCATCAGACCTGGGCTTGTTTGGCATGCAAATTATTCCTTCAGAAAAGAAAAGACTTGCCTATACTAGTGGAAAAAAAAAAGGACAGGCTCTTGCATGGAATCAGGATGCTACAGGAACAAAAAGTCCAGATCTTGGAACAGACACTCCTGGAGCCATCCTCAGCTATGAAACATACTCAGTCTATCCCAACCACAGCCACACATCATCATTATCTAGGTCGAGGGGATGCTGCAGAATACTTTGTTCCACAGTTGAAGGTAAAATTGGCTAAACATTCCTGAAAGCTTCCAGGAATACAGAGAATCAGCTTAGCAATTTCCTTCTCACTGTGATGCAGGCAACATCCCATCTCTAAGGAGAAATTCCAGCTGTCATTTCAAAGTTAACATCTTAGACTATTACATCTCTAATTCAGTTTATTATTTTAAAGACTTACCTTGTAGGCATTCAGACAAGGCTTGCAGAGCACTTGGGAGCCATTCCAAATGAGAAATGAAATTAGAAGCTAAGGCTGTAAGAGAAATCTCAGTGTGTTTCCCGATCAGCAGACATACTTTGTTCCACTTCTGCTCCCATAGTCCAAAAGATCCAGGAAGGGAAGGGATCTGAGTAGACTTTCTGATGCTTACTGTATCTCTGTGCCTTAAAAACGGCTGACTTCCAATAAGTTGGAGATTCAACAATGAATGTTCTTGACCAAAAATAGTTCAGTGTGCAATTACCAAGCGTGTTTTCCTGTACCGAGGATTCTGTTTTGCTGAATGTCCCAAATGAGAAGATGAACAGAAAAGTGACAGAGTTTCCTAGGGATTGATACGAACTTAAGTCAGGATGCTCAAAACCTGACTGCCAAGAGCTGCGTAGGCTCTTGTCATACTGAGTGGCTAGAAAAAAACAAGGTGGAATTCAGTGTTGATAAGTGCAAAGCATTGCACATGAGAAAAGGCTTTCTAAGCAGATAAAGGTGACAGGCTGTACGTTAGTGCTATGGCTCAAGAATAGAAATTGTGGAGTAAATTTAAACTGCCTCTCCCTGTTCAGCAGTGGTCAAGAACATTTAAGAAACTATTAGAAAAGGATACAGGAAATCTCTTTAAGCCACTAATAAAGCAAGTGTACCTCATATCTGCCATTCTGATTGGCTAATCTGTGTCCAAAGGCCCATTAGGTCTTGGGCTACATTGATAGAAGAGATGAGCAGGTAACACAATGTGCTCTGCCATTGTATTCGTGCTTGCTTGCCTGCTACTGTGCTGGGTTAGGAACTGGCTGGAGGGCCAAGCCCAGAGAGTGGTGGTGAATGGTGCCACATCCAGCTGGCAGCCGGTCACTAGTGGTGTCCCTCAGGGATCAGTGCTGGGCCCCATCCTCTTTAACATCTTCATAGATGATCTGGATGAGGGCACTGAGTCAGTCATCAGCAAGTTTGCAGATGACACCAAGCTGGGGGCAGATGTGGCTGGGCTGGAGGGCAGAAGGGCTCTGCAGTGGGACCTTGACCGCCTGGAGAGATGGGCAGAGTCCAATGGGATGGCGTTCAATAAGTCCAAGTGCTGGGGGCTGCACTTTGGCCGCAACAACCCCATACAGAGCTACAGACTGGGGTCGGAGTGGCTGGAGAGCAGCCAAACAGAAAGGGATCTTGGGGGGCCGATCAATACCCGCCTGAACATGAGCCAGCAGAGGACACAGCCTCAAGCTACGCCAGGGGAAATTTAGGCTTGAGGTGAGGAGAAAGTTCTTCACTGAGAGAGTCATTGGCTACTGGAATGGGCTACCCAGGGAGGTGGTGGAGTCGCCGTCCCTGGAGCTGTTCAAGGCAGGATTGGATGTGGCACTTGGTGCCATGGTCTAGCCTTGAGCTCTGTGGTAACAGGTTGGACTTGATGATCTATGAGGTCTCTTCCAACCTTGGTGATACTGTGATACTGCCTGCTGCCATTGCTCTTCACTGCTGGCAATGCTACTGCCTTATTGCATCCTGCCATGCCATGCTGAGCTGTAAGTCAGCTCTGCTGAATAACAAATCCTTATACTTTGGGTTTAAATACCTGGAAACTGATTTGAGTTTACCTGGGATAGGCATAAATGCCTCCACACAATAGGCCTGCATAGCTACTGTGATGTTGCGCTAAGACTGCATATCACAAGACATCCTGCCTACACCTGCCAAAATGAGGAGCCCTGGAAGAGACACACAGATTGTCCAGAGAAATCAGGATAAAGTCAGAGATCATCTACCTCATTTCTCCAGCATCCTGTGAAGCCTGGAAAGAATTACAAGCCTCAACAGCTGAGAAGACATTGACAGAACTCCCTGCACGTGTTTTGGGTGCTGTCTGGATCTGCAGCTAGCCCTGCGAGTCAGGAGATCATTATTTGGGAGTAAATACTTAAAGTCTCTTCTAATTAGCCAACTGCCTTCTACCCTAAGCAGAAAAGATCTTCCCAAGTCCATCTAGTGGCCAAGGGGTGTATGGAACGCAAGAATCTTTTCTTCCACTTCAACCGCATTTAATGTTTATATAGTGCTAGTTCTTTGTTCTAGATCCAGTTATTCCTGTGTATAATGTTTCCATGACCGTGCAAAGAATCAATCATTATTAAAATCAGTGGTCAGGGAGTAGAGACTCCCAAATAACAAAATTAACAATAATAACTTTGAAAATCCGTCTCACATCAAGTAATTACCCCTCCATTACAGTCATCTACTTCAAATCCCCCCTGCCAAGGGCAGGGACACCTTCCACTAGCTGAGGCTGCTCAAGACCTCATCCAGCCTGGCCTTGAGCACCTCCAGAGAGGGAGCATCCATGACTTCCTTGGGCAACCTGTTCCAGTGTCTTACCACCTCACTGTAAAGAATTCCTTCCTAATCTCCAGTCTAAATCTGTCCTCCTCAAGCTTCAGTCCATTCTCTCCTTCTATCACTACAAGACCTTGTAAAAAGTCCTTCTCCAGCTTTCTTGTAGGCCCCCTTCAGTCACCAAAAACCCTCTATAGGCTAAAATGCAGGCGTAAAGACAATGGAACAAGACTATTTCCAGCATTGTCCAGAGTCTGGACAAAGAACAGTGGACAGAAACTGGACAGAAGAGGTTTCATTTGAACAGGAGGAAAAATTTCTTTCCTGTGAGAGTGCCTGAGCCTTGGACCAGGCTGCACAGAGAGGCTGTGGAGTCTCCTTTCCTGGAAACTTTCCATATCTACCTAGATACTGCAATCCTGTGCAATCTGCTCAGGGGGAGCTGGACTAGACAATCCTAAGAAGTCCTTTCCAACCCTCAGTATTCTGTGACTCTATGAAATATGGAATAGCATTTATGTTCCCAGAACGTATCAAACATTGAACAAATTATCACTTTATGCCTATTATTACTGTGTTTGTTTTTCCTTCCATACAAAATCCATTCACTTGGTTCCATACCCAAACAATTCTTTCCACAGATCATATTCTTAATGCTAGAAACAAGGCTGTGACACAATAACTGCAAAACTCCTCTACTGATATGATAATCCACAAAAAGCTTGTGACTAGAGTTGAGATAACAGATAAAGGAAAAGCACCCTGACGGCAGGCATGTAGTAGAATGTAAATCATTGTGCTCTGCAGAACTGGGACCTGGTGATGAAAAGCAATGTAAATAAGATTTTTTGTTCCATTTAAATGTCTAAGAAGAGAATTGCAGCTCACCATGGCTGGGACCAAAATACAGTGAAAAGTTATTAGAAAACTTATTATTTCTAGTATGCAGAGAACACAGTAATTTAAAAGTAAAAAACCTTGGGTGCCTGCAGGGTGGTTTTTAAAGACCCAGATTATTTTTTACATATGGATCATGCAGGCACCACATAATATTTCTGTTTCTTTATGACATATAAACTGTTTGATGGCTTTTGCCATAAAAGTGGTTCACCTTTTTAATGACTATATTAAATATCTTCTTTCTTTTTTTTTCTTTTTTAGGGAAACCCAGCATTGCAATGAGGCTTGTTGGTGTAGTGTGCAACAGAGCAGAATCAGAAGGTCTCTGGGCCCAGTGGTACAAAAAACATTATGGAATTGCAATTCGATGTGGTCTTAAAGTCATAAAGAAATATCTTAAAGTCATAAAGAAATCAGACCTAATGCTGAGAATTTAACCATAAAATGTTAAGAAATTCAGAATTGCAGTTGTCATGGCAGGTCCAGAAGAAAAATTAATTTGCTTTAGTTTGAAAGTAATGGAGCAGAAAAGAATCTTAACAGCTTGTATATGATTTTTATAGTAATTAATACACAATTGCCTTCCCTGTGTTATTTGAGATAGTTTTTTATACAGTTCATTGTCTCAGACAACTGAACAACCTGATTAATATACTGAGCATATGTGAATCACAGAATCATGGAACCATTTAGGCTGGAAAAGATCTTTAAGACTCAACACCTCCCACAAGCAGGCCAACGCTCAGCCAGTCTCAACGCAATAGCTGCCTCCCCCAGAGACTCTTCTCACAGATTTTATTGCTCACTATGATGTTATATGGCATGAAACAGCCCTTTGGCCCATTGGGAACAGCTGTCCCAGCTGTGTCCCCTCCCAGCTTCTTTCTCACCTCCAGTTTAGTCTCTAGAGGAGCAGTGGGAAAAAGAGAGAGTCTGGATGCTGTATAATGCTCAGCAATAGCCAAAACACTGGTGTGTTATCGGCATTGGTTTGGTCACATATCCAAAACACAGCACCATATGTGCTGCTGCGAAGGAAATTAACTCCACCCCCATCAGACACAGAGCAGGAGCCTCTCTCCTCGTTAACCTCACCCACTGCAAGGAATCTATTCTCTTCTACCTGAGAAACTTTTATAGGCCAGTGCTTTGTCCTACACTTGTTGCCATGAGGTATATCACAAATGTGGGCACTTCATGTTTGGCTATTGATGAGAGCACTTTGCTCTCTGTGCCTTTTCTGGCAAGTTTAAAGTAGAAATATTTTTAATTTCACTGATGAAAGTTTTCAAGTGTTTTGTTTCAGGAATAGTGTGAAAACCACTGTGATTTCATTCTTCACTTCAGGATTCAATGAGTCCTGACCCCTCTCCCCCAGCAGGCATAAATGGATTCTCAGAGTGAAGATGCAATGTACTGTGCATAGCATTACAAGGTCAGAATATAGCTAAGCTGTGCCAGCAACATGCAATTGAAAGTTACCATTGCTCCTGCACTGCAGTGATTTATAAGCCAGCACTTATGGAACAGTTCTCTGCAAACATCACCAAAATGCTTTCTGGGAGCTCTGATTTTGTTGCTGTTCTCTTAATTCAGATGGAGTGTTGCACTTTTGAATTCATGCACAATTTAATATAGTATCATAGACTCGTCAAATGCTTTAGGTTGGAAGGAACCTTTAAAGGTCTTCTAGTCCAAACCCACAGAACTGAGCAGGGACATCTTCACCTAAATCAGGTTGCTCAAAGCCCTGTCCAGCCTGACCTGAAATGTGTCCAAAGATGAGGTTTCTGCCATCTCTTGTCTAACACACAGATAACTTATAACTTGCATAATCCTGTATTTATATGTGGTGTTTCTATTGCAATTGCACCACAGCTCAACTGTTCCGATAAAGTTACCACACCTTTTCGCAACACAAATCACGTTTCACAGGGCTCGTCTAAAAAGAGTACTGCTCAGGAATACCTTTTCCTTTCAAAGTGCACAGCCTATCTGTCTCCAGTTTACCTTTCAATGATGACTCTCAGTAATAATAATGTTGTCCTCTAGAGGCTATTTTAAGTAGCCTTAGTAGTCACAGGTAAACTGTCAATGTTAAGGTCTTACATAGTTCTGACTATAAATTATAGAATCAGAATTGCTTAAGACCTTTAAGAACTCCAACCATTAACCTATCAATACCAAGCCTGCTGCTAAAACACATCCCTAAGCATCTCACTTATGCATCTTTCAAATGCCTCCAGGGATGGTGACTCCACTACTTCCCTCTGCAGCCTGTTCCAGGGCTTGACAACTCTTTCAACAAAGAATTTTTTCCCAATGTCTAACCTAAACCTCCCCTGAGACAAATTGATGCTTTTTCCTCTTTTCCTAGCACTTGTTCCTTAGGAGAAGAAACCAACCCCCACCTCTCCTCAGTCTCCTTTCAGGTAGTTGTAGAGAGCAAGAAGGTCTCCCATAAACCTCCCTATCTCCTGGCTAAACAACCCTAGTTCCTTCAGGCACTCATAAAACCTGTTCTCTAGACCCTTCAGCATTTTTGTTACCTTTCTCTGGACTCTCTCCATCACCTCAATGTCCTTGTATTGAGTTGTCATAATCAATACCACTAATAACTAAACTCCAGAAAGGGGCCAAGTCTATCCCACAGGTAATGCTCACTGCTCTACTCATATTTTCTTACTTGCTCTTGAAGAAACAAAGTCCATTGAGATTTAGTCCACTGAGACATCCTACAAAATCCAGGCCAAGAGATCAAAATGGTGAAGTTGCTGACAGGTTTACCCTGCAATCCAATGTGTGGCAAGACAAACGTCCCTCATTTTATGACTGCCTTTCCCTCACTCCTGTCTCTGTTTTTCCCTTCTGTTCTATATATGACTGCTTATCTCTTACCAGTGTGCCCAACATGTAATAAAACTGAAGAATAGCTACCTCCTCTTCGAATAAATGAGAGAGGGTGCTGAACAAGTCAGAAAAGATGTGAGAATGATCATAGAATCATAGAATGTCAGCAGCTGGAAGGGACCT
>WAAF01012833.1:854217-1137259 GCA_013400475.1 Tricholaema leucomelas
GCCTGGCTGGTCTCCAGCTACTCTGTCCCCAGCCTGTAGTGCTGCTTGGGGTTGTTGTGGCTAAAGTGTAGAACCCTGCACTTGGTCTTGTTCAATATCACCCCACTGGCCTCTGCCCACCCATCCAGCCTGTCAATGTCCCTCTGCAGGGCTCTCCCACCCTCCAACAGATCCACAGCTGCTCCTAGCTTGGTGTCATCTGCAAACTTACAGATGCTGGACTCAATCCCCTGGTCCAGATCATCAATAAAGATATTGAACAGGACTGGGCCCAGCACTGATCCTTGGGGATGATGGTGTCCTCCAAAAAACTTTTTTCTTTTGTTTGAAAGGATCATTGTTAATGTATCCTGGTTGGTCATATCTTCCCTTCCCCCTCAGGCACCGAGTTCCTCCTGGATTGTATCAGACAGAATTCTTCCTCTTATATTCGGCCAGAGCCAAGGGTGACGTTATGTGGTGATATCCACAGCAAGGCCATAACCCAGGAGGGAAGTGTGTCAAGGCTTCTATTGACTAGTAAAATCCTGCTGTATCAGCTAAGTAGCACCTGCCTCTTGCTTGGAGTTTCTCCCTTCAGATGTCCTGTTTTCACCTAAGAGATCAGTGTGTCCCAGGAGAGCTGACTGCTACTTTTTCATTGTACTCAAACCCAGCAGCACGCTGGGAGTAATCCATTTTCAAGGCTAATGAAAACAAGCATGTGCTTCCTCCCAGCTGGCAACACGCTCTGCTGTGGATGCTGCTGACCTCAGAGCATGTGCTGAGTGTTACAAAAGCACTGCACAAAGGTCTACACCTGCCCTCTACCAAAACCAGGACACCACTGTGAAACTCTGAAAACTGCTACTAGTTCTTGGGCTATTTGGCTTCTGTTGTGACATACAGGCACCATTGTGCTGCCCACCCATGATCACTGACTTATCCTCATTAGATTGATGAATATGCCAGGGGTTGGTGATAGCATTCAGGAGCTATCACATCACCTTACTGCAACTGCTCAGTAAAGCCTCAGACAGGGCATGCAACCCACTGTATTGAACTGACTTGTGTTCAGTCTTGGAGACCTTATCACAAGAAAGACGTTGAGGTGCTGCAGCTTGTCCAAAGAAAGGCAACAAAGCTGGTGAAGGATCTAGAGAAGAAGTCTTATGAGGGGCAGATGAGGGAACTGGGATTCTTTGCCCTGGAGAAGATGAGACCAAGAGGAGACCTCCATGCTCTCTGTAGCTCCATGGAAGGAAATCAGAGCAAGATGGGTGTCAGTCTCTTCTCCCTGGTAACAAGCAACAGGACAACAGGAAACCACCTCAAGTTGCACCAAAGGAGATTTAGATTAGATATTAGGAAAACTTTCTTCACTTAAAGGACTGTCAGGCCCTGGAATGGGAAGTCCAGAGAGCTGGTGGAATCCCCAGCCCTGGAGGAATTGAAAAGCCATGTAGATGTGGTGCTGAAAGACACGCTTTAGTGGTGGATTTAGCAGTGCTAGCTTAATGGTTGGAATTGATGACCTTAAAGAGTTCTTCCAACCAAAATGATTCTTTATTTCAACAATTCTATGAGTTCTAGAAGGCTAGGAGAGATATTAACCAGTCAGCAGAAGAACAGATCTGCCATTAAGGACTGTAGTAACATTTCAGTATTTAAGAGGAAAAGTATTTTGAATATCTTGCTTTTTACCTGGCTTTTAAATTGAATACATTTATACCATCATACCTACTACTATTCATAGCATTAAGTGTATATAAAGAGTCACTCAAAAAACCATATCACTCTTTAATATCTTGCCTTTTCACAACCATTATTGTATGTCCTTTAAAGGCTATTAACACATCCTTCCTATTTAGTTTTACAGGGTGCCTTTTCCACACACACACTTTGCCTAGCACAGCAGCTGCTCACAATAAAGAAGTTTGGTTGGTTGATGTATGAAGGTTCAGATGTTTCTGAATTAGCTAAAAGGTAGTTTTCCTCCTTTCTCCTCCCTCCCCCCTTTCTTTTGCACATTGAATCCAAGCTACCCAAGAGTAAGCTGCCTATCTCACATGCTATTAAGCAAAATGACCACCGGTGGGGACTAGCACAGCCTGGCAATGCATAGCTCACTTCAGGGGAGACAGTTTTCTCTCTAAGGCTCTCCCCAGATCCCAGGCTTGCATATGCTCACGGCAATCCAAGACAAGAGCAAGCTGGGGATCCTAAACTGGAACCCAAGTTCAGTTCTCAAGCTGAATTCTGGGGATCCAGTAAATTTTGGTCTCTCTGAAATTTGATTTCCTCCCCCTAAAGCGTGCCATGTACAACTGCCAAGCCACAGGCTAGACCCAAGACAAATATTTTAAAGATGGTGAATGAAATAAGTAGCTTCTAAATTTAGATTTAAAAGTCCCCAGTGTTGGCACATTCCTTGCTTCTGCTGGCAATGAATTTTAAAAGCAAGTGACTGTTCCATAATCTAAAGAACAGCTTATAGTCCAGTGTCTACTGATCTGCAGTAGATATGCCCACAGGTGTGAGGGTGGGCACACAGGAAATAAAGAATAAGAGGATGAGGAACAAACCAGTGAGTCTTCTGTATTCACTGAGATGGTCTATTGATGTGTGACCAAAACCCTGGCTGCTGCATTAGCCAGATATTACCCTGATTTTGGAAGCAGTGTCACACAGTCAGAAGCAGCATTGGGGGTAGGTTAGTGTTTAGTAACATATTAAAAGAATCCCTCTGACCTCTCATAGTTTAGCACCAGACTTGGTAGAGTCAAATAATGGTGGGACTGGGTGATCATAAAGGTCTTTTACAGCAAAATGATTCTATGGTTTTATGGTATCCAGACCAAGCAGACAAACTTACATGGAATCATGGAATTATAGAATCAATCAGGTTGGAAGAGACCTCCAAGCTCATCTAGTCCAACCTAGCACCCAGCCCTAGCCAATCAACTACACCATGGCACTGAGTGCCTCATCCAGGCTTTTCTTCAACACCTCCAGAGACAGTGAATCCACCACCTCCCTGGGCAGCCCATTCCAATGCCAATCACTCTCTCTGGCAACAACTTCCTCCTAACATCCAGCCTAGACCTTCCCAGGCACAACGTGAAACTGTGTCCCCTTGTTCTGTTGCTGGTTGCCTGGCAGAAGAGATTAAGCCCCACCTGGCTACAACCTCCCTTCAGGTAGTTATAGACAGCAATGAGGTGACCCTTGAGCCTCCTCTTCTCCAGGCTGCACACCCCCAGCTCCCTCAGCCTCTCCTCACACGGCTGTGCTCCAGGCCCCTCACCAGCTTCGTTGCCCTTCTCTGGACACGTTCCAGTACCTCAACATCTCTCTTGAGTTGAGGAGCCCAGAACTGGACACAGCTCTCAAGCTGTGGCCTGACCAGTGCTGAGCACAGGGGCAGAATAACCTCCCTTGTCCTCCTGGCCACACTGTTCCTGATCCAGGCCAGGATGCCATTGGCTCTCCTGCCCACCTGGGCACACTGCTGGCTCATGTTCAGCTACTATCTACCAGTACCCCCAGGTCTCTTTCTTCCTGGTGGCACTTCCTCGATACTTGGTTTCAGCATCAGTGAAGGGTCCTAAATGTTTCTGAAAACCAAATACCTCAGATAGGTCACTCAAAAATTGTGTCACATGAAACTATTGAACACATTTGGAAAGTTGGCCTGGCTGCTGGAAAGCAGCATTCTTACTAGAATGCATGCTAAAATAAATACTGAGAGGCTCCAATGCAAAGTGATTATAAAATGAGCCCACCTAAAAGTTCAAGCACAGAGTAAAAACATCTTTAAACAACCTAATTAAAATATAGTAAAACCTATTTTTAAACAAAATCTGAAAAACCAGAGGACTGAGCCAGCAGCACTGGGGAAAGCAGAAGCCAAACCACAACCTTGCTAGAAGACACCCCAGTATAAAATGCCACACAATTTTTCCATCCTCAAACACAAGAAATTTGGGCTGCCCTCCCCCAGTTTTGGTACCTGGGTATCAGGCACGATTGTCTTACCACATTGCTGAAGCTCTCTGCCAACAGCACAGGAAGGGCTAAATAAAATTCACAACAAGATACAAAGCACATTAGACAGGACACAAATGTCATGTTAACTCCTTAAGGCAAAAAAACATCTTTGTGACTTACATGTGCCTTTCATCAGCATTCCAGAAACCAGCTCTGACAGCTAAACCTGATTTCTTTAAGTAGTGTTATCACCTACAAAAGGTGTCCCAGGAATGGGACAATTGAATCACAGAATTACAGAATATACCTGGTTGGAAGAGACCTCCTGTCCATCCTTCAACACAGCGCTGAAGGGGCAACACTAAATCATGACCCTAAGTGCCAGGTCCACAACGTGCTTGAACACCCCCAGGGATGATGACTCCACTACTGCCCTGGGCAGATCATTCCAGTGAAGAAATATCCAGCCTGAAGCTCCCCTGGCACAGCTTGTAATCATTTCCTTTAGTCCCATCACTTGACATCACGAAGAGGCTGCCTTCTCCTCACTCCAGCCTTCCTTCAGTTAGTTCTAGAGAGGACTAAGGCCTCTCTTCAGCCTGCTCTTCTCCCATCTGAACAACCCCAGTTCCCCCAGACACTCCTGTTTGAAGTGATGTTGTAAGAAGATACTCATACATTATTGTGTTGTCTGGCCTCGAACGGTGGAGCACTTTAGTTGTGCCTTGATAATCACAATACTGAGACAGCTAAAACCAAGATTTACTCATCTGTCTGAACCAGACCTCATTGAGACAGGAGCTAAAGGGAGTCGAAGGCTTTGTTGCTGATAAAATAAGAGAACCTGGTACTGACAAAAGGATATGAAATGACTTCCAAGTTCCTCCTGGCACATTGGTTTTGTATGCCCAGAGCTGATTGCTGTTAGCACACAGGACATTATTGGAAAGCCAAATCCTTTGTCCAGCTTACAAACTTTTCAAACTGTGAACTGAAACTATTAATAAACTGATCCTTCCTGCTCTTTAGGCTTCTACCACAACTGCTGCTCAGATTTATTCATTACTTCCTTTTATTAAAGAGATGCCAAACCTGCTATATTGTCCACCTGGAGAAATGCCCACCCTTCACAGCCGCTGAAGAAGCACTCAGTTACTAAGCTTAATTGTTTGCATTGCAGCCATCCAAACTGTTCCCACTCATAGCAAAGTTTGAGAACAAGGCATTATTTTGAACAATTTATTCTAAAACACTTTCTAATGAAAGTGATTTCTCAGGATTGAAGGTTTTGTCTCATTTCTACAAATCACTTATTTTCAAATCTTGTTTTGCATAAAAAGTTGAGAGCCTAAAACTGTCTGGTGCCTCACAACACAGGAGTCCTTTTAAAGGATTGAGAGATAAACTAAAGACAACTAGATGAGTGCCAGAGGCTCTCTATGAATCAATCACTCTGCCTTCCCAAAGGGAAGAGAAAGGGAGTAAGGGAGGGGCTGATGGGCTGAGAAAGAAACTAAAATGGCTTTAATGAAAATAATAACAATAAAATGGAATCTATATAAATAGGTACAAACCAATATCCAACCCAACCCCCTGATGACAAAGATGTCACCATCACTACTGCTTAGGCAGGCACTGGGGAAGACCCAGACTGGACTCAGCATCAGGTTGGAGCTGGATTCAGGATTGAGGAATCAGATTCAGAAATTCATCAATTGGGATCAATGGCAGACTGAACAAAGCCCTCCTTGGACACTGGCCTTGGACACTCAGCTTTGTCCTGAAGATGATGTCCATGGACTGGAATCGTTGTGGGTCTGTTTAATGTCACCTGTCCTGTCCACTCCTCCCTGCAGGTGCCGCCTCTGACTTCCTCCATCCCAACACTGGGTACAAGATGTGGCAGTTCAGAGAAGCAAATCTAATCTAGATCCTTTTGCAGCCTAGTCCGTGGCAGTAATTCATCTCATCAGTGTTCTCACTGCTAGAAGCAGCCACTGGCTGTGCAAATCTGTCCTGAGCTTCAGAAAGTAACCTCACTGAGTGGAGAGTGAGCTGAGAAGTCAAATTCTTGACTAGAATTGCTTCTGTCCTAGCTTAAACCAGGACATCATTTCCAGGTAGCAGTGAAATAAAGTGAGTTTCATTAGCTGCCAGTAACCAGGAATCTGCAGTCTGATGTACAGTGTTTTGCTTATAATTTTTCATTTATCAAGGATAAAGAAATTCTCTCTGCCATATTCTCAAGCCTGGGCCAATAATCTCTTGTAAGCTCACAATAAAAACAAAAGAATCATAGAATCAACCAGATTGGAAGAGGCCTCTAAGCTCATCCAGTCCAACCTATCACCCAGCCCTGTCCAATCAACCAGACCATGGCACTAAGTGCCTCATCCAGTCTTTCCTTGAACACCTCCAGGAACAGTGACTGCACCACCTCCCTGGGCAGCCCATTCCAATGGCAAATCACTCTGTCCGTGAAGAACTTCCTCCTAACATCCAGTCCTCACTGTTGTCTGTATGGAACTCCCACACTAAAGTGGGAAAGAAATGTATTTTAAGAAATAGTAAATATGAAGGTGAAAGCAAAGAGTGGTAAGAGGGATGGCAAGCAACAGTCTCCTTAGAGTCACTTCTACATACTAACTTCATCAGACTGCTGTATTTCAGATTACTTCTTCATTTTAATGTACTTAGATATACCAATATTGTGTCTTTCGAGTACTCATGGTTATACTTTCTTAGAGTGACTCTTTCAGATTAAGTATCTGCAGAAATGAAAACAGCAAATCCTCCTGGTAAGTGCTGCCTGTATCCTAGCTACCTAGAGTTTCTAAAATCCCAAACTGTGTGCAACTGAAAGTTAATAATCATTTATTCTACATAAAAGCCTTTGGCATCTTGCTGCATCAGATGAGGGAGGTTCCTTGATAGCAGAACTAGGATATTTCATCCCGACAATGTCATCTTTAAGTTCTTTCACCTGCAGAAGGGAATCAGGGGAGACTTTCAGCAACTGCTCTGAAGGTTATGAAATGTTTTTTCCAGATGGAAAGCTAGACAGAGAGCAATAAGAGATCAAACCATTTTCATGTCTGTGTTCCATTACTATCAAAGGTCTGAACAAAGAAGCAGGGATTGATTTCTGCCCCTGAGGGAATAAGATATAGAAGAATATAGATATTGTTGGTTTATGTTTATGTCCATTACTTTTAAATGGGCTGCAGCAAGCTAAAGGGATTGGGAAGTAGAAGCTGTTCACCAAATTGTCATTAGAAAAGCTCACATATATTCCCATCACCCCCAGTGCCCCCCCAAATGGCATCAAAGTGCAAGAAATAATCAGAGTAAATATTCTCCTAGGTTGAGGTAGAACAGAACTAACTCTATAGTTAAGAGGTGGCACCAGCAAGGAGGAGCAGACAGGAGATGTGAGCCTAAACTGACCAGTAAGGGATTCCATTCCAACTGCATCATATTCAGTGTAAAGCTGAGGGATCACCAGCCTTTCTTCAATGGATGGTGTCCAAGGAGGACTCTGTCCATTCTGCATTTGATCCCAATCCATGTGTTCCTAAATCCACTTCCCAAATCCAACTCCTGAATTCAGTTCCCATCTGCTGCTGTGTCCAGTCTGGGACTTTCCCAGTGTCTGCCCACAGCATCGGTGGTGATGGGGATGCAATTGCCATTGTGGAGTTGGTTCCTATTGGTTTGTATCTATTTGTCTCTATTTCATTTTGTTATTGTTCTTTCCATTCCAGCTGGTTTAGTTCCTTTCCCAGCCCGTCACTCTCTCTCCATTATTCCCTTTCTCTCCTCATTTGGGAAAGGAAAGTGGAGCATCTGTCACTTGTTTAGTGGTCAGACCACTCCTGACCTTTGAAACTCACCCAAATCTGCTTGATATTTTTTCAAAGGTTCATCCTTCACTCACTCCTTCTCTGCTCTGATCATTTTCCATTAGGTGTGTGGTAGTTTCTGCAGCATAGCAATGTCTCTCAGCATTTGAAAAGTTCTTTTGCTCAAGTCTTGCTGCCAGTCTCTTGTACGTGAGTCTCCTGGACTTCAACCCTCACTGCACATGTTTCTTTTTAACATTTCTCTGCAATTAAAAAAGATGTTGATTTACAATTAGTAACTTTACTGTTAGCATGCAGCTTGAATTCCCATTCTCCATCTAAAAAAGTCAATTAAGCTGTCAGTTACCACTTCTCAGACAAAATGGCAGCAGTTCAATTTCTTCAGGTCTAGGGAATATGCAATAGCTGTAATTACTGGCTACAAGAGTTCACATCAGCCAAAGAACTATTAGCCTCCTTTAATTGCTGGTAGCAACTCGGTTTCCCCATTGCAGACAATTAATACAGTCTGTTCTCACCCCACAGCAGTCTGTGACCCACTTTGAACTTTTTCATGGGCCCTTAGGGACCATGTTTGTGGAACACAAAGATTGAAAGGAGTCAGAGCAGTATTATGGAGCTGAAAGTGCTCCACAGTGTGCCAGGCAAGAGGAATCCCAGACTGTTGCAACACTTGTCTCGTTTTCACCAGCAGCAATTTGGACAGTCCAAATAAGAGCTACAAAATCTTCTCCTTAGCTGTAAGCAGAAGAATTAGGACAATATCTGTTTTGTCAAGGTGTCAGAACTCTTTTTTTTCTCCAGCTCTTATGCTAACAGCAACAATGGGTATATTTTCGTGACATTCTGTGGTGATAAACATTACTTCTTTCCTTTCATTTCATTTCCCTTTTCATTTTCTCTTTTCTTCTCATTTTCCTTTCCTTTTCTCTCCCCTTGTCTTTCCTCTCGTCTTCTCCTCCTCTCCCCTCCTCTCTTCTCCTCTCCCCTCCCCTCCCTTCTGCTCCTCTCCCCTCCCCTTCTCTCTTCTCCTTTCTTTCCCTTCCTTTCCCTTCCCTTCCCTTCCCTTCCCTTCCCTTCCCTTCCCTTCCCTTCCCTTCCCTTCCCTTCCCTTCCCTTCCCTTCCCTTCCCTTCCCTTCCCATCCCTTCCCTTCCCTTCCCTTCCCTTCCCTGCTCTTGCTTTCCCTTCCCTTTGTGTGTGGGATTGCTCTGACCCATGTGAAGGATCTTGGGCTTGACCTTGCTGAACTTCCTAAAGTTCACACGAGCCCACTCCTCCAGCCTGACCAAGTGTCTCTGGGTGACATCCTGCTTCTCCAGTGTCTTAGCCACAATGCTCACTTTGGTACCATCTGCACACTTGCTGAGGGTGCACTCGATCCCACTCTGTCATTCATGAGCACAGTAAATAGTATTGGCCCCAGGAAAACGGAGGGATGAAAGGATCTTGCTGTCCCTTCATGACAGTAAAATATGAGATTCTAATGAAAATGTCCCTTCTGTGACGAGTCTTTTCCTGTCAGAGCCCAGGGACCCTGCAGCAGGATATTAAGGCACAGAAAATTCCACTTCAGGTAACCCACGGAGGGTTTTTTTTTAATAATACCTATAACATCTAATAAAAGTAGCAAGAACAGATACTCTATATTAATTCCCACTTCAGTGAACATATTTCTTTCTTCCTTCCTTATTCCTGTCTACAAAAGCCAGGTAAGAGGGAATTTCTTCAAGCAGCAGATCAGGTGTGTCCAGACAGCACAGCTCTTGCACAGCTGCAATTTTAGCCACAGAGTTATTTTTAGTACAACAATTTCCTTTGCTTTAGCTCTAATATCATGCACATGAAATCTAAAAATCATGGTCTGCTGACTGTGTCCTTGCAACAGCTAAGCTAATTTCCAGTCTTACATCTTAACCTCAGGTTTCATAGGAGCTCTACTGATTCATGCTCTTAGTAATTGTGAATCTTTGAGCTCAGGTGCTGTTAGAAACTGATGAAGCTGGAGATTGAGAACTACACAGAAGCATAGAATGGGTTGGGTTGGAAGGAACCTTTAAAGGTCATCTAGTCCAAATTCAACAGTTAGCAAGGAAATCTTCAACTAGATCAGCTTGCCCAGAGCTCCCAAAGTTTCCAGGAATGGGGCTTCTACCACCTCTCTGGGCAACCTTGGCCAGTGTTTCACCACCCTTACTAGAAAAAAACAATCTTTCTTCTCTGTAGTCTAAATCTCCCCTGTTAGTTTAAAACCATGAGCCCTTCACTTGTTGCCAACAAGCCCTGCTAGAAGGTCTGTCCTCATCTCTCTCATAGACCATTTTAAATAGTGAGAGGCCACTGTAAGGTCTCCCTGGAGCCTCCTAATCCCCAGGCTGAACAACCCCAACTCTCTGAGCCTATCCCCACATCAGAGGGGTTCCAGCCCACGGATCTTCTGATCGTTTTTGTGGCCTCCTCTGGACTCGCTACATAGGGAAATGTAACCCCTGTGAGTTACATTGCACAAATGGAGCAAAAAAGATAGATCAACATGTGCCACAGAGATACAGCTGGGTATTTTCCACTTCTCTAATACATGATATATAGCCAAAGTAGGAGTAGTGGTTCTGAGTTGCTGCAAGCTTTGCACACTATCTTCCCTAGGAAGAAACCTCATTTTCAGTCATGGTGGAACCAAAGAATCAGCTGCCTTCTATATCTCCTGCAGATGTCATGGAGAAAATCCTATAGGTTAAAACTATAACCAGAAAAGTTCCCTGGTATTAACAGCTAATTAAGAAGCAAATTGTTAGGGGATACGTGTGATTGGTAGCCATCACAGAACTCCATGGGTTGGAAAGGATCTGAGCATCCTGCTCCAACCCTCCTGCTAGAGCAGGTTGCCCAGGATAACAATGTCCAGGCACGTTCTGAAGATCTCCAGAGAAGGAGCTTCCACAGCCTTTCTGGGCAGCCTCTGCCAGTGCTGCAGCACGCTCACAAGAAAGAAGCTTTTTCTCATGTTTATGTGGAACTTCCTGTGTTGCAATTTGTGCCTGTTGCCTTTTGTCCTATCACTTGGCACCACTGAAAAGAGTCTGACCCCATGCTCTTGACCCCTGCTTTTTAGATGTTGGTAAGCATTGAGATCTCCTCTCAGAGTTTGCTTCTGCAGGGTAAACAGCCAGGAAAACAAGCAACTTGAGATTATCAACAGACCATCATCACTTCCATACCTCTAATGCTAACAGTATGTGAGCTAAAAATGTCAACAAGATCTGACCAAGGTGTGCAACATAATGGACAAGAAAGGCTGACAAGAAAAAGGCAGTGCTGCCTGTATTTCCCACCTTAATGGACACTGTAATGGTAGCTTCATCTTGCTAAGCTTTATTAGAGATCAAGTGCTCTGACCTACTACATTTTCTTGTGGCAAGAAGGAACATGGCTGGTGAACAGAGTGGCTTTCAGGGCAGGTTATTTATTATCACTGGCATTTATGTTCATTTAAACAAATCTTGGCATGATGAGCTCCTTAATGGCAGCTGTGCCTAATGGAATCATTGAGACTTCAAAGTTAGACCATGTAATTGTGGGAGTGGTAGTGGAATGTGCATTATGTCTCAGGTAATCAGATAATATGCATAAAAGGCAGTAAGAGAAAATTAAAAGGGTTAAAAATACAGGATGACAGGAACTCTAAACTTAACTCTTATGCAAGAAACTACAACTCATTGTGACTCCAAAATCATTTTCGCCTAGTACCTGAAGTCTGAGCATCAAAAACCTGATTAAATATCAGTTGGAATTTTCTTGTCACCAACACAGAATAACCTCACACAATGACATTTAAATTTAACTCACAATATTTATGAAGTTCTAGTGTGAAAACAGATGTCTATCTCAAGCACTGTGGTGAAAAACTACTGAAAATGGACTTGATGCAAGAAGCACAGTGGAGTCCTCAAGCCAGGCATACTTATAAAGGTTTATCAGTAGTCTCCTCAGCCCTTCCTGGCAACCTTCCTGCTAACACCCTGAGGTTTTAACACCTCCCCATAAGCTGTGTGTAAAGCCAGACCTATAGCAGGCCCAAGCTAATGTAAAGATCAAGATACATGTAGTCTTGCACCACTAGAAATGAGCAAGAGTGATGCAAAATTCCACAGCCAGGGCCTGAAGGGATAAAAATGTGTCCCAGTTTGAAGTAGAACAGAGCTGGTTCTGGTCAGTGCTGTGACTTCTCAGCTCAACCTCTGCTCAGTAAGGGCACTTTTTGAAGTTCAAGGCAGGTTTGCACAGCCAGGGGCTGCAGCTAGCTATGAATACTGTAACATCTCAGCTCAGTCTCTGCTCAGTGAGAGCACTTTCTGAAGTTCAAGGCAGGTTTGCACAGCCAGGGGCTGCTGCTCTTTGACAGGGAGAGAGCCTTACTGTCAAGGGCTTGGCTGCAGACAGGCTCTGGCTTGACTTGCTCCTCTGCAGACCAAGAGCATTGCCACATTGTGTGTCCCACACTGGGGTGCAAGAAATCAGAGGTGACACCTGAGGGGAGGAGTGGGCAGGACAGGTGACCCTAAACAGACCAAGGTGGGATTCCATCCCATTGATATCATCTTCACTATAAAGCCGAGGGATCACTGGGGTCAAGCCTCTTCTTCAGTGACCAGCATTCAAGGAGGGCTCTGTCTCTTCTGCTTTCAGTCTTGATCCACGTGTTCCAGAATCCAATTCCCATCTGCCACTGGCTCCAGTCTGGGACTTTCCCAGTGCCTGTCCACAGCATCAGTGACAACCATGGTGATGTCATTGCCATTAGTGAGTCGGGCTCCATATTGGTTTGTATCAGTTTGTGTCTATTTCATTTGATTGTTATTATTTTCTTTAAAGCTGGTTCAGTTTTCTTTCCCAGCCCATCAGTCTTTCTGCTTTATTCTCTTTCTCTTCCCTTTGCAAAGCCTTTCCACAAAGAGATCCTAGCTGAATTTGTGATAGCAGGCAGGACTAGGTTTTGTACTGGGAAAAGAAGGACAGAACTTTGCATTGTCCCCTTGAAGTGGATGATAGGGACCCAGAGAACAGCATGGGGAGCATTTTGTTCAGACAAACATTAGCACAAAGCTAGAGCTCGTCCCTCTTCTACTTGTCTTCTTTTATATTTGATTCATATCTAGCAAAAGCAATTTTCTGTTCAAATAGCAGACAATTTTCTGAGACATGCTGCTTTCTGACCTCACTCTGTGTGTACTCTGCTTCCTTCCTCTTCATCTGCCTAAATTTACTCACTGAGAACAAAGCCACCATTGTACTAGACTCAAATTCCATCTGCTCTAGAAAGCTGCTTCCAGTTGCAGTTAGCACCAGATGTTTCCTAAGGAAGCACCCTCATGGTCCAAATACTGAATATCCTCAGTGACTGCTCAAATGTCTAAACACAAGGAGTACCCCCAGATATGTGTAAGACAGGTCTTTTCTGCATGCTTTGTAGCTATCCCTCCACAAAGGCAGGATAGTAGAATTACAGCAAATTGTTCCACGTGCTCTGGTGCCACAATTGGCTGTTCAAAAGTTGAAAGATTTCAGAGGATGCTGATTTATTTCCCTACTCACACACAAAAAAATCCTCAGCATAAAGCACTGTAGTGGTTTGCCCAGTGCTGAGAACCTACAACAAATTGATGAGTTCTCTAAGTCAGAATCACAGAATTGTTTAAGATTATAGAGTCCAACAATTATCTAACTCTAGCAAGTCTGGTGCTAAACCATGGCCCTCAGCTCCACATCTCTGCATCTTTTAAACACCTCCAGGGATGAGGATTTGATCCCTGCCCTGGGGAGCCTGCTCCAGTGTTTGAGAATCCTTTCAGTGAAGAAGTTTCTTCCAATATCCAACCTAAACCTCCCCTGGTGCAGCTTGAGGACATTTCTTCTTGTCCTATCACTTGTTACTAGGGAGAAGAGACCAACCACCTTGCTACAGGTAGTTACAGAGAGCGATGAAGTCTCCCCTCAGCCTCCTTTTTTCAGGCTAACAAACCCAGTTCCCTCATGTGGTCCTCAGAAGTCTTCTAGTGCTCTAGACCCTTAACCAGCTTCACTGCCCTTCTCTGGACACACTCCAGCACCTCAATGCCCTTGTTGTAGTGAGGGCCGCAAAACTGAACCCACCATTTGAGGTGTGGCCTCACCAGTGCTGAGTACACAGGGACAGTCACTTCCTTATTCCTGCTGGTCACACTATTCCTGATACAGGCCAGGATGCTGTTGGCCTTCTTGGCCACCTGGGCACACACTGGCACATATTCTGCTGGCCATCGACCAACACCCCCACATCTTTCTCTGCTAGGCAGCTTTTACTGGTCAGTTCTTAAAAGCCTAAATGGAAGCAGGAGTCTTTTGAGAACAATCCTTATATTCATAGTCCTGAAGCTTTTGAGAACTCAAATGATTTCCTTTGCTCCTATGAAACTGCCACTGCTTTCATCAGCAGTTTTGTCATAATTAGGTTGAGAACTGAACTTTAGTGGAACTTCCCATTCCATTGTGCAGCATTACATCAGATGGGGGCTGTCATCTACAGCTGCTAAACACTGGGTGAAGTCATGCCCCTACAGATCAGACTGCAAGGTAAAGATTTTAGGGGTTTTGACAAAGGCAATCATAAAGTCAAACTTTTTGATGATGCATTTCTTCATTTTATATTTGTTCGTTTATGAATTCCATTTTTATTTGTTTAATCAGCCTGTTTCTGCCTTTGGAGACTCCCAAAAGCTTATTTCCTCCATCATAACACATATATGACCTGTCTCCTGGGCTGTGTCTCTGTGCCAAAGAACTGCTCAGGAGCAAGTATAAAGTCCTTGTTTCATTGAAAGCAGGCTTTAAATTTTAGCAAATGTTCTGAATTTCATGGAAATGTCTCTGAGTTTACCTCCTTTTCCAAATTAATCCTTTTTTTTTTTTTTAACTTTTACAAAGTGTTTTTACTTTACAGAAAGCTTGAGAAATTAAAAAGCTACTAAATGAGGTTGCAAAGAAGCAGAGATAGAGCACATGCTAACTGTGAAACAAGGGATAGGCCTTTCTTAATTGCTTTATCAAGCTGTCACCTCAGCATGGCCACCTCTAAGAAGCTGTCAACTTCACTGATGTAAACAAAGCTGGAATAAGGGAAGACAGCCAAGAATGGGCTGCTCCAGAGGGCCATAAGCAACTGCAGCCACCACTGCAGTTCAAGGAGCAGTAGAGTGAGCTTCTAGGAGTATTCCAGGCATGCCTCAGTGCCCTTCAAAACCCTGGGGCCTTGTAGAAAATTCTAGGAGCCTTGTATATGTTGGTGGTATACTGACTATAAAGTTTTGTCTTGTACAAACAGCCCAAGTGTGGTCTGCTTCAAGTGGCTTCAGCTATTCTGTATGAGGAATCATGGAATCACAGGATGGTTTGGGTTTGAGAGTACCTTAAAGATCATATTGTTCCAACTCCCTGCCTTGGGCAGGGACACCTCCTATTAGATCAGGTTGCTCAAGGCCCCATCCAATCTGCCTTTGAACACTTCAAGGCTTGGATGCCCAATGACTTCTGTGGGCAACCTATTCCAGAGCCTTACCACCCTCATGGGAAAGAATTTCCTCACGGAGTCTATTCTAAATTCAGCTTTTCCCAGTTTAGAGACATCACCCTTTGTCCTACCACTTCATGCCTTTGTAAAAAGTCCCTCTCCAACTGTCCTGTAGCCTCCTCTCCCTTCTCTCCTCCAAGCTGAACCTCTCTCTCAGCCTGTCCATAACAGAGGTATTCAGCTCTCTGGCCATGCTCTGGACCCACTTAACAGTTGATGCACGTTCAGTACTTTTGTGTTCAAATGCAAAGCCACACACTTGTCCAAGACTGGACTATATGAGACATCTGATGACTTCAGCTAAGAAGATTCTCTACAGCAAATAGAATTCTTTAATTTATTTCTATTTAGAGAATTCTGAATAAGAAGACATTATGCCATAGAAATTTTTGTGTCTATTAGTGGGCACTAAAATTATGCCACATACCCAAAATACGTTTGGAAAAGGAACTGCACCATCATTGTCTTTATTTCCACAAGTAAGATGGTGCCTTTTTGGTGGTTATGTGGCTACTCTTCCCCCCACACTTCCTCAATCATTAGCTTTTTTCCAGATGTCTTGTTTTATGAGTAACTGAATGGAAAGTCTATATCGAGGTCTGCATTTGTCAGCATGGAGAATCTCATCACTTTGTAAGCCTTGAGGGTGCTCAAGAATGTCACAAGTGGTCTATTAATAAAAACAAATGCAAGCTTACCATCACACCAGAAATTAACAGCTAAAAATGGTTTGAAAGCTGTTTGAGACAAAAGAGGGTTGAAATTCTTAGAGCTATATTTACAGTTATAACACACAGGACTTGGCTTTAGGTAACAATTTGTTTTATGGGACCTTCTTAGCCCTAAAAATCCCCCAAAACTGAAATAATGCATTCCCAGGAAAATGCCCATAGAAGGGGTGTAACAACATTATGAGGATCAGGATGGAATTTTGTCACAGTAGAGTTGTGATGGTTCTCCTTTTTTTTTTTTTTTTGTGGCTCATCAAGTGGTCATGATCAAGTCTTTAATGAATGTAACATTTGTTTAGTCACAGAATCACAAAATGGTGATGATCCTTGTGGTCCCTTCCAACCCTGACTGTCTCTATGATTCTATGATGGTTGGAAGGGATCTCTGGAGATCATCTAGCCCAAGCACCCTGCTAAAGCAAGGTCACCCAGAGCAGGCTGTCCAGGATCACAATGCTCAGGCAGCAATCTCTCTGGAGAAAGAGACTCCACAACCTCTCTGAGTAGCCTGCTCTAGGGCTCCAGCACCCTCACAGCAAAGTATCTTTTCCTAAAGTTCAGATGGAACTTGGAGTGTTCTAAGTTTGTGCAAAGTGCCACTTGTCCTAATGCTAGGCACCACTGGAAAGAGTCTGACTCCATTCTCTTGACCCTTGCCCTTTAGATGCTGATTGGCATTGATAAGAAGCCCTCTCAGTCTGCTTTACTCCTGACTAAACAGCCCCAAGCCTCTCAGCCTCTCTTCATCAGAAAGATTCTCCAGTAGAAACTTCATGTAGAAACTTCACCACTGAACCAAATTCTTGTTTGCTTAGAAGGAAACATTGCCAGTTTCTGAATCTTCATTTTACAGTTCCTTCATTTTTCTGACTTTTCCTTGCAGTCAGAAGGAAAATGCTTCCTTCCATGTATTTACTGAGCAAACTGCGCAGTAGGGTTTCTCATCAGCTGCAGCTAGAAGTGCTGCAGCCATCTTCAGACACTTCCAAAAGCTCTAGAAATTATTGACTTCTCTTTTTTTGTTTTCTTAAGAAACACTTCAATCACTCCACTATAACCAAAATCAGAGCTCTTAATTAGTTGGGTTTACACCTGGATCAAAGTGTGTCGCTCTCAGGCATGCCACATGAAGTACTTGCATTCACTATGGGCTTTAGATTCACAGATGAACAATTTTCATTAGAGCTACGTTTCCTACTTATTTATCAGTCCTTCAGAGGACTTTTATATCTGCCTTGCTTTTACTCTTTACTTGCCATTGTATTTTGTAAGTTATGCTGCAAAGGCAATTCTTATAGACCAGACTTTGATATTTGATTTCTAAATTCCAGAAAGTTTCATAATATATGTCCCAGAATGTCTAGGAATGGATAGAAAATTTACACACACAAGAGCTGAAGCAATTTCTCTTTGAAATATGTATAAATGTATAAATAGAGTATCACAGAATGGTAGGTATTGAATCATAGAATCATAGAATCAACCATGTTGGAAGAGACCTCCAAGAGCATCCAGTCCAACCTGGCACCCAGCCCTAGCCAATCGACTAGACCATGGCACTAAGTGCCTCATGCAGGCTTTTTTAGATTACCTCCAGGAATGGTGACTCCACCACCTCCTTGAGCAGCCCATTCCCATGGCAAATCAGTCTGTCTGTGAAGAACTTCCTCCTAACATCCAGCCTATACCTCCCCCGGCACAACTTGAGACTCAGGAGATCATCTAGTCCAACCCCCCTGCTTAAGCGGAGTCACCCAGAGTAGTGGGATGTCCAGGCAGGTTTGGAATCTCTCCAAAGATGAAGATTCCACAACCTCTTTGGGCAGCCCGGTCCAGAGCTCTGGCAACCTCAGAGGATGGCAGCTTTTCCTTATATTTAAGGGAAGCCTTCTGGGTTCTAGCCTGTTTTATTAATATGTTGTGTTAAAAGCTAGGAAGGAATATTGGTGCTGCTTTGAGGGAGAAGAGGGTTTGAAAGCATGGCACATGAGAGTTGTTGCCTAGCTTAGGTGCTGTTCCCTGGCTCACAGTTTATCCCTGCCTATGCCTGAGCTGTTCAGCTTGGCTTAGTCTTGATTTTATCCATTATTACAACTAAAATGTAGCTTGAGAAAGCAATGTACTTGTAAAGCAGATAAGTTATCTCTAATCTATTTTTTATTTTAAACCCCCCCACATATTTAAAGAATTAGGAGTGTAGAAATTTTATTTCTGTGTTCATCTCCTGCAGCATCAGAAAAGCAGCTTCAGGAGCATACAAAGCATGTTTAAACAATGACACTTCTACCTACTGCTCTGAAACAATCATGCACTTGAGAAACAGCTGAGGAGTAACCAAGAAAGTGGTGAGCTCTTGAGCAGGAAACAGTTTCCCATCAGTGTTACCTGCTGCTGTTTGGCCCAGGATAGTTCTCCTTTACTGCTACAGCTCCAAATCTACTTCCTAGAGATGTTTACACACCCAGTAGGTATTTCCTCCAGTATGAGAAAGTCCTAGAAATTCAGGATACAGTTCAAGCCATTTTTTCCTACTCCCAGTGACTTGCTAAACTTCCACTGCCTCTGTTAAAAAAGGCTGGGCTAAAACCCAACAGAAACAGATACAGAGATCTTCTCCCTTGAAGACTCTAGGCAGGAAAAGCCCACAGCTGGTGCTGACCGAGATCACCTCATCAACAACGGGAGAACAAGCTGAGGCTTTGGCCCTCTAGTCTGATTCGTTTCCTTGCCCTCAGTCACTCTGCTTCCCTTGATATTACAGGGAAGCGTTTCCCTGCTAGGGTCAGTCACAAACCCTCTTGCTCTGGCAGTGAGGCTGCCGCGCAGGGCACTCGCACCCTCTTGTGGTGCTCAGGCGACCTGCAGGGAGCCTACCCTTGGGCTGCCTGTCCCACTTCCCCAGCTATCCCGTTCTCCTAGGTATCCACCCTGCTCCCCCAGGCATCCTGCTCCCCCAGGCATCCAGCCCTCTTTCCCAGAGCATCCTGCTTCCCCACGCGTACCTCTCCTCCAAGCTCTTCACTCCCCCAAGCATCCATCCTGGAAGGATTTGAAATTAGAGAAAAGGAAATTTAGATTGGATGTTAGAAACAAGTTCTATGCCATGAGGATGGTGGAACTCTGCAACAGGTGGGCCAGGGAAGTGGTTGAGGCCCCATCATCAAACATATTCAAGGTCAGGCTCAACAGGGCTCTGGGGAACCTGATCTAATGGAGGATGTCCCTGTTGACTGCAGCGGAGTTGGACTAGGTGACCTTTAGAGAACCCTTCCTACACAAACCATTCTGTGATTCTGTGATCCTGGTCCCCTAAGCATCACACTCCCCCAGAGCATTCTGCTCCCCTAGGTAACCATCCTGCTCACTGAAGCATCCTACTCTCCCAGGCATCCACCCTGGTCCCCTAGGCATTGTCTTCCTCAGCTCCTTGTGCAGAGGGCTATCAGGAGGCTGAGAAAAGTAAGGAAAGTCTCTGTTGATGAGCTCAAGGAGCTTTGAAGTAGCTGCTGGTTAGGTGTAGTAAGAGACAAGGTACGTCCATAAAATGATGGAGAGGCATCTCTTAGAAAGATTTAAATTACCCAATAATCTTTGTTACTCCCTAAAGTCTCAGAGTGAAAAATCCAATTCTATAATCACAGCCCCAGGCAAACCACGGCTCAGTGAAGAGCTCAACAGTTATTAACAGCTTTATGTGATCCTCATCCTTATCTTTAGCTTTCACACAGTGTCTGACTAGACAGACAGACAACAAATTTTAAGGAAGTGGTTCAATAACTGAAATTTTGTCGATGCCTTTCTAACACCTCTGCACTTCAAAGTATTTTAACTTAAAGCAAGCTTTCATTTTAAAGTCAAAAGGGAACAAAATATTGAACACATAACGTGAAAATAACAATATCTGCTCTCAAAGATATAGAAAAAGAGTATTTCAATAAGAGGTTCTAACAGTGTTATTTGTGGCTTAATAAGTGATGATTTCTTTTTCTTAAATAGCTCCACTAATCTACTCTACCCTGAGGATTTTATGTTAATTGTATTATTTCCAGTTAATTTAGTATAGTCTCTGCCATTTCAATTCATAGATAAACTGCAAATTAACTTATAATAGAAAGCTTAGTGGTACAATTATGTTCTAGCAGCTGGGGGTTGTGTTTTATCATGTTGGGTATTTTTAATCCTTCTGTTGTCATGATTAGAGCTTCAGCTCTCAAATTGTTGCCACAAAGAAAGCAAAGGGAAGTCATAGGGATAATGTTCCAGAAGACTCCTGCTTATTTCTGAGTCATAGACATGTTCAGTCTTGTGGGACTCTTTAGCATGGAGAAGGCTGAGAGGGGATCTTACTAATGTCTAGAAATAGCTGAGGGGTGGATATCAAGATGAAGGTGCCAGGCTCTTTGGTGGTGCCCAGTAACAGGACAAGGAATAAGAGGTAGAAGCCAGAACACAAGAGGGTCCACCTCAAAATGAGGAGAAGCTTCTTTAGTGTGAAGGTTCTGGAGCACTGGAACAGGCTGTACAGAGAGGTTGTGGAGTCTCCTTCTCTGGGGACTTTCAAAACCTGCTTAGGTGGTTCCTGTCTGGCCTGCCCTAGGTGATACTGTTTTGGCAGGGGAGATGGACTGGACGGTCTCTAGAAGTCACTCCCAAACCCTAGCACTGTATGATTCCATAAGGTGGCTGATTCCACCAGAAGGCTTGAAAAAATGATGTCAAGGTCATTACATGTCCTCCTATGTCCTTTGCAGTGAACAGGTGCCCTTTTCACCTTGCCTTTGATGCAGAAAAGTCAGGGAAAAGGTTGGGGGTTTGCAACATACTGCATTAGCTCAAACCTTGCCAATAAGATGTCAATATCCAGGGACTGCCACTGAACCAGATGAGTTATGAAGAGGTATGGCTAATGCAGCACTCTCCACAGCATGGCAGCAGTTGTCTCTGCATTCTAAATCAGAATATCTGCTATACTGTAAAACAAAAAAGTACTCATATTTGGGAAAATTTTGGGTTGCACTACTCCAAATCTGGGGATCTGTTGTGTTTCTCAAGGTTCTGCAGAATATTCAGCCTTCGGGGGTTTTTGCTTTCTACATTCTTTAGCAGTGTTCCCAAGTTCCACAAGAAGAAAACAAACAAACAAACAAACAAACAATAATATATGTCAAAAAGATTTGAATATTTTTGTAAGTATTTCTGCTGTTTGAGAAAATATTTCTTAGCCCCAGCTGTCAAAAGTAAAACAAATCTGTAACACTTGATCAATCAAAAGCAGACCCTATATTTATTAGGTATTCTAAAGGGTAGCCATTAAAGTGTGTCATGCCACTAGATAGCTGTCAAGAGACAAATTCTCTTTTATTCCAGATAAGAATGTAAATCTCTTTGAAGTCCTTATCCACAGTCACCTATGTTTCCTGCTGATGTGGCTTTATAGTCTTTGCTCTCAATCATTAACAAAGGAGAACTAAGTGACAGATGCTGAAAGCAGCTAATAATCATTGTTTCATTTTAAATTAGAGTGATTTGGGAAGTACTTGGTCACAGCTGATATCAAACCACACCAAGCATTAAAGAACAGACCCAGGGAACACATCTCTGTGATGGTGATAATTAGTCTTAACTTTTGGAGTTGAGCAGTTTCCAAGTAATTGACCATCTTGTTAACTGTACTTCTCAATGTGATTCCCTGGGCCATAAAACTGTCCAAAAGCACCATCAAAGCAAATGAAGCATTCTCATTCATCTTTCAGTTCCAGTGGGTACCTGTTTCCTTTGTGACCTCCCAGCTCTTAGTCTGAAAACATCCCAAGACCTGCAGTAGTAGCTGTTGCACAAAGGCCTACTGCCTGTGACAGTTCACCTGGACAAGAGCTACAGAGGAGGGCTGAGACTAAGAAACCAATGACTTATGCTCCTGAAGCACTCAGGAAGTACAGATAGAAGATGTCAAACATTTGCAGTCAAAAAATAAGAGTCCAGTTAATGCATTTCAGGGTGTTTACTGCAAGGCACAGAATCACAATGTGGTAGAGGTTGGAAAAGATCATCTAGTCCAGCCTCCATGCCAGAGCAGGGTCACCCACAGCAGGCTGCCCAGGATTGCAAAGTCCAGGTGAGTTTGGAGTCCCTCCAGAGAGGAGACTTGACAGCCTCTCTGGGCAGCCTTCTGCAGGGCTCTGGCACCATCCCAGGAAATAAGTTTTTCCTTAAGTTTAAGGGAAACCTCCTCAAGATCAAATGGAACCTCCTGCGTTCCAGTTTGTGCCTGTCGCCCTGCCACTGGGCACTATTGTAAAGAGTCTGGCCCCATCCTCTTTACCCTCACTCTTTAGATGTTGATCAGTATTGGTAAGATGCCTTCTCCAGGCTAAACAGCTCCGGGTCTCTCAGCCTTTCTTTCTCAGAGAGGTACTCCGGTCCCCTTAGCAACTTTGTGCACTGAAATGGACTCTCTCCAGTAGTTCCTTGTTTCTCTTGAAGGGGGGAACACAGAAATGGACACAGTACTCCAAAAGTGGTCTCACTAGGGCAGAGTAGAAGGGGAGAACCTTCCTCAACATGCTGGCCACATTCTTCATGCATCCTACACACCACTGTCCTTGGCCGTGAGGACATGTTGGCTCCTGGTGAATTCATCCACCAGGTTTTTCTTTGTGAAGCTGCTTTTCAGCAGGTCAGCTCCTCGCCTGTCCTTGTGCAAGGGGTTAGTCCTCACCAGGTGCAAGACTTTGCACCAGTCCTTGTTGAACTTTATTTTCTGCCTGCCCAACTCTCCAGCCTGTCCAGGTCTCACTGAATGACATCACAGCCACTGCGTGTCATCCACTCTTCCCAGTTCTGTATCATCAGCAAACTGGCTGAGGGTCAACTCTGTCCCTTCATCCAAGTCATTGATGAATATGTCCAATGAGACTAGACCCAGTCCTGACTCCAGAAAAACACCACTAGCCACAGGTCTCCAAGTAGACTGCATAATTGTTGACAACCCTTTGATCTCTGGGATCAGAGCCCTGGGAAAGGCACAGTTTGGATGTAGTTTCTCAGAAAGAAGTCACATGCTGGGGTTTTTTTGTCATTTGGAGACAAAGTTGGTTGTCACTCCTTAGCCCACTCAAACAGTGGATTTTCAATAACATGATGGCTCATTTGGACACAGAAGCAGATGAAATATAAAGCTGCTGTTCTTGAAATTGCCCTTTAGCTTCCCAGCTCAGTCCTGCACATGAAACAGTAGTGCTCTGTTTCTAAGTTGGCTTCAAATCACTGGTGTGTTTCTCATTTATAAAACACTTTTTACAGCCTAATTGGGAGCAGTTTCATTCTCAGATTCTCAACTCCTTTCCAAACCAGATAAAAACCCAATTGAGTGGAACCACTCAGAAAGAGGCTCTTTTGGAGCCTTTACAATATGTCACATGAATTGGTGTCCAGGGCCTTGTAAAAAATTATATATGTTATATTCAAGTAGAATATTATTCACATGACAAGAGTCCCATGCACATTATGACATAATGGACTATACATGCTTGGAAGAAAAAGTTACACTTTATGGCCTCAAGTCCAACAAAGCTTTTCCCCTGCAGTATGGTCCCTGACTTAGTGCATAAGCCCAATATCATACCAGCAGAGCAACTTGCAGATCTGAGATGCTCATGACTTGTTCAGTCATCTAATTCTGTCCCCTATGTATCTATCAGTGTTCATGAGTGTCTCATGAACAGGTCTCACCTAAACTTGTCACAACTGTTGAAGCCAACTTCTTCTTCATTTGGGACTGATAAGAAGGATGGGGACAATCTTTTTCAGCAGGGCCTGTTGCAACAGGAGAAGGAGTGATGGCTTTAAACTAAAAGAGGAAATTTAGACTAGAGAGAAGGAAGAAATCTATTACATTGAGGAGTGGTGAAACAGTGGCACAGGCTGTCCAGGGAGTGGTAGAAGCCCAATCCCTGGAAACATTCGCCGTTAGGTTGGATGGGGCTCTGAGCAGCTTGATCTAGTTGAAGATGTCCCTGCTGATTGCAGGAGAAGTGGACTTTAAAGGTCTCTTCCAACCCAAGTCATTCTATGATTCTTTGATTCTATGATCATTTCCTTTTGAAGACTGGACAAACTGATCGACCTTTATATAGACCTATTTTCAGGGTCCCCTTCTAACCCCCTCCTCATGAAAGCCAGACAACCTCTTTTTCTGCTAGCTCTGAACAAAGCTAGTCTAATATCGTGGAGCTTTTCCTACAAATGTAAGTCCTCCATATTTTTTAGCTGTGGCTCTCCAGTAACTGGTTAAAAAAAATGTATATATCAGAAAAGGCTTTGTTTGGGTTTTTTTTTAATGAGTTCTGAAACAGTTCCTTCATTAACCTCTGCACTTTACACTTTGATGACTCTTAAGAGGATGATTCTTATTCTTTAGAGATAGAACTCCTGCTGTGTGGGTAAACTCCCCAGCAGGGAGAGGCAGAACCTGTTCTGCAGAAATAATCAGTACAAATGCCTTTTTCTTGAGAGATTTTGATGCAGTGACAAAAAATATGCCTGTAGAGTTCAGATATTTTAACTTAATGAGGCCAAAGATGGAACAGTGGCAGCATTTGATGGGGTTCTGCTACTCTGAGGTGGCAGGACTGGACTTTTGGCTTCTACTCTCACCATTATTAATCAGCTGGAAGGTTACAGTGAAAACATACCTTCATATCTCACTCCTCCAATTCCCCACATCCACCACCTGTGTTGCCTCAAGAGATTTTTACTTCTATGGAGCAGGGAGTATTAACATGCGCTCATGAAGGCTTCGAAGTAGAACTTACAATACAAAATCACAAACAATAAAATCAGAACATTTTTTCTGGGGAGTTGCCCTGGCATTGTTTGTCCTACAAACAAAAGTGTTCTTTATTTTACTTGCAAAAAAACATGTCTTGAGAAGCTGTCAGAAATGCAAAAGAGATCTTACACATTTTCTATTGTGAGAATTCCAACCCAATCCTCCTACATTAGTGGATGCTTCCTCCCTGGAGGTGTTTAAGGTCAGGCTGGATGAGGCCTTGGGCGAGCTGCTCTAGTGGGAGGTGTCCCTGCCTGTGGCAGGGGGTTGGAGCTGGATGATCCTTGAGGTCCCTTCCAACCTAAACCATTCTATGATTCTATGATTCTATGATTATATGTTGTTAGCAAGTCAATCACCTCAAAAATCTCTGGGTTAGGAGATCTAAATCCTGTATTTCTTTTCCAGACAAAATGCTATCATCGTAATAGGCTGCATGTGTTCATTGCAAACAATAAGGGATCTTAAGTTCCAAGGAGGGAGAATTTTCCTATCATTTATGATGGTCATTTTTTCCTGTATCAGTTTTAAAAGAAACAAATAATTTTTTTTTACAAAATCATTTTAAAATGTCCGAAATGCAAAGAAACATAAATTCATAGTTCTTAGTCATAGTTCCACTACGAACTCATGCACAAATACATTTAGATTTCATAGAATCATAGAATCAGGTTGAAACAGACCTGTAGGATCATCAAGGCCAAATTCTAAACCAGCGCTGGCAAACTCACCACTAAACCACATCCATCAGCACCACATCTACACATTTATTCAAATCCCTTCAGTGATGGTGACTGCACCATATTCCCAGGCAGCCTCTTCCAGGGCTTGACGACCCTTTCAGGGAAGAAATTTTTCCTAATGTTCAGTTGAAATCTCTCCTGGCAGAGCTTGAGGCCATTTCCTCTCATTCTATCACTTACTTGGGAGGAAAGACCAACAGCCATTCCAGGGCGCTGTATCATAGAATCAACCAGGTTGGAATAGAATAGAATAGAATAGAATAGAATAGAATAGAATAGAATAGAATAGAATAGAATAGAATAGAATAGACGAGGTTGGAAGAGACCTCCAAGATCATCCAGTCCAACCTAGCACCCAGCCCTAGCCAGTCAACTAGACCATAGCACTAAGTGCCTCAGCCAGGCTTTGCTTGAACACCTCCACGGACGATGACTCCACCACCTCCCTGGGCAGCCCATTCCAATGCCAATCACTCTTGCTGTGAAGAACTTCCTCCTAACATCCAGCCTAGACCTGCCCTGGCACAACTTGAGACTGTGTCCCCTTGTCCTGTTGCTGGTTTTCTGGGAGAAGAGACCAACCCCCACCTGGCTACAGCCTCCCTTCAGGTAGTTGTAGATAACAATTAGGTCCCCCCTGAGCCTCCTCTTCTCCAGGCTGCACACCCCCAGCTCCCTCAGCCTCTCCTCACAGGGTTTGTGTTCCAGGCCTTTCATCAGCTTTGTCACCCTTCTCTGGACACGTTCCAGCACCTCAACATCTCTCTTGAACTATAAAGAAGGTACCCAAGTTCCTTCATTTGCTCCTCATAAGACTTGTTCTCTAGACCCTTCAGCAGCTTTGTTTCTCTTCTCTAGACCTGCTCCAGCACCTCGATTTCCTTCTTGCAGCCACAGACCCAAAACTAAACCCGCTATTGGAGGTGTGACCCCACCAGTGCTGAGTACTGGGGCACAATCACTGCCTTAGTCCTGTTGGCCACACTACTGCTGAAGATTAAATTTGTTTACATGATATGAGACTCCCAGAGTATAGTCACAATCTAAAGAGAGGGAAAAAAAGGGGAGGGATATGAATGCATAGGGAGATATAAAAGCCATGGAACCATTCTGTGCCAAATTTTCAAGCCTGGCAAATTCCTTTCAGGGCAAGTGAATGACACAGCAAAACCTACGCCTGACCCATTCTTGGAAATCTTTGTTTATGTAGTACTTTCTGAATCACTGACCTATAACCCAAAATAAGGAGAGAGGAATAAGACAGGTAATGTGACACCCATTTATGCCAAAACCAAATTCAGTACAAGAGAGAATGAAAGATTCAAAGAATCACAGGATGGCAGGAGTTGGAAAGGACCTCTGGAAATCATCCAGGGTCACCTAAAGAAGGTCGGCCAGGATCATATCCAGGTGGTTTTGAAATCCTTACAAAGAAGGAGATCCCACAACCTCTCTGGGCAGTCTGCTCCAGTGCTCTGGCACTCTCACAGGAAAGAAGTTTTTCCTTAAGTTTAGGTGAAACCTCCTGTGTTCCAGTTTGTGCCTGTTGCCCCTTGTCCTGTTGTTGGGCACCACTGAAAAGAGTCTGACCCCATCTTCTTGATCGCCACCCTCTGGCGTATTTATAAGCATCTAGATTCAGCATTGTTGTAGCTGGAGTCATTCTGGTCTCAGAGCTGTAGTAGTTGTTGTGGTTTTCAGCATTATAGTCTCTTTCAGTAGTATTGCAGTCAGTCAAGACATGTGAGGCTCAGGCAAGGTCCTTGGGTCATGACCTACTGTACCCCAGCAACCTCCAGTGCAAAACAACCACACCTAAAGACAAGCTCTGCATGCTTGTGTGGGCTGCATGGCATTAGAGATGCAGCAGCTGTGTTTGTTTGCACAAGGCACCCTACTAAACTTACTGCTAAGTGTCACCCCACTAGAACCAGGAGGCTGATGGAAAGCACACCTTGGTGTCTGCTGCTCCAGTAGAAGCATGTAGCAGATGTGCAGGTTGATGCAGGAATGCACTGACGAGTTGCACAAAAGAAGCTGCACCATCTGATTTCTGTAGGCAAAGCATTTTCAGAAATCCCCAAAAGAGCTACCATGCACAGCTAAGGAACCTTCTGAGAAATACAGAAACTATTTCAGAATGAACAGCCCTGAGATGAGAGGAGATTTGTTTGCTTCAGAAAAGAGAATAATTCAGAGTAGGTACGTAGGTAAGATGTTGAAACTAACCTCTTCCTTCATGAAAGGCAGCTTTTTCCCACAGGTTTGTGACTACCTTCTGCATGGACAATTACCTTAAAGTGTATCATATTGATCTGCAATACACTTTGCAGATGTCAATATATCCCTAGTCTCACTGCCTGCAGCACACGAGGAAGTCAAATGAAAATGAGTCTGGGCTTAATGACATGTAACTATCTTGGATGAATAATGTATACACGGTCAATCCTCAATTCTCAGGAGACCATCAGCCCAACTTTAATGTTTGAGATAAGCAACTATATGTTTCAGATTTATCACTTGAGCCCTAATGCACTTGCCAAAGGACATTAATATTTAAATATTAAAAATACATACTATCAGCAGAAAACTAGGCAAGGTTACAGGTAGGGAGGTTCTCTTTGCTTAACCTTAACATGTACCTGTTATTCCTAAGAGTTTAGGGAAACTACTGCTCTTTTCACTTTATTCCATGCTATGAAAGATAATTCTCTTCCTATCTTTAGCCAAGAAACACATCCTGAAGGCAGTTGTTAGGTAGCTGTGATGCAACTGAAGGGTCTCTGTAATGTCTGGTATATAAGAATTGGTTTAGAAAAGACACAAAGGTGACTGCTTTTTAGGTCATGAGACCTCAAAGCACAGAAAAAAAAGGTGTCAAGAGTTAGGGCTGAGTCCCCCACTAAACAAGGGACAAGGGCTCTCTCTGAATCCCTCTGCCTTTCTAAAGGGAAGAGAAAGGGCAAAAGGGAGAGAGACTGGTGGGTGGGGAATGAAAATTGAAACAGCTCTAATGGAAATAATAACATTAAAATAGATACAAATAGATACAAACCAATATCAAACCTAATTCCTGGTGGCAATTACGCCACCACTTATGCTGGGGGAAGACTAGGGAAGCTCCAGTACGGACTCAGTGGCAGATGGGAATAGGATTCAGAAGCTGAATTCTGAAACTGGATTCAGGAGCACAAAGATTGGGATGGAAAGTAGAATTGACAGAGTCCTTCTCAAACACTGACCATTAAATAAGAAGCTTGACTCTGGTTATCTCCATTTGATGCTGAAGTTGACATCCATGGAATGGAAACCCTTGTTGGTCTGTTCAGGGTCACCTGTCCTGTCCACTCCTCCCTGCAGGTGCCACCTCTGACTTTTTGAACCCCAACCTGCAAGATTTAGCAGTGCCCTTGGTCTGCATAGGAGCAAGTCTAAGCCAGAGACTGTCTGCAGCCCAGCCTTTGGCAGTAACTTTCCCCATCAACATTCTCACTGCTAGAAGCAGCCACTGACTGTGCAAACCTGCCCTGAACTCCAGAAACTGTTCTCACTTAGCTAAAAATTCAAATCACTGAGCAGACCTGGTTCTGTTCTAGCTCTGACCAGGACAAGAGAATAATTCAAAGTAAGCACTACCTAGATGAGAATCTATAATAACACATCCATTATGAAGCAAGCAATGATTTTTACTGTTCATCTGGAATCATCCTGCAAACAGTTAAAAGTATAACACAACTCCTACAGATTGGATTCGACTCTGTCTTTGTTTGCTGACTAGTTAATGTGGTACTTTGGGAAGCTACTGCTGGAACAGGTACTGAGTGAGAAACACTCAGTATTTGTCTCCAGACTGCCTGGCAGGATTGATTCCACTTTGTTTAGGAGACACTGCCACTGTTGGTGAAAACGTTTACATTTGGCCATACATTAAGATTCTTGGTGGAGACGCTGGTTTCCTCTGCTCCACTGCTCTCCCAGGATAGTAAGGAGATTGATTTCACATTTATGAGTGTAAAGAGCGAAGAAGTATTTCTTCAGATCTCAACTGCCTGGTAGAACAACGTGCTCCACTATGCTGTGAAGTACAAAAAAAGCTCTTTTATGTTGCTTTATGTATAGTTTATTAACAATAATCAACAGAGTATAGTTAATAAATAATATACTTTCTGACAGCTGACTGCCCTGTTTGTTAGGAGCTTAAAATAAAAGACTATTGAACAAGAACAAAGAGTTCTGATCATCTTTGACTGCTGGCTCTAACAAACCAAGGCCTCCAAGTCTGAGACCTTGGTTCCAAGTCTCTGATTGATATATGTTAGAGATCTCGCTTACGGAAGAGGAGGCCATCCACTTAATAACAATATTCTCACTGCTTTAAAAGATTTTGTGATTAAACTTGTAATTATTTTTTTTCTACATTCATCTTACCATTCTACTCTGTTTTGGGGATTTTTTTTTGTGTTGTGCCTCCCAACAAGGTATAAGGGCTTGGGGATACTGGTATGTGAAATGCTGGACATGCGCAAGCCACATGCACTCGCAGTCCAGAAGCCAACCATGTCCTGTGCTGCATTCAAAGCAGTGTGAGCAGCAGTTGGAGGGAGAGGACTGGGCCTCTCTGCCCCATCCTCAGTACAAGAGAAACATGGACCTGTTAGAGCAAGTACAGAGAAGGCCACAAAAATGATCACAGGATCCAAGGGCTGCAACTTCTCTGCCATGAGGACAGGATGAGACAGTTGGGGTTGTTCAGCCTGGAGAAGAGAAGGCTTTGGAGACCTTATTACAGCCCTTCAGTACTTAAAGAGACCTATAGAAAAGATAGGGCCAGGGATGATGGTTTCAAAGGGAGGTTTTGGACTAATAGAGGGGAGATTTTGACTAGGTAGAAGGAAGACTTTTTTTTACACTAGGAGTGGTAAAACTCTGGAACAAGTTGCCCAGAGGGGTGGTGGAAGCCCTGGAGACGTTCATCCACACCTTCACTGGACAGCCTGCCTTGGTGCTTCCTAAACCTTCCAGTGAAGAAACTTTTCCCTATATCCAACCTAAACCTCTCCTGGCACTTGAGGTTGTTTCCTCTTGTCCTATTGCTTGTTATTTGGGAGAAGAGACCAATCCTCACCTCACTTCCATCTTCTTTCAGGGAGTTGTAAAGGATTCTATGATTCCGTGACAATGAGGTCTCCTCTCAGCCTCCTTTTCTTCAAACTAAACAAGTCCAGTTCTTTCAGCCTGCCTCTCACAAGACCTGTGTTCTGGCTTCCTCATCAGCTTCATTGCCCTTCTTTGGACATGCTTCAGGACTTCGATGTCCTTTTTGTGGTGAGGGGCCCAAAACTGAACCCAGTATTAGATTTGTTGTGAGGGGCCCAAAACTGAACCCAGTATTAGAGGTGTGGCCTCACCAGTACAGGGGGACAATCACTGTCCTAGTCCTGCTGGCCACACTATCGCTGATACAGGCCAATTACTGCTCACACTCTATGTTTATCTTTCCTTTACTCTCATCTTTACAAATAACAAAACAAACATTGATAATCATTGTTATTTGATTTGCTTATTTTCAGTATAGATTCTATGTCCCTCTGCTAGGAAAAATAATAGGACTTCTGGTCCTAACTAGGCTTTGAGCTAAACATTTCAATCATTTAGAAATGTTGGAGGTGTAACTGATCTCACCCATCTAAAGCACACCCTTTGCTCCATGTAAATCTCACAAGTCCAAGAGAAAATAACTTTCTTCTTCACCCAAAGCCTGGAAGAGGGGGGAAGGGGAATTAGCTAGGTTTGTTGATGACTAAAAGAAGTTTTAAAGAAAGGCAACTTTTCACTTGCACTTAATGTTTGGTTTAGACTTGCAAGCCTAAAAAAATGTCTTTCACATAGTCCAGATCTCAACACTATCATTAAACAAGCAGAGTTAACACAGTAAAGGAACTTTTAAATGAGTTAGTTATGTTCCTAACTTGCGAGGCCTCCTGGGTAATCCTTTTAAAGTCTCAGGAACATAATGGATGTGTAAATGATGCACTCATGTAGCTTGGCTGTATTTCTCTTTGTTAAAGTTCTATCATCCAATTGAGGCACAGTTCACTCTAAATCCCAACCCCATAGCTCTACGATCAGTTAAGAAATACATTCAGAACAAATGGGATCCAAATGACATAGCTTCACAAAGCCAACACACATGTAAAATGAACCCTCTCATAGCTGCAGGGATAAGTCAAGCTTAAAATGACATTACAGAGAAAATTCATTTTTGCCCTGTTTGGAAATGCTGTCCTCTCTTCCGAGGAGGGAACAAAACCTGCTGTTTCTGTGCAAAACATGAGTGGTTTCACCCAGGACAGTACAAGATGGGGCCAGGGAGGGAAAGGCTATGTGAACCTACCAGTCTGGTATGGCACCATCCAAGTAGTTCCCAACTCACAGAAGAGCAAACTGCAAAGGAAGGACCTGAAATGAGACACAACTTGAGGGCCTCATCCCTTTCCAATTCAAATCAATGGAAAAATGCCTTAAATTTCCTTTTTTTATTTCCTACTAGAAATTATTTGTGTTACTTAGGTCTTATGAAACCCTCCTTTGTGTTTAAGTTGGCCAGTAACAAGGTTTTCATTTTGGTGACCCTTCATTTGGAGGCTCTGTTCCTGTTGGAGCTGTAGCTCATCCCCACCTCATTTTAAACAGAACCAGAAGTCTTTCTGTCTTCTGGTGTGTGTTTTCAGTGGTTACCATTGGCTTACAGTTAGAAGTTTATGGTCTTTGTTTCCTTAAAGTGCATAAGAGATGTGGGGTCTATTTAAATTTGGCAGAGCTGGGAGAGGAAGAAGCAAAGAAAAAATTGAGAGTTGTGTATATAAGTGTGTAACAGTATCAGGGGGAAGTAATCTTACCTGAAACAAAGGCATTCAACAAAAACAAGAAATGTTTTGATACCTCCTGAACAATTCTAGAGGACCTGACAAAGGAGCAAGTTAGACATAATTTGTAATGGAGTAAGGTGACAGAAAATCACTTTGGTTTGCTCTGCAGGGAGGTTTTCTGTGATCTAAACATTTAATTTTTTTCCCTCTCTCTCTCGCCCTCTCTCTGACTCTAGAAATAATTTTCAGACTTAAATGGCTCTTAACTGGGAAAACAGCAGAAATGTAGCCAGAATTAGAGGGTTTTTTTAAAAGGTGGTGGAAGGAGAGAGTTGTTTAACATAGAAAAACAAAACCAAGTAGAAAAATACAGATGGTATGACTGAAAAAGAACAAGAAGATGACGCTATTAGGTTATAGAAATTGCTAAGATGTAAAAAAACAATGAGGAGAATAACATATTCTGTGAGAATAATTGGAAAACAGGATGGAGAAAACTGAGAGCAATTCTCTTCAGAGTGGAAAAATGTCTTCACAAAAAGGGCTGTCAAGCCTTGGAACAGGCTGCCCAGGAAAGTGGTGGAGTCACCATCCCTGGAGAGATTTTAAAGATGTGTAAACGTGGTGCTGAGGGACCTGGTTAATGGTGATTTGGTAGTGTTGAATTCATAGTTGGACTTGATGATATTCAAGGCTTGTGCTACCAAAATGATCCTATGATTCCACAAAAAGAAGCTGACTAAAGGCGAGAAACAGCCTCCCAAAAGCAGCAGTGGCATCATAGAATCATAGAATCATAGAATCATAGAATGGTTTAGGTTGGAAGGGACCTCAAGGATCATCCAGCTCCAACCCCCTGCCACAGGCAGGGACACCTCCCACTAGAGCAGCTCGCCCAAGGCCTCATCCAGCCTGACCTTAAACACCTCCAGGGAGGAAGCATCCACAACCTCCCTGGGCAACCCATTCCAGTGCCTTACCACCCTCACTGTAAAGAACTTCCTCCTAACATCCAGTCTAAATTTCCCCTCTTCCAGCTTAAACCCATTCCCCCTCGTCCTAACATTACTAGACCGTGTAAATAGTCCCTCCCCAGCTTTCCTGTAGGCTCCCTTCAAATACTGGAAGGCCACTATAAGGTCTCCTCGAAGCCTTCTCCTCTCCAGGCTGAAGAGCCCCAACTCTCTCAGCCTGTCCTCATAGCAGAGGTGCTCCAGCCCTCTGATCATCTTCGTGGCTCTCCTTTGGACCCGCTCCAGCAGTTCCATGTCCTTCTTGTATTGGGGGCTCCAGAACTGCACACAGTACTCCAGGTGGGGTCTGACGAGAGCAGAGTAAAGGGGGAGAATCACCTCCCTTGCCCTGCTGGCCACACTTCTCTTGATGCAGCCCAGCACTCGGTTGGCTGTCTGGGCTGCATGTGCACACTGCCGGCTCATGTTGAGCTTCTCGTCGACCCAGACCCCCAGGTCCTTCTCCTCAGGGCTGCTCTCCAGCCATTCATCACCCAGCCTGTATCTGTGCCTGGGATTGCACCGACCCAGGTGCAGGACCTTACACTTGGCCTTGTTAAACGTCATGAGGTTGGCCTGGGCCCACCTCTCCAGCCTATCCAGGTCCCTCTGAATGGCATCCCTGCCCTCCAGCAAGTCAGCTGTGCCACACAGCTTGGTGTCATCCACACAGCTTGGTGTCATCCTAGCTGCTGACCTTCTAAATCTGTCCTGAACAAAGCAACTGAAATGAGGAGAACAACCTGCAGTCTCAGGGAAGAAGTAACTACTGAGGAGAGGGTTGAGACAACTTCTTACCCTATCTCAGTAGTCCCAACACAGGAAGACTGTCTGCAGGGCCTGTAGGACTATTCTAGCAAGGCCTGTTGTGACAGCACAAGGGTGATGGTTTAGAATGAAAAGAGGGAAATTTAGACTGGATAGAAGGAAGAAATTCTTTATACTGAGGGTGATGAAGGTTTCTCAGAGAGGTCATAGAAGCTCCAGCCCTGGAAACATTCCAGGTCAGGTTGGACAGAGCTCTAAACAACCTGCTCTAATTGAAGATGACCCTGCTCACTTAAAAGGGGCTGGACTAGATGACCTTTCAAGGTCTTTTCCAACCCAAACCATCCCATGATTCTTGTGGGTACTAAAGTAAGCCCTTATATATGGCTAATGGGCTTTTAAATAACTTCCAGTGCTCTCTTGAAGCCAAGCATCCTTCCTAAATAATAATACATGTATTTTTGAAATCACTGACTATTCAAATAACAATCTAGCACTCACTAGGAGACAACAGCAGTCAAAACAATGGTGGCTAATATTCATCACTGTAGCTTAGCAAGGACCTGCTGAAGACTACAGAACAAGCCTGTACACAAACAATGACATCCTCACTGGTAAGTCAAGTTAGACTGAACTTGTTTTTATAGTTCATGGCCCTCCATTAAATATCATAGAATCAACCAGGCTGGAAGAGACCTCTAAGATCATTCAGTCCAACCTAGCACCCTGTCCAATCAACTAGTTTATCATAGTATAGTATCACAGTCTCACAGTATCATCAGGGTTGGAAGAGACCTCACAGATCAAGTCCAACCCTTCACCACAGAGCTCAAGGCTAGACCATGGCACCAAGTGCCACGTCCAATCCTGCCTTGAACAGCTCCAGGGACGGCGACTCCACCACCTCCCTGGGCAGCCCATTCCAGTGGCCAATGACTCTCTCAGTGAAGAACTTTCTCCTCACCTCGACCCTAAACTTCCCCCGGCGCAGCCTGAGGCTGTGTCCTCTCGTTCTGGCGCTGGCCACCTGAGAGAAGAGAGCAACCTCCTTCTGGCCACAACCACCCCTCAGGTACTCTTTTCTTGAACACCTCCAGGGACAGCAACCCCAAATATAGTGATACAGTACTCGGGTTTTTTTTTGCCCAGGGAAGTGGGGGAGTCGCCATCCCCAGAGATGTTCAAGAAAAGACTGGATGAGGCACTTAGTGCCATGGTCTAGTTGACTGGATAGGGCTGGGTGCTAGGTTGGACTGGATGATCTTGGAGGTCTCTTCCAACCTGGTTGAGTCTATGATTCTATGATTCAGAGCAGAATGAACTTATGGCACTACAAGCACATTTCCTCTAAATTACATAAAGTATCAAAGTAATTTAGGTAGAGCTACTTCATTCATCTTTTTGCATCTCCATATGGTCACAAGTTAATGGAGGAACTGTAAACTCCATATCCTTTGGTTTAATGTCTCTTCCCAATAGCTTTAATTGTGAGGGCGCCAGTCCTTGAAAGCAATTTGAACATTTATTCCATTCCAATCCACTTTATTCCATTATAATTTAAGTCTGTATGTGATTTTCATTAATGGCCTCATTGCATGGGTTAGGTTAATCAAAGACTACCACATTAATGATGAGCTCCAGCATTATTACTGGCAGGTATTTCTGTCTTTTCCTAATTGGTTTTAGCTGGTGAGTGACAGCTCTGCTCAAAGAGCTTTTATATTTTATTGCTATGGTTTACATGCAGCCCTGCTTGTCTTTCCAAGTGTCATTGACTGTTAACAATGGTCTCTACCCTGAGGACTGTAAAGGGCAGCTAGTGATTCACTTGCAAATAGTTTCTTTTCCTTTCCCAAGAAGAGATGTAATCATCCAAATAATGGTATTTATATTGCCTCTAAATCGGCTATTTACGAAATAATTCTGTGCTGAGGGACTTTTGGTGGGATTTGATACATTTTTAAAGAGGCAAAAGCTGAATTAATTCATAGATCTGGCTTGAGTTCAGTAGTCAAAAAGCCAGAAGAGCTCAGTTACAGAGCACTCGTCCAACTCACTGGAGAAAGTGACTGAAGGCAGAGAGAAAGAAGCCTGCCTCTTTCTGACATTTGATGCCATTTCAGTTTCTTGAGAACTTGAAGCAAAAGGCAGGCTTCAGTGATACATATTTTTATACTGTATAAATCTAATTGTGCTGCAGTAAAATTCTGTGGAGGGTAATTTGGCTTGTTTAAGTATGACACCATGTTGTAAAGCTGCATTTAACAGTCTCACACCACTTTGCACCACACCAGGTGCTTTCACCAAGAGTCAAAAGGACATTTTTCCATATTAGATAATAACACAGTCCTCGAGGAGAGCTTTAAGTAGGCAGTAAATCCCTCAGTCCCCTACTCTGCTCTCATGAGACATCATCTGGAGCGCTGCGTCCAGTTCTGGTGCCCCCAGAACAAGATGGACAACAAACTGCTGGTGCAGGTCCAAAGGAGGGCCACAAAGATGATTGGAGCGCTGAAGCACCTCTCTTATTGGGACAGACTATGAGAGCTGGGGCTGTTCACCCTGGAGAGAAGGCAGCTCTGGGGAGGCATTATAGGGGTCATCCTGTACCTGAAAAAGGCCTACAAGAAAGCCATGAAGGGACTTTTTACAAGGTCTTGTAGTGATAGGATGAAAGGGAATGGATTAAAGCTTGAGGAGAGTAGATTTAGACTGGAGATTAGGAAGAAATTCTTTACAGTAAGGGTGGTGAGACACTGGAACAGGTTGCCCAGGGAGCCCAGGACTATGAGGATGATTAGGGGAGCACTGCCTGATGAGGAGAGGGTGAGGTACCTGAGGCTTTTTAGTCTGGGGAAGAGAAGACCGAGAGGGGATTTGATAAATGTTTATAAATATCTGAGGGCTGGGGGTCAGGAGTGGGGGGACAGGCTCTGCTCACTGCTGCCTGTGATAGGACAAGGAGCAATGGGTGTAAGCTGCAGCACAGGAGGTTCCACCTCAACACAAGAGGGAACTTCTTTACTGTAAGGGTCACAGAGCACTGGAATAGGCTTCCCAGAGAAGTTGTGGAGTCTCCTTCTCTGGAGGCTTTTCAAGGCCTGTCTGGATGCTCTGTGACCTAAGCTAGATTGTATGGTCTTACTCTGGCAGGGGGGCTGGACTCCACAACCACCCCAAGCAGCGCTACAGGCTGAGGGCAGAGTGGCCAGGAAGAAAGGGACCTTGGGTGTACTGGTAGGTAGAAGCTGAACATGAGCCAGCAGTGTGCCCAGGTGGCCAGGAGAGCCAATGGCATCCTCGCCTGGATGAGGAACAGCACAGCCAGGAGGACAAGGGAGGTTATTCTCCCCCTGTACTCAACACTGGTCAGGCCACAGCTTGAGTGCTGTGTCCAGTTCTGGGATCCTCAATTCAAGAGAGATGTTGAGATGCTGGAAAGTGTCCAGGGAAGGGCAACAAAGCTGGTGAGAGGCCTGGAACACAGCCCTGTGAGGAGAGGCTGAGAGAGAGCTGGGGGTGTTTAGCCTGGAGAAGAGGAGGCTCAGGGATCACCTCATTGCTGTCTACAACTACCTGAAGGGAGGCTGTAGCCAGGTGGGGGTTGGTCTCTTCTGCCAGGCAACCAGCAACAGAAGAAAAGGACACAGTCTCAAGTTGTGCCAGGGGAGGTCTAGGCTGGTTGTTAGGAGGAAGTTCTTGCCAGAGAAAGTGATTTGCCATTGGAATGGGCTGCTCAGGGAGGTGCTGGATTCACTGTCCCTGGGGGTGTTCAAGAAAAGACTGGCTAGGTTGGACTGGATGATCTTGGCAGTCTCTTCCAACCTGGTTGATTCTATGATTCTATGATCTCTTTGAGTCCTTTCCAACCCCTGACATCCTGTGATCCTGTGATCCTGTGGTCAGGGATGCACCATCTCTGGAGAGGTTCAAGGCCAGGTTGGATGAGGTCTTGAGCAGTCTGGTCTAGTGGAAGGTGCCATTGTCCATGGCAAGGCAACTGGAACTAGATGACCTTTGAAGGTCCCTTCTGTCCCAAACCATTCTATGTATCTATGACTGTATGAACAATCACTCCTGTTCTATAAATCACTCCAGACATTGATGGCCTGAACCTGTCTCAGAGAGCTTTCTGACAAATGGCTGAAAGAAACTGGAATTCAAACACACTAACAAAAGACTTCAATTTCATGCAGTTGGGTGCCTGTACTACAGACAACTTCACAAGGAATCTTTTGGTTTTCTCCTTTAATTTGCCATATTTTGCTGGGTTTGAGCCTCATACAATTGACCTCAGCCCACCAATCCAGCCTGTCCAGGTCCCTTTGTAGAGCTTCCTATCCTCAAGCAGATCAACATTCTCTGCCAACTTTGTCTTCTGCAAACTTACTGAGGGTACCCTGAATCGCCTCATCCAGATAAGATACTAAAGAGAACTGGCCCCAGAACAGAGCCTTGGGGAACACCACTTGTGAAAAGCAACACTTTTTCACTCCTTCAGTCAGGAAAAGATGTATACAGTGTCTAGCTTGATGGTTCTCCTTTCTTAGGATGGTTCCATGAGCTAGAATCCCCATATGGAAAATTAATTTCACCCTAAAGATTTTCCTAGGAAACCTGATCTCCCAAATGTATGTGTGAAGATTCCAAGACCACATTTGCAAATGTTAGACTAAAATGTCAAAGTGAAAGAAATTAAAGCAATGTGGTTAAAGCTTCCTCCTCTAGTAGTTTGAGACAACCTCAGTAGACTGCATAAGATTCCATGGGCAGTGTTAAAGCAATCAGGGTTAAAGCAAGCCCAGAAACTATTTAGTTTGACAACATTTCTTAACCAACATATTTGGTTTGTGTGTAGAGTATATTGGCTTTTGACATCAAGGCAGAGTGCTTGTGTTTGTTGATCCAGTTTTTCATCCTCCTCTATTGTGCTGGAAGGTTTCAATTGGCACTGCACACTATAACATTGCCATGTCCTACTTCTCTGGTGATTGGAGTGCAATAAGCTCACAAAGGTTGGAAAGAAGACCAATGACCACAGAATCACAGAATCATTTTGGTTAGAAGAGACTGTTAAGATCATTGAGTCCAACTGTTAATGCAGCACTGCCAAGTCACCACTAAACCACGTCTCTTAGCACCACATCTACACAGGTGAGCAACACTGGAGGTAGAAATCCATCTGAAACAAAAACCATATTCCTGCAGATTCTTTCTCCTGTTTCCTATTACAATTTTCAAGGTTATCTTACATGCTCATTAATGCCTATATGCACCTACAGGCAAGGTTTCAACACTTTGCTGAGTGGACTTGTGTTCTACTCCATCTCACATCCTACACCTATGACAGGAACAGCAGAGCTCCTTCCAGAATCACAAACCAAGACACGACTAGGAAGTCATGGGACAAACTAGGATGAGTTTCATTTAATCAGTGTGTGATATATTAGGTTTTATAGATTCATAGAATGGGTTGGGTTGGAAGGGACCTTAAAGATCATCTAGTTCAAACCTCCCTGCCATGGGCAGGCTCAACTTCCACCAGAAGTGCTCATTGCTCATGAGGCAATTCTGTCCCATGGGCATTTTAAGGAAAAATAATATTTTTTTAACATAAAAAATCATCTTTTCTATTTTACTGATTACTTTCAGCTGAGGAATCCAAGCCTTTTAGAAGAGAGCCTGTACCTATTGCCAAAATGTAGTTCAGGAGTTCATTAGCAGATAGGTGCAGGTGTAGACCATACCATGACTAAAATTACATTTTTCAAGGACAGCATTAATTGATTTTTTTTTTTATTAGACTTTCTGAGGCCCACCCAGCTTCTAAAAGTTCACATTTGAGGGATGAGGAAGTGGTCTAGTCATTTTTTTTGGAAGATTACAAAACCAATAATGACTAAATTCCCAGAAGCTGGAATATGCAAAAGGCTGGACAACCAGACAATGCCTTCTGAACTCACTGTGGCTGCTTGTTTGCTCGAAAGTCAAACCACTGCTGCATCAACAAATGAACGCTGTCTGATTTGCAGTGTTTAAAACAATGATGAATGGGAATAGAAAGCAGGATTAAATGTGCTACTTCCCAAGAGGCTTCTGTGGAACAGCGAGAAAAGTCTTCAAAGTGTGGGCAAAATTCCCACTTCTTGTGAAAGCTGCGTTATAACTTCCCAGCCTATACTTTCCTTGCTCTGGTAGTTGCCAGGAGGGACCTCAGAAGCAGCATTTCCAAAACACTGCTTCCAAGTTCTTGTTTGCCCTGATGATAGTGTGGTTCAGTCTACTTCAGGGTTTCTGTTTTCCCTTCCTGAAGACAAAACTATGGCCTTTCACTAACTGCTGCTGGATGCATTGTCTTCCTGACATCAGTTTCCAAGCCACTCAAGATGACTGGGTATGGCAAGTCAGAACCCATCCAGAGTGCAAGGTCTGGAGCACAAGGCTTCCGAGAGATGGCTGAAGGAACTGGGGTCATTTAGCCTGCAGAAAAGGAGGCTGAAGGGAGACCTCGCTCTCTGCAGCTAACTGAAAGGAGGTCATAGTGAGGTGGAGGTTGGCCTCATCTCCCAAGTAGCAAGTGATAAGATAAGAGGAAACAGCCTCAAGTTGTGCCAGGAGAGATTAATTTGAACATTAGAAAAAAAAATCTTTCCTGAAAGGGTTTGTCAAGCTCTGAAACAGGCTGCCCAGGGAAGTGGTGCAGTCATCATCTCTGGAGGGACTTGAAAGCCATGCAGATGTGGTGCTGAGGGACTTAGCAGTGCTAGGTTAGTGTTTTGACTTAACTCTAAATGTCTTTTCTACCCTAAATAACCATTTAACCTAAACCCCCTATCTTAGACTAAATACAATACCTGCCAACCCGGGTCTCAAGAAACATGTTGCTACCGTGATATGACTGGGCTCAAATCAACATGACACTGCCAAGCTGAAAGAAAATAGCTGAGAAACTAAAAATGTAACAAACAAAACAAACTCAAACCTTGTAATATGCAAATAACCAAATTAAAGAATGGAACTGGAGCACCTCTGCTGTAGAAACAGGCTGAGAAAATTTGGGTTATTCAGACTGGAGAAGAGTAGGCTCTGAGGAGACCTTATTGTGGTTCTTCTGATACCTTAAAGGGGCTTACAAGAAAGCTGGTGAGGGACTTTTGAGGATGTCAGGTAGTGATAGGATTAGGGGAAATGGAGCAAAACAAGTGGATAGATTCATATTGGATGTTAGGAAGAAGCTCTTCATCATGAGGGCAGTGAGATACTGAAACAGGTTGCCCAGGGAAATGGTAGAAGCTCCATCCCTGGAAGCTTTTAAGGCCAGGCTGGATGGGGCTCTGAGCAACCTGACCTAGTTTGATGTGTCCCTGCCCATGGCAGGGGGGTTGGAACTGGATGATCTTTGAGGTCCCTCCCAACCCTGACAATTCTGTGTAATTCTGTGTAACTGTAAATAGCAGACAAAAAAAAAAAAATGTGGGTTTTGGTAGTTGTTTTGCACTACAAAAGTCAAAAGAAAAAGACAGGGCTCACCAAAATCTCCTGAGATTACTGGGCAAACACTTTCCCCCCCTTTTCTTATTCCTTATTATATGCTAAGGTGAGGATGTTGAAGAGATGCACATCGTTAAACCAAAGCTTTATCTGTGAGCAGAGCTAAGTTTTATGGTGTAATTACAGTTTTCAAAATGGAAATGTACTTCAGCTGTCAGAATTTTCTGTCTGACAATATTCTGAATAATGTGTAAAAATTCACTGCTGTAAAAATAATGACTACTGGAGATGAGTGGTTAATGGGATTCTTCTCTGCAATAAAAGAATGATGTCCCCCACATGTGATGAAAAAGAGTTATTCAATTATCTCACTTCTGAATTAATCTGACATATTGATACACACTTTCTGAAAGCAGAGAGAGGTGGATAGACATTGTTGTGTCATTGGGAGCGCTCATTCCTCTTCTAAAATCAAATCCTTTGTTTTTCTTAAAAGTTTCATTGATTCAATTAAGTCTCATTTATTACATTACATACACCTCAGCAGTCCCTCAGTCAGTTTTACAGCTGCCTGCTCCGTGACAGTGTTTTGCACAAAGCAAAGAGAAGGCAGAGGAGGAAGATGTGGCCTTCCTCTAGCTCTTGGCATTAGCCCAGCATATAAGCTCCTAGAAACTGATTCTCTGGAGGGAGAAGATGCTACAAAAAATCATTAAGAAAGTGAGGAATCCAACAGTGAGTATAAGGAATCCAAAGGGAATTAATTCCAAGAGAATCCTCCCGAGGTGTATAGAGAGGGTGAAGAAGGTTGTCAGTTCACTTGCAGAGGAAAAGAAGCCTAGGAAGAGGGAGCACAGAGGGATCAGCGTTAGGAAGGGCTGGAAGCAAAAACAAGAAAGGAATAAGCAGGAAAATGGGAAATGGAAAACAGAAAACTGAGATGATTGGATTGATTATTTTGTTGTTAAACTGCAGTGTTGACAGTGGGATCTGGATGCTCTCACAATGTGGTATCCTGTTGAGATGTTCATGTGCTATAGTATTATGAGGATGAGGAATGAACCATCTGTGATATTTGCTGTTTACTGTAAGCAGAAAACCTGAACATTAGCCTGCTATGTTTTGAAACTTCTCTTTTCTGATATTACTACAAAAAGAACCCAGAATATTCCAAGGTGAAGGCAAATCACCTTGAGGCACGGTGATCCTCCTGCCTAGAAAATTATAAAGTCCTTTTTCCAGTCCTTGAGGTTGCAGCCTGCTCCTTTCTCCTGAAGAAATGGTTGCCACTTCAGCTTTTTGAGAGGGTGATTCCTGTGGTGGGCATTTCTCTTCACTTCAAGCCCAGCACAGCTCTGCACTGAGCAGCACAGAAGGTGCTCTGTGTCAGGAGGTGTATTAAACTGAAGGTTTCAAATTCTGATGAACAATTCCGTAGCTCTTTTTATGGCCCTGGGTGTTAACTCTCCAAAGTGGCCAAAAAAATGTGTGAATAATTATCCTTTGCCTTCTGCAGAACATGCTCCAGGTACTTAGAATTTGAAAAGCTTGTTTCTGTTTTGTTTTATTAAATTGTGGTTTCTAAAACAGTCTTATTAAAAAAGACTGTAAAAGAAATCTGTCCTAGCTCAGCCCCATTCCCATTTCAGTGGTGGGTCAACAGCCACTTGCAGCTCTACTGGCAGCTGAGGAAACTGGGGTTGTTTAGCCTGCAGAAAAGGAGGCTGAAGGGACACATTCTCACTCTTCAACTGCCTGAAAGGAGGTTAGGAGCAAGGTGGGCGTTGGTCTCTTTTCCCTAGTAACAAGTGATAGAATGGGAGGAAATAGCTTCAAGTTGTGGCAGGGCAGGTTTAAATTGAGTATTGTAATAAACTTCTTCACTGAAAGGGTTCTCAAACACTTGAACAGGCTCTCCAGGGAGGTGGTTGAATCCCCATCTCTGGAGATGTTTAAGAGATGCAGAGCTGTGGTGCTGAGGGTCATGGTATATCAGACCTGGTGGAATTAAATAATTGTTGAATTTGATGATCTTAAAAGTCTATTCCAGCTCAAATAATTCTATGATTATTGAAGTGCTTCTGAAGAAATTGTGCTTAATTATTCTTCTCCTTATGCTCCTCAAATGTATCATATGCAAAATTCCTGAATTATAGTTTATGGGATATATAGATTTGGCCAAAATCATAACTAGAAAATGCAAATAACATTAAAAATGCATACAAATACATAATATTCAAGAAAATTGGGGAGAAGTCAATATATGTGTTCTAAAATTACTATGCTACAGCACCTAAGGGAGTCCAGTGGAAATTTTGAGTAGAGGCTTCAGGACTTGATCTCTTTTTATTATTTTCAACAGCATTGCCAAGGTGTTTGTACTTCTCATACAAACACTTCATCTTAAATCACAGGATCATGGAATGGTAGGGGTTAGAAGGGACTTTCAGAGATAACCAAGTCTGATCACCCCATGCAAAGTAAGAACACATCCAGGTGGGTTTTGAAGATTTCCAGAGAAGGCGACGTCACAATCTCTCCAGGCAGCCTGTTCCAGTGCTCTGGCACCTTCACAGTAAAGAAGTTTTCTCTCCTATTGAGGTGAAATTTCCTGATGGAGTTTATGTCAATTGCCCCTCATCCTGTTCCTGGGTATCACTGAGAAAAGACTGGTTCCACCCTCCCTTCAGATATTTACGGACATTGGTAAGGTCCCCTCTTGACCTTCTCTTCTTCAGACTGAACAGCCCCAGGTCTCTCAGACTTTGCTCACAGGAGAGATGCTTCAGTCCATTAACCATCCTCTCTTGGAGCTAAAACTTTTTTTTTTTTTTTTTTTTTTTTTTTAACATGACAACTACTGTGCCTCAGGACACACCTGAAATAAGCCATAGTAATTTCTGGAGAGAAAATATCACATATCATAAGCCTCTCAGAGTTTTCTAGTTGTAAACAATTTGTAAACTGTGTCCACACAGCTTTTGAATGCAGGTAACATTGTTGAAGAGATGCGTGTAAAAGAGTATGCCTAAGTCTGCAGTGTCTTTTGACAGTTGGTTTAAGGCTGAGAGGAAGCCTTATGACAAACTGATCTGTACTGTTCATCTGTTGGGGTAGCTCTTAGCGAGCTGCCTCATTGACCAAGGGAAGAAAGTTTCAGCGCATCTGCATTTGGCTCAGGCTAGATTAGAATCATAGAATAATCGTTCTGGTGGGAAGAGAACCTAAACCTCTCCTGGCACAACTTAAGGTTGTTTCCTCTTGTCGATATGTGCTTAGCTTTGGGCAAAAATATGGAGCATTTGGTTTTGTTTCTTAGCAGAACACTAGCAATTCAGGCAGGAATCCTGGATTGAAATTTAAACTATGAATTACACTCCATAAAAAGTGTGGCCCGAAAGCTGCTCTAAAGCTCAGAAATCACTTCCTGGACCACTTCAGGCTTCTAATGTGATTGCGAAGGTTATGAAAGGTGTGACATTTGTAGCGAAAAGAACTTTCTCTGGATTGGAATCAGGATCAAAACTTCTCTATATACCATCTGATAGTCTTACAACTTCAGTGGAGAAGTGGTGAATAAGCTCTCTGAAACAGCAATTGTTCTTTCTCTGGATTCAGTGTTGCTTCTAGCATTATGTCATTTATGTATGACAGGCAAGAGAAAAACTCTCTTTCTAAGGCTAACATTGCCCCCTTCTGCTATAAAAAGGCCAAGACATGAAACCACACAGTTCAGAAGTGTCTGAGGGTTTTGGTTTATCAACACCATCATGTGAACAAACACTTTTTTTACCTCACTGTGCTGCTAACAAATGCTTGAAGTAGGGTTTGGTTTTTTTTTGGTGTTTATTTCCTGTTCTTTAAATTTCCCACTCAGAAATTTTAAAGCAAAGTTTCCTTCCCATCAACATTTACTCTCTTCCCAGGTCAGAAATGTTTTCTGTCTTTTGAGACCAATTGCACTGAAAATGGTTTCTGTCTCTACATTTTTCTAGTTATGTCTAAGGTTATTTAGTAAATTACTCTATGTAAAGATATAGGGGCAAAAAAAAACCAAAATAGGAATCCACCAAGGTGTCATCTGAATACAAAAAGAACAATGCTGATGAAGGTCTTTGTGATTTCACAGTAGACACAGAAAGGGTTGGCAATTATGGAAGGAATATTTTCGTTCTGTGTCTTTGTGATTTCACAGTAGACACAGAAAGGGTTGGCAATTATGGAAGGAATATTTTCGTTCTGTGTCTTTGTGATTTCACAGTAGACACAGAAAGGGTTGGCAATTATGGAAGGAATATTTTCGTTCTGAGTGGTGATATCTAACAATAAGAAGAATAACAAGAAAAAGCAGTAACAAGTGTAACAACAACAAGAATACCAGGAATAATAGTAACAATAACAAGAACCATAACATTGCCAACAACAACACTAAATGTAACAACAACAAGATGACAACAGGTTGCCCAGGGAGGTTGCGGATGCTTCCTCCCTGGAGGCGTTTAAAGCCAGGCTGGATGAGGCCTTGAGCAGCCTGCTCTAGTGGGAGGTGTCCCTGCCTATGGCAGGGGGTTGGAGCTGGATGATCCTTGAGGTCCCTTCCAACCTAAACCATTCTATGATTCTATGATTCTATGATGAAGAAGAAAGATATGAAATGTCCTTCTTCAAGACCTTTTTTTCCCCACTTTGTCACTATAGATAACAGAAAAGCCATTCATTGTGGTTTGGATGACCAGATAGTGAGGGGGATTGGGAACTGGTTGAAGGAAAGAAGTTAGAGAGTTGTGGTCAATGCGATGGTCTAGTTGGAGGCCTGTAACTAGTGGGGTCCCACAGGGGTTGGTGCTGGGACCACTTCTGTTTAATACAGTCATCAATGACCTGGATGAAGGCACAGAGTGCACCGCCAGCAAGTTTGCTGATGACACCAAACTGGGTGGAGTGGCTGCACACCAGAAGGCTGTGCTGCCATTCAGTGAGGCTTGGACAGGCTGGAGGGTTGGGCAGGAAGAAATTGAATTAAATTCAACAAGGGCAAGTGTAGAGTTCAGCACCTGGGAAAGAACAACCCCAGGTATCAGTAGAGGTTGGGGACTGACCCGTTGGAAGGCAGTGAAGGAGAAAAGTATCTGGAGGTCCTAGTCGGTGGGAGGTTGACCATGAGCCAGCAATGTGCTTTTGTGGCCAGGAGGGCTAATGTCATGGAGTGTATTAAAAAGGGTGTGGCTAGTAGGTCAAGAGAGGTTCTCCTGCCCCTCTACTCTGCCCTGGTGAGGCTGCATCTGGAGTACTGTGTCCAGTTCTTGGCCTCTCAGGTCAAGAAGGACTTAGAACTGCTTGAGAGAGTCCAGCACAGAGCCACAAAAATGATTAATGGAATGGAACATCTCTCTGACAAGGAGAGAATGAGGGAACTGGGGCTCTTTAGCTTGGAAAAAAAGGAGGCTAAGGGGTGACTTCATTAATGTTTATAAATATGTAAAGGATGAGTGCCAGGAGGATGGAGCCAGGCTCTGCTTGGGGATGCCCAGTGACAGACAAGGGGCAATGGGTGGAAGTTGAGATACAGGAAGTTCCATGGAAACATGAGGAGGAATTTTTTCACTATGGGGGTGACAGAACACTGAAACGGGCTGCCCAGGGGCGTTGTGGAGTCTCCATCTCTGGAGATATTCAAAACCTGCCTGGATGCATTCCTGTGTGATCTGATATAGGTGATCCTACTCTGGCAGGGGGGGTGAACTGGATGAGCTTTTAAGGTCCCTTCCAGCCCATGACATTCTATGATTCTGTGATTAGTTTCTTCCAGTTCTGATGTTAGTTGTTTTAAACCTTCCCCTCACAACAGGAAAGACATCCAGGTACTGAAACTGGCATAAAGAATGTAAACAAAGATGGTTTGTTCCTATGAGAAACAGCTGAGGGAACTGGGATTCTTTAGCTTCCTTCACATTGTTGAAATGGCTCAAGGCAGATGATGGAACTGGAAGTCAAACACTACTTTTAAATCACATCAGCATTACCAAGAAACCATCACAGCCTTATAATTAGCACATAAAGAGCATTATCATCACAAAATCGATGTTGAATTTCACATAATCACCGAATGGTGGGGGCTGGAATGGACTTCTAGAGACCAACCTCCCTCCTAAAGCAGGTTCACCCAAAGCAAGCTGCACAGGATCACAATGTCCAGTTGAGTTTGGAATCCCTCCAGAAAAGGAGACTCCTCAACCTCCCTAGGCAACATAAACCATGCATGAAAAAGTCCACAATATGACAAACATGTTGGGTGCTGTTCTAGCTTGAATGACCCCGCAGAGCTCACAAGTGTGCACCATTCCCTTCTCAACAGCTACAAAGCAGGAGCCTCTTCTTCATAAGTTACACATTACAGTATCTCACAGAATCACAGCATGGTGGGGGCTGGAAAGGACATCTGGAGATCACCTAGTCCAATCTCCCTGGTAACGCAGAGTCACCCAGAATAAGTTGCACAGGGTCATGTCCATGTCCAAGGGTCATGGAATTTCTCCAGAGGACACTCCACAACCTCTCTGGGCAACCTGTTCCAGTGCTCTGACACCCTCACAAGAAAGAAATTTTCCTCATATTCAGATGGAACCTCCCGTGTTCCAGTTGGTGTCTGTTGTTCCTTGTTCTGTCACTGGACACCACTGGAAGAACTTTGGTTCCGTCATCTTGACCCTCAACATTTAGATACTGATCAGCATTGATAAAAGTCCTTCTCAGTCTGCTCTTCTACAGACTAAACATCCCAAAGTCTCTCAGCCTTTCCTCTTCAAAGAGGTGCTCCAGTTCCCTCAGCATCTTTGTAACCTCTGCTGGACTCTGCAGCAGTCTCTTGTCAGTCTTGAACTGGGGAGCCCAGAACTGGACCCAGTATTGCAAATCCAGCCTCACTAGGGCAGAGTAGAGAGGAAGAAGAACTTCTCTCAACCTGCTGGCTACACTCTTCTTAATCGAAGGCCACCACTGATTTTCCTGCCCACAAGGGCACACTGCAGGTCCATGGTAACCTTGTTTTCCACCAGGACTTCCAAGTCCTTGTCCATGTCAGTACATCAGCACTTAACCTGTACTTATGCTACATGAGTGACAAATTAAACTTAAACCAAACTGGCTAATCTATGACAAAAAAAAATAGCTAATCACTGAATTTTAAATGTGGGATCTAAATTTTGCATCTCACAGATTCTGCAGTCAGTCAAGCCAAACATCTCTTTGCTGTGTCTCTTTCACAGGGCTTGCTGCAGCATAGTTGCTGGTTTTTAACACATTGTATCAGGTATTGACAGAACAGCCAAGCGCTGAAGATAAACACACACTACCTGAACCCAGCCTGAGGCACTGAGTTCACAAAGCACAAGGTTTTGTAAGCTCTATTCTTAGATCTGAGCGTAGGTCAGAGTATCAGTTACCTTCCTTGTAAATAACTGTTGCTGAAGCTACAAAGTGCCAAGCAAAATACGTCACTTTCAAACAGAAACAGATCAGAACCCTGTACATAATATAATCAATGGGGTGTAAAGAATAAATGGATGTGACAAATGGAAATTGATTCTTTCAGTCACTTAAGAAGCAACTGGGGTCATGACGCGTGCATTTAACCCTGTTCTTTCACTGCAGTAACAGTGATTATTAAGATGGGATTACAAGGCACAACCCCTAGGTTTCATGCTCTGACAACACTAAGTGTTGCACCGTGTCACCTTCAGAGCTGAGGTAGAGTGACCTGCCCCAGCACATTAACAATTCAAAATAAGATGAGCGAATGGATGTTGGCAGGAAGCTAGGACTGAGAAATGGTCTGAACAATCCCTGCCTCTCCTGTGTGCCTGCTGGAGTGGAGAGCCCAGGCTCCACAGCCAGCCCTTTGGGGTGCCCGAGCAGCACCTCCCCATGTTTTTTTCCTCTTTGACCGAACACCCCACCCTGGGTGGGCTGGGGAGAAGTGAGAGCAAGACTAAACCAAGTGTCAGCAGAATTCCAGCAGCTCTTTTCCATGTAGGATCTCACCCCCTGCTTTGGAGCCCTGCTGCTGTTCCAGGAAGACTGCGGGATGCTTGCCGCTCCGCCAGCGCTGAGAGGCAAAGTGCCAAAGCACAGCAGGGAGCCATTTTGGTTTATTTCCTCTCTAAAACAAAAATAAACACTTCTTTTCTGGTACCAGCTTTCAGCGACCCGGCAGCATGCACGGGGTTTGAAAACCTGCAGCTATCCCACTCTGTTCCCTTTGGCAGGGTATGTTTTGTGTGCTTATCCTTGGATATCTGAATCTGAGAGAATCAAATCCTGCATTAATCGTTGCTTCTTGCACAATGTAACAAGAAGAAACAGAATGTGGCATCAAGATGGATTAAATCTTTCCTTTTTGAATGGTATTTAACCTACTATTATTTCCATTAATAAATATTAATATATTAAGTGTCAGTACTAATGATAGATCAAATTAATAATTACATTGCATTGTACTACCTATTAAAATGCATGATATAATAGTATATGTGTAGTGATACATTCATATACAAACAATGGCACATCAATAAGTGCAATTAAATCAATATTACTCTTAATAATGACTAAAATAAGAGAGTTGATAGACCCTACATCCCCAGAACTATTTGAAGTCAGGTTGATGAGGGCTGTGAGCAGCCTGATTTAGTTGAAGATGCCCCTGCTGACTGCAAGGGGATTGGACTAGATGACTTTGAAAGGTCCCATCCAATCAGTTCTGTGATTCTGTGACAAGTTTGTTTGCATTTTGAGTTTTTTCAGTTCACATTTCAAATCTTTTCATTCTTCCATGTCACTGTAAATGTTCTGGTAGTATATCCTGACAATGTCTAAGCTACATCTGTTAAGACTGTTAAGATTCACAGATTCATAGATTGGTTGAGGTTGGAAGGGACCTTCATCTAGTTCCAACCCTCCTGCCATGGGCAGGGACACCTTCCCCTAGACCAAATTCCTCAAGGCTTCATTCCACCTGGCCTTGAACACCTCCAAAACCTACCTTACTGAAAAGAATTTCTTTTTAATATCCAGTCTAAATCTATCCTCCTGAAGCTTCAACCCATTTGCTCTCATCACTACAACCACTTGTATACAATCCTTTCCAGGCTTTCTTGTAAGCCCCCTTCAGGTACTAGAAGGCTGCTATAAGGTCTCACTGGAGCCTTCTTTTCTCCAGCCCCAACTCTTGTCAAGATCATAATGTCCAAACATTACCTAACTACCACGTCTGGTGCTAAACACATATCAGCATCTTTGCAACACCTCCAGGGATGGTGATTCAACCTCATAACTCTTTCAGGGAAGAAGATTCTTCCAATGGAAGAAGTGGCACAGTGGTTTCAGTCATGACCATGAGAAATATTCACATTTCACTGTGAACTCCCTTCACAAGCTATTTGCTACATTTCATGTAGACAAGCATGAAAAGATGCTGTAGGACATCACTGCTTTACAGAGAGGTAAGAATAAGATTTGCATATACTGGACTTGTGGCAATAATCAGTCACTTCAGCACAACTGGACGTGATGATCATAGAGTCATAGAATCAACCAGGCTGGAAGAGACCTCCAGGATCATCCACTCCAACCTATCACCCAGCCCTGTCCAATCAACTAGATCATGGCACAAAGTGCCTCATCCAGGCTTTTCTTGAACACCTCCAGGGACAGTGAATCCAGCACCTCCCTGGGCAGCCCATTGCAATGCCAATCACTCTCTCCGGCAACAACTTCCTCCTAACATCCAGCCTAGACCTCCCCCAGCACAACTTGAGACTGTGTCCCCTTCTTCTGTTGCTGGTTGCCTGGCAGAAGAGACCAACTCCCACCTGGCTACAGCCTCCCTTCAGGTAGTTGTAGACAGCAATCTCAAAGGTGTTTTCTAACCTTGATTCTAGTATGCTATGATGGTGTATTCTGGATGAACTGACATCTTCTCTCTTATTTCAGAGATATTGTGATCTCTCCAAATAAACTAGTTTGCTTTTATTGCTTTTATTATAGTGTTTCAGAAACAGCCTGTGCAGAATCTCCTGTTACCCAAAGAGTTACCTTGTCAAGTAGAGGTGCTTGCTGCGAAGCTGAACAGCCCATCAATTCATCTAAAGGGACTCAACTCTAACTAGCACAATTAAAAGGTGCAATATATCTTTATATTTATGTTGCACATATGGGCAAGCTTCTGGAAAAGGCTGTGGATTTCTGTTGTGCAGCACACTACTCAAGATATGTGATCAAAGCAACAGAAAAGTGTGAATGTAGAGGGACATTCTGGAGATGTTTTTTGAAAAGCTCTCACAGATGGCACTTTCCTTCTGTAATGTAAATTTTTCTGCATCAAAAGAAATACAAGATAAAGAGAAGGATAACATGGCAGTTTTGAAGAAAAGGGGCTTTTTTTGCCTCAGACAGAGGATAATGACAGTATTGCAGTATTTCAGGGGTTGGAAAGGACCTCTGGATATCATCTAGTCCAACCCTAATGCTAAGCACACCTAAAATACATCACAGAGGAACACCTCCAGGCAGTGATTCCAGAAACAGAGGCTCCACAACCTCTTTAAGCACCTTGTTTCAGTGTTCTGCCACCCTCATAGGAGAGACGTTTATTTCTTCTGTTTACTTTGAATCTCCTGTGTTCCTTTTTGTGCCCACTGTCCCTTGTCTTATCACAGCACACCACTGAGAATCATAGAATCAACCAGGTTGGAAGAGACCTCCAAGATCATCCAGTCCAACCTAGACCTGTCCAATCAACTAGACCACGGCACTAAGTGTCTCATCCAGTCTTTTCTTGAACACCTCCAGGGACAGTGACTCCACCACCTCCCTGGGCAGCCTATTCCAATGCCAGAAGAGACTGACCCCCACCCAGCTACAGACTCCCTTCAGGTAGTTGCAGACAACAATGAGGTCACCCCTGAGCCTCCTCCAGGCTGCACACCCCCAGGTCCCTCAGCCTCTCCTCACAGGGCTGTGTTCCAGGCCCCTCCTCAGCTTTGTCTCCCTTCTCTGGACAGGTTCCAGTATCTCAACATCTCTCTTGAACTGAGGAGCCCAGAACTGGACACAGCACTCAAGGTGTGGTCTTACCAGTGTCGAGTACAGAGGAAGAATAACCTCCCTTGTCTTACTGGCCACACTGTTCCTGATACAGAAGAGCTTGGACCCATCCTCCTGACTCCCACCCTTTAATAAGCATTAATAAGATTCCTCCCTCAGTGTTCTCTTCTCCAAGCTAAATAGACTCAGGTCTCTCAGCCTTTCCCCATAAGGCAGGAGTTCTGTCCCCTAATGATCTTAGTGGCTCTCCACTAAATTCTCTCCAGTATTTCCTTGTCTCTCTTGATCTAGGGAGCACAGAATGAGGCAGTACTCCAGATGTGGCCTCACTAGGGCAGAGTCAGAAGAGAACCTTTCTCAACCTATTTCCCATAATCTTCTTAAGGAACCCCAAACACAAGGGCACATTGCTGGCTCATGATGAAATTGTTGTCCACCATACTTCCCAGGTCCTTCTCTGCAGAGCTGAGAACCCAACTATCCAGACTGTCCAGGTCTCACTGAATGGCCACACAGCCTGATGGGGTGTCAGCCACTCCTCTCTCTTCTGTATCATCAGCAAACCCATTGGTGGTCCACCCTGTCCCTTTGTCCAGGTTATTGATAAATATGTTGACTAAGGCTGGACCCAGTACTGAGCCCTGAGAAACAGCACTAGCCACAGGCCTCCAACTAGATTCTGCTTCACTGACAACCCAAAGACATGCAGGCATGGTGCAGAGGGACTTGGTTTAGTTGTGGACCTGGCTGTGCTGACTTAACAGTGGATTCCATGATCTTAAACACCTCTTCTACTCTAAATGATTCTATGATTCTCTTAAAAGACCCAGGACCCACCCCTGCCTACAGAATCCAGGCTGCAGATGGAGGATGTTTTGCTCCCCAGCTGTTTTTTTTAACAACCCAATTTTACCTTGCTACCACTCTTCTTATGACAAGTAATGTGGCAGTAATGAAACTTTACTATTCAACCAATGTTGGTGAATAATAAAGAAATTAATGAGGCAGAGAGAACACATTTTACATGAAATGATGGATGCAGTTCCTTCATTAACATCACAGGAAATTATTAAGCATTATCAGAAGAAATAATGAACCTGCCAGAGCTTCTAACACCCTTCCCCCCCCCCACACACACACACTTTTTAATTGCCTTTCTGGCTATAGTGTGCACAATTAAAAATGTCTATGACACATTCCAACGCTGGCTTTGTCATTCAGCACTACTACAGGTCTAGAACAGCACAGAATATCCACAAGAATCACAATGTAAGAAATAAAATGGTGAGTCCTGCTCATATGAGGTAAGTATGATGCTTTTCACCCTTGTTTTCCTCTCTGTTTGACCCGGTTTCAGCGTCTTGCTAGATCTGCATAATCTAGGACAAGAGAACAAAACTGAAAACTGTGCACTTCACGTTTAGAATGAAAAAATATCCCTTTATGAAGGACAGAATTCCATATTGGTATTTAAATACCACTAAAGCTTTCATTAAGACCATTTAGGCATGGCCAAAGGTATTAAACCCCCACTAGAATAGAATAGAATAGAATCAACTAGGTTGGAAGAGACCTCCAAGATCATTCAGTCCAACCTGTCACCCAGTCCTATCCAGTCAACTAGACAATGGCACTAAGTGCCTCATCCAGTCTTTTCCTGAACACCCCCAGGGACGGCGACTCCACCACCTCCCTGGGCAGCCCATTCCAATGCCAATCACTCTCTCTGTGAAGAACTTCCTCCTAACATCCAGTCTATACTTCCCATGGCACAACTTGAGGCTGTGTCCCCTTGTCCTGTTGCTGGGTTGTCTGGGAGAAGAGACCAACCCCCACCTGGCTACAACCTCCCTTCAGGTAGTTGTAGACAGCAATGAGGTCTGCCCTGAGCCTCCTCTTCTCCAGGCTAAACAACCCCAGCTCCCTCAGCCTCTCCTCATAGGGTTTGTGTTCCAGGCCCTTCACCAGCCTTGTTGCCCTTCTCTGGACACATTCCAGCAACTCAACATCTCTCTTGAATTGAGGATTCCAGAACTGGGCACAGTACTCAAGGTGTGGCCTGACCAGTGTTGAATACAGGGGAAGAATAACCTCCCTCATCCTACTGGCCTAATGTTCAATTAAGTCTCTGAAGGTTAAGCTGAAGTTGCTCCTAACAGCCACTGGAGGGAAACTAATATACAGAAAGCAGAAGCCAATTACTGTACAGCCAGGAAGCTCTGTCACCACACTGGTTTGTAATACACCTAAAGTGACATCAGACAGAAAATAGTGACACTCTCAGTTAAAGCAGAGTAAAACTGAGGTATAAAAGCCATCTATAAGAGTAGAAATACGTGTGAGTGTTAAATTAGATATTGATCATATTTATTATCCACTGGCATTTAAATGCTTCTTTGAAGCTGCTTCTGTGTAATTGGGAGTTTTGTCATTTTCTTTCTCTTTTCTAAATATAAAGTCCCTTTGTGTATTTGTAAGAATAATGTGCTCTGCATAGTTTCACATCCTCACAGTGTCTCTGCTGCTAGCACACAGATAATAGCTGCATAAATAAATAGGTATACCTGGGTATAAATGAGCATGATCTAATAGATACATATGTTAATGAATTTTAGCCATAAGAAGGCATCTACTAAAGAGAAACTGTGGTATTCAGGGACTCTACTACACTTTTGTTTTGTAGAGAGATTTAATAATAAGCATGAAGATTTAATAAAAATCTTTACTTTAAAAAGCCTACCAAACTTCTCCATATTTCCATTGTATCACCTGGGTAGAATCTCTTTAAAAGAAAAACTTGAAGCATGTTAGAAGGAAGCTCTTCTCAGAGAGAGTGATTTGCCATTGGAATGGGCTGCCCAGGGAAGTGGTGGAGTCACCATCCCCAGAAGTGTTCAAAAAAAGACTGGATGAGGCACTTAGGGCCATGGTCTAGTTGATTGCATAGGGCTGAGTGACAGGTTGAACTGGATGATCTTGGAGGTCTCTTCCAACCTGGCTGGTTCTATGATTCTATGACTAAAAATTTCATTCTAGGTTGCTATAGAGAAGCTACTAACCACTGTCTCTGACAGGATTTCATTTGTGGGAGATCTGTAAGGCTGAAAATTTACCCTTCACGAGAAATGGTACAAATCTAATGCTAACACAGAATCACAGACTAATAGAGATTGGAAGGGACCTCTAGAATCATCTAGACCAACCTCCCTGCTAACACAGGGTCGCCCACAGCAGGTCACCCAGGATCGCAATGTCTAGATGGGTTTTGAATCTCTCCAGAGAAGGAGACTCCACAATTTCTCTGGGCAGCTTGCTCTCTGTCAAGCTCTGGCTCTGGCACTCTCACATGAAAAGAGTTTTTCTCCACGTTCAAATGGAACCTCTTAGCTTCCAGTTTGTGCCCACTGCCCCTTGTGCCATCACTGGGCACCACTGAAAATTGTCTGGTGTCATCCTCTTGACACTCACCCTTTAGATACTTAGATATTCACCTGAAACTAAGCATGTATGGGAAGGTGTGTTGTCCTGAGGAGCACTCAGATACACACAGAGGATTAACAAGACAGTATGACTGGTTACAGCTTATTTTTGGTAGTACTTCAACTTTAAACCTATTTGTATTCTTGGTATTTCTGTTCAAAGAAACAAATGAAGGCTGACAAGGAGTGAAAAGCAGAAGATGAGGAAAACAGATGATCCTCTCTGCTCACATTCTGTGAGGAGAGGAAAGCTTCTATCCATCTAGGTTTGGGGTTTGGTATAAAGCTGCTTGAAAGGGACAGACTCTCTCCAGCAATAAGAAATGCAGAAGAGGTCATGCTTCTTGAGGTATCCAGACTTATCTGCTATGCCAATACTGAGAACTGTAGGAAGGCTGCTAAGGATTCAGGTTCCTAATTTACCTCCTTGATAATGAATCAAGAAAGGAGAAAACAATGGAAAACAGTTGAATGATAATGCTTCTTCCATGTTAAAGCATAGGCAAATTAACTTAAATTAGGATTGGGAATATAGAAAACACAGAACTAAGAAATTGTTATAACAGTGATAAAAATTGCACTGGGGGTTTCACTGTTGAGTGGATTTCTCAGTAGAAAGAAATCATAATTAATTTTGCTAGCCATAAAAATCCACAAACATTTATCCCATCTTCTGTTAAAACCTCTTCAATATTTGTATCCTTGCACAAATATCAGTTAAAGATATTTTAATAAATGGATAGAGAGAGACTTGCAGGTGCTGGGTGATAAGAAGCTCAACATGAGCCAGCAATGTGTGCTCATAGCCCAAAGAAGCCAACTGTATCTTGGGCTGCATTCGAAGCAGCATGGGCAGCTTGTGGAGGAAGAATTCTGCCCCTCTGCCACACTCTGTTGAGACCCCACCTTCAGTGTTGGGTCCATCTCTGGAGTCTCCAACATAAGCAGCACACATGCTGAGGTGGGTGCAGAGAAGGGCCACAAAAATGATCAGAGGACTGGAACACCTCTGTTATGATAAAAGGCTGAGAGAGATAGAACAGAGCAGAACAGAGCAGAACAGAGCAGAACAGAACAGAACAGAACAGAATAGAGTAGAATAGAATAGAATAGAATAGAATAGAATAGAATAGAATAGAATAGAATAGAATCAACCAGGTTGGAAGAGACCTCCAAGATCATCCAGTCCAACCTAGCACCCAGCCCTATCCAGTTGAGGTTGTTCAGCCTTAAGAAGGCTCTGGGGAGACCTTACAGCAGCCTTCCAATGTTCATAGAGGGGATATAAGATAGTTGGAGAGAGACTTTGTAAAATGGCATGAAATTATAGGACAGGGAGTAATGGCTTCAAACTGGAAGAGGACATATGTAAATGGGACATTAGGAAGAAATTCTTCCCCATGAGGGTGGTAAGGCACTGAAAGAGATGGAGACTCCATCCCTGGAAGTGTTCAAAGGTGTGTTGGATGGGATCTTGAGCAACTTAGTCTAGCAGGATGTGACCCTTCCCATGAAAAGGAATGGGACTAGATGATTTCTAAAAGATCCCTTCCAATCCAAACCATTCTCTGATGCTGTGATTTCTAAACGAAGCACTGATTAATTATTTCCTCCTTTCATAGCTATTTCAGTCCTATTAAGTGGTTAGTTTTGGAAGGAACAGTCAGTGCTGATTTAGTCTGATTTGGTTTTTGGATTGAATATTCTGATTTTAACAGTTCTGGCAATTTTCATTAAAAAAAAAAAAATCTGAACCAAATTTTGTCTATTCCTGCTTGTACTGTCATTCCCTCTAGCCTCCAAAATGCACCTGTGAAGTATGATGCCCAGAGTGCCCTTCCAAACTAGACTTCTCTATTATTCTATTATCAAATGCATTGTTTTGGTTGATTATCTGTTGAAATGGAAAGAAAAATTTGTTTAGCATTAAAATCCAAGTTAAGTTTTCATGCTCATGACCTTTGAGTATCTGAAGGGGGGCTACAAAAAAGCTGGAGAAGGACTTTTCAGGATATCAGGGAGTGACAGGACTAGGGGGAATGGAGTGAAGCTGGAGATGGGTAGGTTCAGACTGAAGGTGAGGAGGAAGTTCTTCACCATGAGAGTGGTGAGATCCTGGAATGGGTTGACCAGGGAGGTGGTTGAGGCCCCATCCCTGGAGGTGCTAAAGGCAAGGCTGGACGGGGTTTTGGCCAGCTTGATCTAGGGTTGGGTGTCCCTGCCCATGACAGGGAGGTTGGAACTAGATGATCCTTGTGGTCCCTTCCAATCTTGACTGATTCTATGATTCTATGGACATATAATTTCCTTGGACATTAGGGAAAAGTTTCAGACATTAGGAAATATTTCTTCCTCAAAAGGCTTGTCAAATTCTGTAACTGGCTGGGCAGAGAAGTGGTGGAGGTCACCATGCCTGGATGTGTTTAAAAGATGTGTAGATGTGGTGCTGAGGGACATGGATTAGCAGTGGGCATTATAGTGTTGGATTAATGGTTGAACCTTCTCCAGCCTAAACAAGTCTGTGATTTTATGATCTCCACTTACACATCATCTCATCTCAGTTTTCACTTCTCTTCTCTTGCTTTCCTTTAGTTTGTTTGGTTCAATTTTTTTTTGCATTAAAGCACTAATCTAAAGATATCTTCTAGAATATTTTCCCCCAATTGTTTAGAAGATTCCAGAAGTTCCTATAGTTGCTGAAACTTCTTTTATAGCTCTGCTAGCTGTTCACATCAGGAGCAGAGAGTCCCCAAAACAAACAGCTTAGTCTGGAGAGGTTGTTTGTGTGAAGTTGAAGACTGCATCATGATGAATATTTATGCAGGAATGAATTGAGGTTGCACAGATAAAGCACGTGTCCCTGACTTAAAAGAAACGTGGCATGCCATAGATGCATACATTATTCACAGGCAAAATAGGATCAGAGTCTTTTAATAGCAGTGCTCCTGAAGCCACATCCTTTCCCTCTGCCTGGATCAGATCTGTAACAAGCAGGACTGTTCCTCATCATAGAAGAAAGGTGGGATGGCTTTATGCTGTACTTCAGATTGTGCAAGTTGCAGTTTTTAAAGTGGAACAACTTGGTTAGATTTGTTCAGCTTTTCTCTGAGCAAAACCCATAATGACAACAGACAAAGCATTACAAACCTCTGTTTCCAACGTGGTTCAACAGATCTTTCAAAGAATCTTTACAAAGATATTTAAAAGAGATCGCTGTGAGCCTCGTAGATTTATTGTTCAAATTCCTTTAGGGTTTGCAACAAGCTCAAGGCTATGGAGAGCTCAACAGCTATGCTCTGACATGTTGCCAAAGAATCCTTTTGGATGGAAAAGACCTTTAAGTTCTTCAAGTCCAACCATTTTCTGACTCCACCAATTCTGGTACTAAACCACGGCTCTTGTCACCATATCTCTCTCCTTTAATCACCTCCAGAGATGGGGATTCAATAATCTCCCTGAGGAGCTTGTTCCAGTATTTGAGAACCTTTTCAGTGACAAAGTTTTTTCTAATATCCAACCTAAACTTCTCCTGGTGCACCTTGAGACCATTTCCTCTCATCATATCTTTTGCTACTAGGGAGAGAAGAACAAACCTCATCTAGCTATAACCTCCTTTCAGGTAGTTGTAGAGACTGAGGAGGTCTTTTTTGTGTGCACACACACAAAAAAAACAGTATGCTTTGCTGTGCTTCTACCCTTCTCTAGTTAATACAGCACCTCAATAAAAATACCTCATCCCAAAGTTAGCATTTTAAATCTCTTTCTGTTTCCTTACTTCATTCGCTCAGAACACAGTTTTCAAGCAAGCTGACTGACCTACTTTATCTTATGTTAGTACTTGCAGTAAATTCCCTTAAGCTTGTCTACTCTGACATTGCTCAAAATGTCTTCTATGTACTGGTAATCACTTCTCTTAAAGCAGAAAGATGCATCATGACTGATGCAAGAAGGATAAACTGTTAGTTCCTTCATAAAGGCAACAGCTGAGGAAAACGGAGTGTTCAGCCTGGAGAAGAGGAGGCTCTGGGAACACCTCCCTACAAACACCTGAACGGAGCAATGTGGGGGTTGGTTTCTTCTTCCTAGTTACAAGTGGTAGAACATGAGGAAACAATTTCAAGTTGCACCAGAGGATGTTCAGACTGGACATCAGAAGAAACTTCCTCACTGAAAGAGTTCTCAAACGCTGGAACAGACTCCCCAGGGAGATGATTAAATGCCCATTCCTGGAGGTATTTAAAAGATTCAGAGATGCGATGCCGAGAGATATGGCTTAGCACCAGGCTTGGTAGAGTTAGGTAATGTTTGGGCTCAATGATCTCCTTAAAGGTCTTTTCCAACCAAAATGATTCTATGATTCTAAGTTTTTCTACATTGCAACAGTCTGTCTTTCCTTAAAATCTTTGAGAAAATGGCTGAGGTATTTTGAAAGTTAGACCAAACAACAACAATCAGGTCAAAACAGACTTTAGCAAGGGAAATTTAGCCCAAATCCCATTTTGTACAGTTTGATGAAAAGGAAAATAGAGTCTAATAATGGCATGTACAAGGCAAATTTAATACAAGTGGAACTAATGGCCCCACTTTTAATAAATATAAATTCTTTACTCTTTTAGCATCAGGAACAAACTGAAATCCTGCTTTAAAAGCTGCCAAATTGTTTACAGTCTTTACATGAAAGGGACTCTCCAAAAAGAAGTGGTAAATTGTTTTATGGCTGTCGTGTTTGGATATGACAAGGCACCAAAAAAATACCATGGTGATGAGTGAGAGATGATCTGATAAATTTAGATTTGGATAACTGTTGCTCTACAGCTACGACAATCTGTAGCTCAATTCCCACTATAAGCCTCACTTTGGCCCCACTTTGAGATTCTTCAGGCAAATGGTAAAAGTAGCACTTCAAATCTGTAGTGAAGGTTACAGTTGTTCTGTAATAACAAAGGCATTATATTCGCTGTGTCTCTGTGTGTTCTGGGAACCAGAAATGCTCATTGCAGTTCAAAATAACTTGCCTATCTGGTTTTTGATTTACTGGGCAGTGAGACAACACAGAAACTTTAAAGAATGAGCTTAAAACACTTTATGAGATTCATGATGGTGAGCATTCCACAAGTCTAGCGAGCAGTGGATGACCACATCAATTTAGCAGTTAAAATTGGCTCCCTAATTTATTAGTATTTATAATACCAGTATTTCATTTTATTTTATTGTGAAGCTAATCTTGCCTCCTGGAGAGTATAGATTTGAAAATTGTGATGGGAAGGAGAAACAAGGAAATGCAAGAAATGGATACATTTCACTCACTTTAAGAAATAGTGAAGACAGGAATAATATGTATAGATACACTTACCAGAATTGTATTAAACCTTGAAGTACATCCACTTTGTAGACATATTCAGATGACTGGAAACCACCTCCAACCACTGATTTCTTAGGTGGAACTACACAATGACAGCAACAAACAAAAAATAGTTTAAAGTGGTTTACATCAAGTTCAGATCTAATGATAGATAGGTAGATAGATAGACAGACAGACAGACAGATATAGATACACACATGTAAACTGTCCCCACAGTTCAGAAAAGATTTGGATAGAGTGGAAGATAAAGATGATCAAAGTACTGGAGAACCTTTCCCACAGGGAGATCAAAGACACCTGGAGAAGGCTCAGGATGGATCTTCTTTTCTCCCTGGAAAAGGCTCAAGAGGGTCCTCACCATAGTATTCCTGTACTTACAGAGCAACTAAAGAGAGGACAACCACAAGGAGCCACATGGAGAAGACAAAGGGCCCTAAATTTCCCCAGGAAGGCTCTCATCTTGATATAAGGCAGATAACTTTTACAGTGAGAGCAACTATTCACTGGAATAAGCTCCCCAGAGATGTGGTAGTCTCCTGATGGTTTATGGTTTCCAAGATGTGATGGACAAGATAATCTCATCTAAGGTATCATTCCTATGGAAGTTTGGGCCTTCAGAGGTGTTTAGAGATGATCTTTAGAGGGATCCCTATTCAAGTCCTTTCCCCACATAACAGTCCTGGGCCATTTTATGACTCTGATTTCAGTTAACATAATGAGAATCACAAATAATTAGTGCTACTGAACCACTAAGCCAACATTAAGCTCTGACTTGGATGACTAACCTTAGAAAATGTTGACCACTATCCCATGAAAGGTTCTCCAAAGGGTATTCAGATTAGAAAACTGCATCACAGTGGCTTTCTCATTTTTCTTGGAAATCACAGACTGTGGTAAAGCAGTAGTGAGATGATCACTATTCCTCTAGAGAGAGAAAGAAGACAGATTGCCTGTTCTTTATTAGAAGTTCGAAGCGAAAAGTGAAAAAAAAGTCATACTTCTCCCTCAAGACCCAGTTTGCTCTTGTAGGTCACTGAAAAAATCTGACCAAACTTACTTTGATTAACATTTTATAATCAATGTTTGGCTGAGTGGTCTGTTTTTCAGGGATGCTATCTACTCATAGTTGTTACTGCACTGATTGCAGTTCCAAAACTCTTCATAAAGCATGTCATTTTACAGTGCATATTCTGCCAGGTCTCCTCTGTAACCCTGAAGACATCACTCACTTTCCCTGTTACTCACTCAGCATACACTCTACATGCTTAGGAGCACTTGATTAGGAGAAATTTTACCTAACCAGAACTAATTTGGCCAGATGATGGCACTTCTTTTACCACTGGAAAGCGGTTCATGATTTTCTTCTCCCAAAGAACAAGCAATAGGATGGGGGGAAACAGCCTCAAGTGGTTCTAGGGGAGGTTTAGGTTGGACATTAGGAAAAAAGAAATTTCCCCAGAAGGGTTGTCATGCCCTGGAACAGGTTGGCCAGGAAAGTGATGGAGTCACCATCTCTGGAGGGATCTGAAAGATGTGTTGATGGGGTGCTTAGGAACTCAGTTTAGTGGTAGACCTGCTAGTGTTGGATCAACGGTTCAACTTGATGATCTTAAATGCCTCTTCCTACCTAAACAATTCCGTGATTCTGCAAATGCTGTTGCTGAATTCCCTTCACAAAACAAAATATGTGCATTGACATTTGGGCTCCAAATATGAACTCCCTAACTTTTGCCAGTGCTTCATGATTACATCATCCCCCCCCACACACATGTTTTTATTACATTGTTGGCTGAGCAGCAAATTCTCCTCTCTGACCCACTCTCACTGAAAAGCACAAAGCCACCATCTTAGAACTGCAGCTATCTGGTCCAGACCAATCATTTAGATTCTACTTATTTAAATTCCTGCTCTGTTTTCATCTGAAAGCTGAGATTTTTCACTCACAACCTAAGAGATGGTTTATCCTTATGGTTTGTAAAAACCTTTCTGTCAAGACACAGCAGTGCTGCAATAATGGTGAAACATGCCCTCAATGTGATGTAACCTCTTGTTTTGCAAGAGGATTGCAATGAGGATACTATATAACTGCATATTGAAACATACAATAGAAGCAACAACTGCTGGGTGCTCTTCTTGGAGCTAAAGCATCTGTCCAATAGTTGGTAGGAATTTTGAAGGATGAAAGAGGACATCTACGGTGTGCTGGATCCTTCTAACAGTTCACTGGCAAAACCTCCTTTGTGTGGTGCGCTTGCAGACAGTTGAGGCTTTCAGTTAAAAAGCATCTATTTATTTTATGCTATTGGTGGCTGATGGTCAGGTTTTTTTCTTCCCAGGGAACATTAACACACAACTCACTGCTTGGTAAATACATATTTTAGAGAATGTTTGCTAAATCATTTGATGTGAATAGATCTGCCACAAGAACAACTGTGTTTCTTCATCCAGGAATTAAAAACTGTGGCAAAGTTGCTCTAATTTGTTAATTGTAAAGAAACATAGAGAATTGTACCTTCCTCAATTTCCTCATACACCTGTATATAAACAGATACGGCTGTCACAGAATCACAGAACGGTGGAGGTTAGAAGGGGTCTCAAGAGATCATCTAGTTCAATCCTCCTGCTAAAGCAGGCTCACCCCGAGCAGGTTGCTCAAGATTTCAATGTCCAGGTCAGTTTGGAATCACTCCAGAGAAGGAAACCCCACAAATTCTCTGAACAGCCTGCTCCAGGGCTCCAGCACCCTCACAGGAAAGAAGTTTTTCTTCATATTCGGATGGAACCTCCTGTGTTTCAGTTTGTGCCTGTTGCCGGGCACCACTGAAAGAGAGTCTGGCCCCAGAATAATCCAATATTGATCACCAAAAAAGAGCCTAGCCCCAAATTAATATAAAATTGCTTATTGGGGAAAATAAATAGGAGAAAAAAAACAATGACCTAACACAACAGAACCATTACAGAGTCCAAAGAGACACTACATGATTAAAGACGTTGATGAACTCAGCAGGTGTTCCTCAAGTAAGAGACTAAATCTTGCTAAGATATGTGTCAATCATACTCGCGAACACACAACCTTTAAGATGTAGAGGCAGACTGTCTATCAAATAGCCACACACCCTTTAAACAAATACTTAGATCTACAAAATACCGTTGAAAACTACTGAGATGATGAAGCACATACAGACGGCTGTAGCAGATGGAGAGCCTGTTTGAGACGCACCGGGAGTGACCTGGATTTGTCCAGGACTTCTCCTGAGGAGGGCTCCTACCGCCTTTGAACTGCCTGGCTTCAGGCACCAGCCTTACCGCCGCGGCCCACGGCAGCACGCTGCTGGAGTACTACTGCTGCCAACGCGGAGAGACGGCAACCCCCCATTATTTTCTTATTTTCCGCTACTGTTGCACCTAAAGCCTTCCTCCCACAGCACCGTTAGTCAGCGTGTGGGCGAGAAGCCGTCAGCGTGTAACAGGGACTGAACACCCTGTTGTACCTGTGAGGATGGTGGGGGGCCGGCAGCCTGAGAGTACCTCTCTGTGCGAAGCCTCGGCCTTGGCTTCTCCCCGAGGATGGACGGGGAGAGGCTCGGCCAGACCTGGGCCACCTCTCAGGCCCGGTGGCCCTTCCAGGAGAGAACAAACAAGGCGGGCGGGTAGAGCGAGCAGCAAGCGGACGGGGGTCTCCCAGCCTGCCGGGGGAGCGGGAAACGAGGAGAGACCCTCGTCCCTTAGAGGGGGCAGGCGGCCATGGGCGGCGTGGCCCTGAGGGGACGGCGAGGCTGTTGAGGGGTGAGGGAGAAGCGCGGGGCGGGCTGTGAATGCACGCGTGTGTGTGTGTGTGTGTCTCTGTGTGTGTGTGTGTGTGTGTGTGTGTCTCTGTCTGTGTGTGTGTGTGTGTGTGTGCGTGTGCGTGCGCGCCTGTGTGGCGGCGCGGGCGGCGTGCCCCCGCCCTTCCCCCGCCGCCGGCGGCCGGCGCTGCGCGGTGGGCTGGCGCTGGGGTATTTACGGTAAGGTGGACGCGGCGGTGGCAGCGGCAGCTCGGTGTCAGGTGATCGGTGCTGAAGAGCTGTTGCCGCCGCCCCGGGGAGGAAAATGCAAGATGGCCCAGCGGGGCCGTGAGGGGCTCCGCGGCGCCCCCTCCCTCCCCGCCCGCTGCCGCCGCCGCCTCCTCCTCCCCGGCTCGTAAGGCCGGCGGGAAGCGCTGAGGCCAGCCCCGCCGCGCCAGAGCCTGTCCTCGGCGGGGGGCACCGAGCCATGGGGCTCTGCTACAGCCTGCGCCCGCGGCTCTTCGGCGACGCCGGCGGCTCCATCTCCAGCACCGGCGCCACCTCGGAGCCCGAAGCGCCGACTGAGCCTCACGCCGCCCCGCAGCCGCAGCCCCTCGGCGCCCCTCTCCGGTCCGGCGGTAAGCCCGGCGGGGAGACGGACGGGCCGCCGCTGCTGCTGCAGAACGGCGGCGGTAACGGGGCGGCCCCCGAACGCCCGCCGTTGCCCAAGGCCGGCGGTCAAGGCGGCGTGGGGAAGGCGGCGAGGCAGCAGGCGCTGCACCAGCCACCGGCTCTGCAGAGACCCTGGGAGAAGCTGCGTCTGGAGGAGCGGGAGGCGGAGAAGGAGGCGAGGAAAGTCAGCAAGAGCATCGACCGGGCGCTTAAGGAGCAGAAGCGGGAGTACAAGCAGACGCACCGCTTACTGCTGCTGGGTACGTGTGTATGCATACATGCGTGTGTATGGATCCGTGTGTATGGATTCCCGTGTGCCTGCGGGGCGTGTGCCGGGGCGGGCAGGTGCCCCGCGGGGCTCCCCGGCTTTCCCCGTTTTCTTTCGGCTCCATCCCTTCTTTGTCTCCCCGCTGCACCCCCCCCCGCCCCCCCAGACCTGCCCTCTCGNTGGGGAAGGCGGCGAGGCAGCAGGCGCTGCACCAGCCACCGGCTCTGCAGAGACCCTGGGAGAAGCTGCGTCTGGAGGAGCGGGAGGCGGAGAAGGAGGCGAGGAAAGTCAGCAAGAGCATCGACCGGGCGCTTAAGGAGCAGAAGCGGGAGTACAAGCAGACGCACCGCTTACTGCTGCTGGGTACGTGTGTATGCATACATGCGTGTGTATGGATCCGTGTGTATGGATTCCCGTGTGCCTGCGGGGCGTGTGCCGGGGCGGGCAGGTGCCCCGCGGGGCTCCCCGGCTTTCCCCGTTTTCTTTCGGCTCCATCCCTTCTTTGTCTCCCCGCTGCCCCCCCCCCCGCCCCCCCAGACCTGCCCTCTCGGCCGCCTCCGTCCCCGGGCTCTTCCCCCCCCCAGGCAGGTTTACACCTTTTTCCTTCCTCCTCCTCCCTCTTCTCTCCTCCCCCCCGGCCTGGCCCAGGTTTTGCAATGGAGAAGACGCTTGATGCTTGTCCTGCGAGCGGCTCCACCCAGGCGGCCGTGCGGGAGCCTGCGGCTGGGGGAGCAGTGGGGGCTTCCCGGGGAGGGGACTTCACCCCCGGGCTGGAACAGGGTGGGTTGCGTCGGTGAGGAGATTTCTTAGCCCTCGAGCAACTCGGAAACCGACAAACACAGTATGCAAGATGGCCATACATAAGATGTGCATGTTCTGTGGATGATCCTCCCCAACCATGTGTAACGGAGATGGTTTTAATGAGGAACGGGAGCGGCTCTTAAATGAGGGGAGTTCTGATAAGCAATAGGTTGCTTGCTTAAAGCAGCAGCGAGTGGTGTAAGGGGAAATAAGCGGGTGGAGGTATGTGTATTCTGCACAGGCATCGCCTCTACTACGGGATGCGTTCTTCAGCTGTTGGCTCTCAGATTTCTTTAGTGTTTTTCTTTTAGGGATGAGTTCTTAGCTCTTACCCCCTCTTTTCCGAGGTGCTACGAGCAGTCTGCTGTTGCCGCTTCTCTTTCTAAGCATTAGTTAATAGTCCCCTCTAGAAGATTTGTACCAGCTGATACATTTACAGTATGAAAACCACAGGGGTATCTAATACAAGCATCTCATTTCCTGCAGGAAACAGAACAGTCATACTGCAGGGATTTTTTTTTTTCCATGGCTTGAGCAGAGGGCTTATTTGGCCTCTTGGCTGTGGTCATAAATCTCTGTTTTCTGTTAGTGTGGAGATGCTGATTTGCTCTTGCACTGGCTTGTCGTGTTTTCATACAGTTGCGTGTTATGGAGCTTTGGTGGTTATCAGTGTGCATTCCACATTTTGGGTAGCCTTGCATCTTTGTAGAGCTGTGTTTTCATATTCTTGGATTCCTGTTGGTGGATGAGGGGAGGAGAAAATACAAAATACAGCAGTGCACAAAAGGTACGAGCAGTGTTTGGCAGACCTGTAGTGCTCCAATTATAAAAACCAAATCATGGGCCTTATTTCCTATGAAATGCCAGCCTGCAGGATACCAGTATGGCCAGTGAAAGGATTGTGGAAGGAGATGTAATTCCTAGTCTGTGGAACTAACAGCATTCTTTGTAAAATGTTTTGTCTGATAGTTGAACTGTTAGACTATTTAACTCTACAATTTTAGGTATTCAATTGAAAAAAAGCAGCATTTTAAAAGGTTTTTCTTCCTGTAACCTCCAAAAGTGTGTTGTGACCAGTATGACTACAAGAAGGCAAAGATACTGGTTGATGGCCTTCCTCTAGAGAGCAATTCCTTGAACAATAGGACCCTACCAGATAGGTACTGTGTGTGGTTGTCATAGTAAAGCAGAGCAGTGAACACCTGTTCAGAAACCGTGCAATTTGAAAAATAAACTATCTCCAGCCTTTGATACTCTGCTAGAAACTCAACCCTCCAAAGACTCTGTGTTGAATTTTGTATTGAATCTGTGTTATAATCAGAAAAGACTCTCTTGATCTCCATATTGAAGGGAGGAAACGCTGGATTATTGTTTCAGCCCTGGCAGATCAGGGCCTGACATAAATGTTTGATTTGGCTGCAGGGAGAGCTGCAGGTGCTTTGTGTTGCTGTTTGCAAAGAGGTGGAAATGCTGCTCTAGATAACAGAAAAGATATTTATAATGGGGAAGGGCTTATTTGTCAAGAGAAGGGGTAAAACAAAATTGCATTGCACAGAGTAATCATTTTCAGCCTTGCACAGAGGAAGAGGCTTTGGATGTATACATTAAAGTCTTTTAGAATAAAGACACTGATTGGCTTGATATTTCATAGCATTTCTGGTGGCGAATAACCCAGTCCCTGTCCCTAAGGTCTTCCTGGAAGAGCGAACCTCAAAAGCGTACCATTGCTAGAGAGAGGAGGGATATTTTTGTAGATCAACATGGAGGAAATGTCTAGCAGAGGGGAAATGGTGAATGCAGTGACAGCAGAGCAGAGAATAAACAAAAGTTGAGCAACAGCAGTTGGTGCTGGCTTTGTTTGTTTCTTTTTTTAAATGCAAGCTTGTAAATAATAGCTTCATTTGGGTTTGTCCTTGTACATCTTGGGCAGGAACTGGGGCAAGTTTAGTGGATATTATCGACATTTTAGAGGCAAATACAGTGTGTATTTCAAGGAGCTACTACTGGATATCAAAGGGTAAGCAAATAAATGCACTGGCTTTTGAACACTAATAATCTCTAGAGTCTCTAAATAAGCAGTGTATTAGCAGAGAAGCTTCTATAAATGTTTGAAAATGACCTTCGCCTAAAAGCACGCTAATTCTCCTTTTATGATGTGAAAGGAAAACAACCAGCATCATGGGGAGCTGTGCATATAAGTTACCAAAAGATTACAAAGTCTCAAAGGCTTTTTTTAGCATCTGTTGTTAAATGGATCTCTAAGAACATGATAGTGCCTGTCACTGCTTCCCCCCAACTAATGTCTTGTGCTGCACGTGATGTTGTGATGCTTTTCTCTAACCTACATTTGAACACACTTAATGTGTTTTGTCATAACCAGTAACTGTGAAAGGGAGGTGTATGGTAAGCCCAGGACATCAGCTCTGTGTGTGCCTCCCACATAAATAGATGTATCTGTATCAGGTGGCTGGAACTGGGATGTGAGGACTTGATGTGTGCACTGGAGTAACAGCAAATGGGTTGGTTGGCTTGTTTTTCCTCTGTAAGAGGATGAACCCACATGAAATGGAAACTTGCTTTCCACCACAGTGGGCTGTTTCTTGTTTAATGCCCACTTCAAAAAAGAGGAGAAAGGGCTGGAAACCCTGAACTGATTATTTTGTGTTGTATTTTTTTGTGTTTTCTTTTAATTTTCCCTTATTAAAATAAGTGCAGAGCCCTTAGGATGCTTTTGCCAACCCTGAGATGAATTTTTTTTTAAGCATACATATTTATTGCGCAGATTCACAGGGCTTGGTCAGAATCTTGTAGCTTTGGTTTCTATTGTGTTTTCTGTTTGCTCTTGTTTTGCTGGTTTTGGTGTTTTGTTTGGAGGGGGGGAGAGGTGTTTTGTTTGGAGGGGGGGAGAGGTGTTTGGTTGGGGTGGGGGGGTAGGTGTTTTGTTTGGGGGGGGGGGGAGGTGTTTTGTTTGGATTTTTTTGGTTGTTTTTGCTTTTTCCCCAGAGTACTGCAAGGCTTCTTTAGCTGCTGATTTCCTAGAAGCTGTACAAACATGACAAATCACTTTATAGAAGCAATTTAAATTCTCATTTCCAGGCTCATAGTTTAAACTATTTTGGGAGTAAGGAGAGTGAGAGAGTCTTTAAACAGAATTTGTTATCCTGAGGTTTGTTGGTTTATTCTTCCTATTTCCCCCTGACTTCTGGTTGCTGTCCTAACTTTAGATGACTTTCTCAAGCAGAGCTGCTCTTATTTTTGCACTTCCCTGTTAAACTGAAACTGAAAGTGCTGGTAGTGAAAGCTTTTGTCAAACAATTTGAAAGTAATAGGGTTTGGGGGAAGAAATATGGAGAGGACAATTTTGTTCACTTAAAAGGTGCTGTCACTGTTAACATCATATTTAAGTACTGGCTTGAAAGTGAAGTTTAAGTGTGCCCTGGTGAGCCTACATCTGGGATATTGTGCTCAGTTCTGGGCCACTCAGGTCAAGAAGGACAGAAAGAGTCCAATGCGGAGCCATGAAGATGATTAAGGCAGTGGAACATCTCCCTTATAGGGAAAGTCTGAGGGAGCTGGGACTCTAGCTTGGAGGAGCCTGAAGCTGACCTCATTAATGTTTACATAAAGGGTGAGTGTTGGGAGGACAGAGCCAGATTCTTCTTAGTGATGTCCAGTGATAGGACAAGGGGCAATGGGTGCAAGCTGGAGCATAGGAGCATGAGGAAAGTGTTTTGACTGTGAGTGACAGCCCTGGAACAGGCTGCCCAAAGTGGTAGTGGAGTCTCCTCCTCTGGAGACAGTTAAAACCTACCTGAATTTGTTTCTGTGTAACCTGCTTTAGGTGATCATGCTCTGGCAGGGTAGTTGGAAAGGACCTGTAGAGATCATCTAGTCTAACTCTTAACCTTCTATGATATTGTGATACAAAAGCGTATAAAACACAGAGAGAAATGGTTCCTGAATTCATGGAAACCGAACCCAAATATACCTTGTCAAGCATGGGAAGTGCTTAAGTGGTAGATCCCTGATAGCTCAGGGGTGTATAAGAAAAATGCTTTATTGTGCTCTTATTCTTAACTGCATTGACTGATAAAATTGTGGTGCAAAAGGATTTCTGCTCTGATAGAGGCTTTTAGGCTAAAACTGTCATTTGTGCTGCATCAGCAAACCCTTACCACATTAACTCCAATTTTAAGTACTAAAACTAAACTTCATAATAAATCTTTTTTTCCAAAAAAATCACTTCAATTTTAACTTCTTTATAATGCCAGCTCATGCTTACTGATAAATACATGGATTTAGTTTAGTTTGTGCTGATGCTTTCCCTGTGCCTGCATAAAGGTCTGCATGGTGTATTTTTCTGTTATTGTAGAATGATCTGGGTTGGAAAGGACTTCCAAAGGTCCTCTAGTCCAACCCCCACCACAGTCAGCAGGAGCAGCCTCAACTAGATCAGATTCCCCAGAGGCCTGTTGAGCCTCACCTTGAATATCTCCAGATATGGGGCCTCAACCACCTCCCTGGGCAACCTGTTCCAGTATTTCAGTACCCTCATAGTAAAGAACTGATTCCTAACATCCAATCTAAATCTGCTCTTCTCTATTCTGAAGCCATTGCCTCTCATCCTATCACCACAGACCTTAGTAAACAGTCTCTCTCCATCCTTCTTGTAGTCTCCTACTGAAAGGCTGTTATTAGGCCTTCTTGGAGCTTTCTCTTCTTGGGGCTGAACAACCCCAGCTCCCTCAGCCTGTCCTCACAGCAGAGGTGTTCCAACCCCCTGGTCATTTTTGTGGCCCTGCTATGGACCTGCTTCACCAGGTCCATGTACTTGCTATACTGATGGCTCCAAACATGGATGCAGTACTCCAGATGAGGTCTCAAAAGAGCAGAGTAAAGTGGCAGAATTGCCTTTTTGTCTGCTGGCAACACTCCTTTTGATGCAGCCCAGGATGTGATTTGCCTTCAGGTTCAATCACCAGAGATGATGCCCAGCCTGGTCCATAACTGAGCTCATTGTCACCACTTGTGTTCCAGGATTTTACATCCTCTTGTTAATTCCTATAGATGCCTGTATAAATGTACAAAAATCACATTGACTTGTGCTGATATATGTAGAGTTTGTGCAGCCAGATAATTCTGACTTGTATGACGGCTACATAATTGGTAGGAAAAGATATTTTTCAAGGCTTGGAGGTAATGGATTGCAAATACTGAGTGATGTAATGAAGTAGGGGAGTTTTGTAATTCTAATGCTTTGCATCACTGGTGTCTTTCCACAGCTCTTCTGGTTTTGTGATAACTTATGTATCCCACTAAAGTGAGCTACTTCTGGCATGTGAACCAGTCATCAGGATGTGTTGGAATTGCTTCTTAACTTTGGTGTTTTTCCAAGTGTGATGAAAAAGTGATTCTTGAATTACTCTAATTTAGCTTTTCTGGCTTGTATTAGAAATACTGTGTGCAGCAGGAGTAGGGAGGTGATTGTCTGCCTGTACTCAAGACTGGCAAGACCACACCTTGAGTACTGTGTCCAGTTTTGCTCACTTCACCTGAGTGAGGTGCTGGAGCAAGTGCAGAGGAGGGCAACAAAGCTGGGGAAGGGCCTGGAGAATAAATCTTATGAGGAGCAACTGAAGGAGCTCAGTGTAGTTAGTCTGAAGAAGAGGAGGCTGAGGGGAGACCTCATCATTCTACCTGAAAGGATGTTGTAGAGGGTGATGCTGGTCTCTTCTCACAGCTAATTAGTGGTAGAACAAGGGGGAATGGCCTCAAACTGCAACAGAGTAGGTTTAGACTGGACATCAGGAAAAAAAAAGGTCCAGCAAGAGTGATCAGGCACTGGAATGAGCTGCCCAGGGAGGTGAAGTCACCAACCCTGGATGGATTTAAAGGTCACTTAGATGTGGTGCTTGGGGATATGGTTTAGGGGTGAACTTTGTAGAGTAGGGTTAATGGTTGGAATGGTGATCCTTAGGGTCCTTTCCAACCTGAATTCCATGTTCTATTCTATGTTACCAACTAATTGCATTTAACCCCTGTTTAGCTGTTTTCACTGATTCTGATTCCTTGATTCTCCTTATCTTTAATCATTTAATAGTTAATATGGGAAGAAGGTGCCCTTTTTCTTGGTTCTATTCCATGTGTAGTGGTGCTGGAGGCTGGGGCTGCTGTGCAAAGATGTGTTCTGCAAGCTGTTCCTTAGGCAGTATGAACTTCAGTTATTAAGCAAGTCTTGTATATCAGTGTATGTTCCACAAATGCTTGTTGTAACACAGTATCTTAATTAAGCAAGCTGCACTAACACCTTTGCCTTTTAAAGCTCACACTACCACTTTAACTTATCAACTATAGAAATTTTAAAGAGGATGTACAACTTCTGGATGTGCACTTCTGTTTTCTGTTTCTCCATACTCTCTTTGTTGTTAGTTCCCTTCCCCTTCCAAATTTCTAAGAAACACAGTTTGAAACACTTTCCATGTTTCACCCCTTCCTACTGCCAAGACTTGCACCCCATACTTCCTACCTTGCCAGACCTTTGGCATTACTTAACTGAACCTTACAAGATTATTCTTCAGTCTCCGAGATAATTGTATAAATAATAGTTATACTTCAGGAGATAGAAGCCAAAATGGCAAACATGGATGCAGCAAAACTGCATGCTTTGGGGATGCACTTGCTGGTCTTTTTTTTCCTAGAGTCATGTCTTCAGCTCTCAAGTCAAGGCACCATTTCAGCTTAGGAAGTTGAATTAATTTTTAAAGAACTCTTTCCTTTTTTTTTGTTTTTATCTAACAACTTGGCCGAGCTGTAGGGGAAACCTGGCCCTTTCATTTGCTCACTGAGTTGAACTGATTTGAGACTCTAGAAAGGCTTTGCTTTTGCTTGAATAACATGGAGATGGTTCTTGGTGCACTTCAGAAAAATAGTGGAGAAACTGGTGCAAGTACGGTAACAGAGCTGTCGCCCTCGGGTGGAAGGGGCTGAGTTGCCGTTATAAGCTGGAACAAAGGAAGTTCTGCCTCAACAAGAGGAGAAACTTTAGAGTGAGGGTGACAAAGCACTGGAACAGGCTGCCCAGACAGGTTGCAGAGTTGTCTCCTGGAGACTTTCAAAACCTGTCTGGATGCATTCCTGCATGACCAGTCCTAGGTGATCCTGCTTTTGCAAGGGGGTTGGACTAGATGACCTCTGGAGGTCCTTCCCATCTCCTAACATTCTCTGATTCTGCACTGGGGAGCCTTGACTGTACTTTTCATTGTTTCCTTACATGCTCTGTGGTTTGGATCTTATAAAAGATCTCACAGGACATTATAAAATGTCCTGTGAGAGGCTCTTTGTAAGTAGACACCTGATGGTTTGAACAGATGAGTAAAAGAGCATGGAGCAGGTGTTACTCAGCCCATTGGCAAGTGCCACAGTCCAGCAGAAATGTGAAGCTGTTTTTCACTGAAGGTGCAAATCTACTTGTAAACACAGACATGCATTTTCCACCTTTTACTACTTACTATGTGTGGAGATGCTGGAGCATGTCCAGAGAAGGGCCACGAGGATGATCAGAGGGCTGGAGCAGTTCTGCTGTGAGGGCAGACTGAAAGAGTTGGGGCTGTTCAGTCTGGAGAAGAGGAGGCTCTGAGGTGAACTTATTGTGTCCTTCCAATATCTGAAGGGGGCCTACAAAAAGCAGGGGAGGGACTTTTTAGGCTGTCAGGTAGAGACAGTACTAGGGGGACTGGAGTAAAGCTGGAGGTGGGGAGATTCAGAGTGGACATGAGGAGGAAGTTGTTGAGCATGAGAGTGGTGAGAGCCTGGAATGGGTTGCCCGGGGAGGTGCTTGAGGCCCCATGCCTGGAGGTGTTTAAGGCCAGGCTGGATGAGTCTCTGGCCAGCCTGCTCTAGAGTAGGGCGTTCCTGCCCATGGCAGAGGGGTTGGAGGTAGATGATCCTTGTGGTCCCTTCCAGCCCTGACTGGTTCTATGAAAATAGTAGGTAAAATCATCCAGTCCTGATCAAGATTTACAATATCTCAGTGTCATATTTGTTGTGCCAAACTCACCAACACATCTTTCACTTTGTGGACAGAAGCTTTGTGTTACTGTGCCATTGCTTACAATCATCTGACTCAGCTGGCTTAGAAGTTTTTAAATACTCTGAATGTTTTGCCTGATGCTATAACAGGTCACTAAGGCTGGGTGGTAGCTTGTTTGCTTTGTAAATACCTAGGAGTGCAGGCTCTGGAAGAGTTGCAGCCTCTTAGCTGGCCTGTGCACATCCAATTTATGCCTTTTCCAAATGAGGATGAGAATGTTAGGTCTCCACAGATTGATTATTCCATATTATCCTTGTAGCACTGTATCACTACATGTGAAACTCCTGTCTCTTGTGTTTTATCTGCATGTGAACATTGGGTAAGCTCTGTAAGTCCTTAAACTTTTATTCAGTGAGGCTTTGAAGGATGTGCAGTTTGGGCCTAGAATAGATAAAAAGCATGTAAGATTTTTTTTTTCTATGTTCACATGCAAAAAGATCAAGAAAAAAAATCCAAGCAAAACCCCTTATCCAATTGATGTCTGCAACATAAAAGCATAACATCCATCAGCTGTACTGGAAGATGTTCACTGCTAAGATGTTTTTGAAGTAAAAATTGAACTGGTTCTGTACTTAGTATTTTTTTCTTTGGTTTCTAAACTTTAAGTTTGAAGAATTACAATTTCCACTTAGTGGTAGGTTTCAACAATAATAGATTATTGTTTTCCAAAATAGCACTACTGTGGCAAGTCAAACCCAGGCCATGTCTTAAATTCTGTACAGTTAATTTCAACTTTATTTTAGCTGATATTTTACATCAAATGGCAACAACATGCACTTTGGAGCCTGTCATGCTGTTTGGAAGTAGAAAGCTTTTTTCCTCCACCTCAAGTACTTAAACTATTGAAAATTCTGTACTTTCTCTGATAGGCAATACAAGTGTGACAGTGTGTTTTAAGAAGACTTCATTCTCATAAAGGGCAAAAAAAGGAAGGGCTTCTCAGTAATCCATTTGAGCAAGTTACCTGAGTGGTTTTCAGAAGCCACGGAAAGGGAGAACCTTCTGTGATTCCAGAGGACTGGAGCACCTCTTCTAAGAAGACTTCCCGAAATAGTTTGAGTTATTAAGCCTGGAGAAAACAAGGCTCCAGGGAGACCTTCTTGTGGCCTTTAAATACTGAAAGGGTGCCTACAGGACAGCTAGAGGGGGTCTTCTTACAAAGGTATTTAGTGATAGGGTAATGGCTTCAAACTGGAAGAAGCTGGATTTGGATTAGACATTAGGAAGAAATTCTTTCCCATGAGGATGGTGAAGCACTGAACAGGTTGCCCAGAGTAGTTAAGGAAGCTCCAACCCTGGAAATGTTCAAAGGCAGCTTGAATGGGCTCTTGAGGAACCTGTTCTAGTAGGTGTCTCTGGAACTAGATTATCTTAAAAAGCCTTTTCAACCCAAACCATTTAATGATTTTTACTAATGCATGTGGTGGTCATAAGTACCAGGCTGAAAAATATCCATAATGAAAACCAGACAAAGTGAGTCCTCACTTTCTGTGGGTATTTTTTACCCACTCCCACCCCTCCTCACCCCCTCACCTTTCTGTTTTCAAATAATAAACCAACTTTTTGATACATGTAATACAGTCTGTATTTAATCTGTCATATGTGGCCCAAAATGGATGGAAGGAATTTTATTTTTGCCATCAGGAAGCATGAAGGAAGCCTATGTTAAAATGTGGATGTCCATGGATCCTTATTCTTCTCTGCAAGTGTAATTTGTATTAAGCAACTTAATCTTTGATTTAAAACTGTTGTTAATGTTGCTGGAGACATTACCAACTCTTATGCTGAAAATTCCCTAAATTATGGAGAATTAATCATTCTGGGTCTTGAAGCAGGTGTGGAATGCATTGATAGAAGCACAAAATGATGCTGGTTGGGAGGGATCTCTAGAGATCTAGTTTAACTTCCCTGCCAAAGCAGGATCACCTAGGGCACAGCACACAGGAGCACAGAGTCATAGAAACATCCCGGTTGGAAAAGCCCCTCAGGATCACTCAAGTCCAACGTAAAACCCTACTCTACAAGATTTGCCTTAAACCATATCCCTAAGCACTACATCCAAGTGACCCTTAAACACATCTAGGGTGGCTGATTCCACCTCCCTGGGCAGCTCATTCCAGTGTCTGACCACTCTTGCTGGGAAAAACTTTTTCCTAATATCCAGTCTAAACCTACCCAGTCTCAGCTTGAGGCAATTCCTCTGTGTTCTGTCTCCAGATACTTGTGAGAAGAGACCAGCTCCAGCCTCTCCACAATATCCCTTCGGGTAGTTGTAGAAAGGTCTCTCAGCCTCCTCTTCTTCAAACTAACCATCCCCAGCTCCCTCAGTTGCTATTCATAAGACTTATTCTCCAGGCCCTTCCCAGCTTCATTGCTCTCTTCTGAACCTGCTCCATCACCTCCACATCTCTCTTGTATTGTAGTGCCCAAAACTGAACACAGTACTCGATGTGTGGCCTTGCCAAAACTGAGTACAAGAGGACAATCGCCTCCCTACTCCTGCTGGTGAACTCATCTCTAGGGGCTTGTAAAACACATGTAGGAGACTCCACAACCTCTGAGCAGCCTGTGCCAGTGTTCTGTCACCCTCACAGTAAAACTTTTCCTTCTTAATGATTTTTGCTTTCCAGAATGCTTCACATGTGGATGTCTCACCTACCACAGGAGCAAGCTGCATTTTTTTTCTTGAGTGAAAGCACTTGTTCATGTTTTCTTTGAATCCATTAATCCATTTCAAGTTGATTTGAAGATGAGGTTTCTACTGCAGGTGATACTTTTCAGCTAGAGATGCATGCACACGCTTCTACATGTGCACACACGTCACCACTTAAGTTCTTGTAAAACAGATTGCCATGAGAAGTGTGAGTTAAAGCAGCCTTCAAGAGTCTCCTGCCATATCTCACAGGCTTACAGCTTTGTAAGAAGAGGGCAAGTCTAATGGATTCTGTAACAAGATGGGAGTATTTTCATCCTTTGACCTACTGAACGTTTGAATTACAAAGTAGACTTCTGGTGTTATCTTCTGCCTGTTCTCAGCTTGCTGTAATTGTCTAATTCACTCTGTAGGAGAGAGATGAACAAGATATTAAGTGCTTCTATCGTGTATCAGCCTTTGCAAAGAAACTTTTTTTCAACTCCATTCTATTAAAAAAAGACCTTTAAGATCTATTCCAACTGTTAACCCAGCACTACAAAGTCCACTGCTAAATCACATCCCTCACCACCACATTTACATGGCTTTTAAATCCATCCAGGGATGGGGACTCCACCGCTTCCTGGGCAGAGGGGGAGAATTCCAATGCCAACCAATTGTTACAGTGAAGAAATGTCTCCTTGTGTCCGACTTAAACCTCCCCTGGCACAACTTGAGGTTGTTTCTGCTTGTTGTAATGTTTGTTACTTGGGAGGACAGGCTGACCTCCCCACCTTACTGCCACCTCCTTTTGGGTAGCTGCAGAAGCCAGAATTTCTCCCCTCAGTCTCCTTTTCTCCAAGCTGAACAGGCCCAGTTCTCTCAGCTGCTCCTTGTAACACTTGTTCCCCAGAGCCTTTTACACATTACCAACTTTGCTGCCCTCTCTGGGCTCTCTGCAGCACCTATGTTTTTACACAGTAAAGGTAAGATGCAGAAGAATATAATTGATTTTAGAAGGACATACGTAGAAATATCGTGATCTGGAAAGATATGGCTAAAGAGTTTTGGGTTAGGTCTTGCTTGCTTTCTAAATGGCAAAAAGTGATGGAATGGGGTTGTTTAGCCTGGAGAAGAGGAGGCTCAGGGCAGACCTCATTGCTGTCTACAACTACCTGAAGGGAGGTTGTAGCCGGGTGGGGTTGGTCTCTTCTGCCAGACAACCAGCAACAGAACAAGGGGACACAGTCTCAAGTTGTGCCAGGGGAGGTCTAGGCTGGATGTTAGGAGGAAGTTGTTGGCAGAGAGTGATTGGCATTGGAATGAGCTGCTCCAGAGAGGTGGTGGAGTCACCATCCCTAGAGGTGTTCAAGCAAAGCCTGGCTGAGGCACTTAGTGCCATGGTCTCGTTGACTGGACAGGGCTGGGTGATAGGTTGGACTGGATGATCTTGGAGGTCTCTCCCAACCTAGTTGATTCTGTGATTCTATGTATTTGTTTCTTATGTGTCTGTTCTGCACAGCCCCCCCCCAGCCCAGTGATTTAATTGCCCAATAAGAAAAAACAAGGGAGAAAATATTTGCTGTGAACCTGCTAAGTTTTTCTGCTTCAGCTGTTCTTAAGAGCCTTGTAGTATCCCACAAGTATACTGCTGAGATGTGTGACTCTGTGCAACCTGGTCATGTACAAACAAGCAGTAAAATTGCCTTAATCAGCTAGAACTTAAGATCAATTTCAGATCCTTTTATTCTATTAGGTCTACTGATTGTGAGCATGGCTTAATGCAGAACAGTAGCTGTTCAAACTGTTTTACTTTTGTCCCTTGAAAATATGCCTCTGAAGGAAAACAGGTGGGAACTCTAGGAGCTGGGGTTGTTCATCATGAAGAGGAGTCTCAGGGGAGACCTTATTGCTCCCTACAACTACATGACAGGAGGTTGTAGCCAGGTGGAGTTTGGTCTCTTCTCCCAGGCAACCAGTGACAGAACAAGAGGACACAGTTTCAAGCTGTGCCAGGGCAGGTTTAGGCTGGATGTTAGGAAGAAGTTTTTCACAACAGGAATGATTTGCATTGGAATGGGCTGCCCACAGAAGTGGTGGCATCACCATCCCTAGAGGTGTTTGAAAGAAAACTGGATGAGGCATTTACTGCCATGGTTTAGTTAATTAGAAGGTATTGGGTGATAGGTTGGACTCAACAATCTCAAAGGTCTTTTCTAACCTGATAATTCTGTGATTCTGAGATTAACTCTAGTTCAGCCTGAATAGTTGATCTTCCTTTGATATGACATTTTGAAAGAAAATCAGGAATCTCAAATTCTTTTAGAGAGTATTTTTCTTTGAGAGGGGTACAGAAAACAAGCAACCAACAAAACATTCTTCTTTCATGTGTTTTCTGATGGCTTTGATTTATCAGACCTGATCTTAAGTTCATCTTGCTCTGGTCTGCCTCTGTAGATGAAAATAGTGCTGAAGGGGGAGCTCAAGCTCTTGGCATTTGGAGAAAGACTGCTAACAAACTGCGTTTAAATAACTGCCTTGCAGTTCTCCTTTTAATAAATACATTGTTCTTACTTTTGAGAATATTGTGGACATCCCTACATTTCCTGCAACCCTTCAGTTCTCTGAAGCATTTAATTTCTCCTCATGGAAGACTGAAAGGAGCCATGGAGCTGCACTTGATTTAGTGCTTCCTGACGTCTTGCTTTCAGATCAGGAGCCATAGCAAACCCTTTTATGCTTCCATGAGTTTCCCAGAGCACACAGAGTGTATAAGTCCCAAGTTCCATTGCTGCTTTCAGGTGTCCTGGTTCTACACAATGTGACATCTGGACTCATCAGCTTGTTTGTTCAGTAGAGTCTTTCCAACTTGATTGTTACTGAAACAGCCCAGTTGGAGGGGTGATGGAGTTTATTTTGTTTTAAATTGGGAAACTACATTTAGGAGCTCAACATAATCACTCCTAGACCATTTGCCCACTTTATTTATAGAGGTGAGGATGCTGACTTGGCAGGAGCAGGGGGGAAATGGGAATCAAAAGTACCTACAGTGGTGTTTGGTCTATATCTCTAGAGGGACCGGGACAAGATCAAGTAATGAACCAGTGTGAGCCTTATGAGATTCAGCAAGGTCAGATGCAAAGTCCTTTGCCTGGTTTGGGGCAATCCTTAGTATCAACACAAGCTGAGGAATGAAGGGATCAAGAGGAGTCCTGTGGAGAAGGTACTGGTAGATGACAAGGTGGACATGAGTCAGCAATTTGTGCTTACAGCCCAAAAGTCAGCTGTATCCTGGGCTGCATCAAAAGCAGTGTGGGCAGCAGGTGAAGCAAAACGATTGTCTCTCAGCTTCACTGTGTTGAGACCCCAACTCCAGTGCTGTATCTAGCTCTGGAGTCTTTAGCACAGGAAAGGCATAGACCTGTTGGAGTGAGTCCACAGGAAGACCACAAAAATGATCAGAGGGTGAAACAGCTCTGCTGTGAAGACAGGCTGAGAGAGTTGAGGTTGCTCATCCTGGAGGAGAGAAGGGTTGGACTTGATGATCTATGAGGTCTCTTCCAACCTTGGTGATACTGTGATAAAGGTGGGGCAGACTTTTTAGCAGGGCCTGTTGTGACAGGACAAGAGGTGATGTTTTTAAGTTAAAAGATAGGAGATTTAGGCTAGATAAAAGCAAGACATTTTTTACAATAAGGCTGATGAGACACTGGAACAAGTTGCCCAGAGAGGTGGTAGAAGTCCAAAGTGGGACTGATCAAGGCTTTAGTATTGGTAGCTGTGTCATCAGCTTGCAACAAGCAACCAGACCATGGAGCAGATTTAAGACTTTATAAAGAAGCAGACTGAAAGTCAAGAAGTTAGCAGTGAGATTTTTCCATTTGACTGTTTGAGTAGCCAAGAAATCATTTTACTTCCCAGTAGTTGCCATGTTCTAAATTAATAAGTTGCTTGAATTTTAATATGACTATTGTTAAGGTGATCTTCATATGGAGCATTTATTGGGGCCATATTTCAGTTCTGAACAGGACACACTCTTTGTCCTACCCATCCACTTCAGCTTCTACTTGGCTGGAATTCATTCCACCGCTGTAACTCAAGTAGTTATTCCATCCATTGGAAAAAAAAACCAGGCTGGGTAATGTTCATTGAGAACTAACTGTGCTCTTCACCCATTCCTCCTGTCTGAACGGTTTTCCCAACATCTCAAAAGTGAGTGGTACCAAATTCTGGTGGTGGTTTTGTTTGTATTTATTTTCTGGAAGAAAGAACTTGTTGTCTTGGTTTGTTTTGTCGCTTGGTTCATCAATCAGTTCAGAATTACCATGTATCCCAGTCTTTCTGAAACTGGCCTGTAAAAATCTTTGCCCTCTGCATTTGCTGCATCTGGAGGTATCACCTTGCAGTAGCTCACTGAAGAGTGTACCACTCTTATCAAAGAGATGCTGTTCTCCAGTATTATCACTCAGCCACAACTCAGTCTTGATAAGCATTATTCACAGGGGGACTTACAATCAGTGACTAAAGGTTTACTGATCCTGTAAGGACCTGACTAGCAATACTGCAGCTAGTTGATGATTCACAATTAGTTCTCCAAATCCACCTATTAGCTGATGCCTGACCCCCTTAAAATCTGCTGCATTGAGTAGTTGCAGAATTATCATCAGGCACACACCTGCTGCTGATTTACAGCATCAAATGTCTTTCACTTAACTGTTTGTTATCAATATCCCTTAAATATTTGTTTTAAATTAAGCAAATAAATTATTACTGATTGATTGACTTCAGGTGGCAGATAGCAGTCCTGTGCTTGATGGAGCATCTTGCTTCTCATGCCATATATAACCTATAGGAGAGGATCTCACAGCTGAAAAGCTTTCTGTTCCGAAGCTCTGAATTGTTTCATAGAGTAAAGTAAATGTGACTGATGTTCTTTATGCCATTATCTGTGGTGATTTGCAGGACATGTTCTGATCCCTCCAGTAAGGAATTCACCTGGAAGTGTTAAGAAAAGAATTGTTTAGACCATAGAATTATGGAATTGTTTGGGGTGGGAAAGATCTTTAAGATTGTCAAGTCCAGTTGTTAACCCAGCACTGCCAGGTCACCACTGAACTGTCTCCTTCAGCACCTTATCCGCCTCTGGGGATGGAACTCAACCACTGCTCTGGACAGCCAATTCCGGGATTTGATGTGCTAGTTTGAGCCTAGCTGGGATATTTTGGTGAGAGGAATTATAGTCTGTGAAAAGGAAACAATGGTGATGTCTACTTCACTCATAGGCTTGCTGAGATGTATAAAAACAAGAACACAAACATAGATAACAGAGTTGCTCTCTGGCTCCGGCTGCCTCCCGTCTCTCTCTAACCTGCTGTAACCAATCTGTCTGCTTCCTAACCCTCCTGGCCAATTCTCCAAACACACTTTGAACATAAGGCAAAGTCTGGGATAAGGTAGAGGGGTGAAAAGGAGATGGAAGTGTGGTTGGGAGCCCTTCCTGGGGACACAAAGGGCTGTTGTGTTTCTGTATCACTTTTAACTTGTATATTTCTGTCTATAGCTGTATATATTGTAAATATCTGCTTGTATATTGTGCTAAGCTGTAACTGTAAAGCTTCATTCTTTAATTTCCAGCTGGCTGAGTCTAGTCTGGGTGATTTCATAAGAGTGGGGGGGCAGGTAACATCCAAACCATCACACTTGACAACCCTTTCCAGGAAGAAAATTTTCCTAGTAACTGTTCTAAACCTTTCGTGGTGCAACTTTAGGCCCTTTCCTCTTGTGCCATCACTTTTTACTTGGGAGAGCTTCAACTCCTTTTTTTCAGGGAGTTGTAGATCCCCTTGTAAAGAAAGAGGGCAAGACCCTCTGTTTAAAGAATTACTTGTGCCAACAGCATTATTTGCTGTGACTCTTTGAAGTGAAAGAGCATAACCTGACATTTCTGGGTGATGTTTTCATTAAACAATGAGGCTGGTTTAATATGGTCTGGAAGAGCACGGTGCTGTTATGATTTCTAGCAAAAGAGAGAATTTTATTAACCTGAGATGATATTTTGGTAACAGCAGTGTTTTGCCTGGTCCATTCCATCTCCATAGTCTGGTTTTAGTGTGCCTTAAACTGCCCCCTTCCTTCTCCTACTGTTGAAACAGAGACAAGCTGCTTATTTAAATTGACCCTTTCAAGAAGCTGAAAATACTTTGTTAAGGTGAAGTATTAAGAAGTATTAAGGTGAAGTATTAAGAGAAGAGGAAGCTCAGGGGTGACCTCATTGCTGTCTACAACTACCTGAAGGAAGGTTGTAGCCAGGTGGGGTTGGTCTCTTCTGCCAGACAACGAGCAACAGAACAAGGGGACACAGTCTCAAGTTGTGGCCGGGGAGGTCTAGGCTGGATGTTAGGAGGAAGGTGTTGGCAGAGAGAGTGATTTGCCATTGGAATAGGCTGCCCAGGGAGGTGGTGGAGTCACCATCCCTGGAGGTGTTCAAGAGCAGACTGGCTGAGGCACTTAGTGCCATGGTCTGGTTGACTGGCTAGGGCTGGGCACTAGGTTGGACTGGATGATCTTGGAGGTCTTTTCCGACCTGGTTGATTCGATGATTCTAAGCCAATTGGATATTTACTGCTACAACAGACTGCAGCAGCTGGATGGTATTGCATGATGAAAACCAGTAGAAACACCCAGCTACAACCATCAGTAAGGTTTGATTCTATCAACAGTTAAATCCATAAAATTATCTGTGCCTTGTTCTTCTGATTTAAAAAAAAAGGAGAACACAAAAGTAAATGTGTCAGGAGGAGTGAGAGCTGTGTGGAGTCTCTGCTGCAAGCTCTCTGCCTCAGATATCTTAGGCAGTGTGGAGAGGTTTCCTGCTTGAATTGTCGCTGATGTCACCTTGCTTTTTCCACCCTGTCAAGGCTTTCAGAGAGCACTGGGAACCACGGTCTCGACTGTGGTATGAAATTCGGAAGTGAGAATGACCAGGGAAAGCTTTGCAATTGAGTGTGTGGACTCTTGATGAATTCGTGTGTTCTTTGCACTACATCTGTAATCCTCGTGGTGGCAGCAAATCCTAAGAGAAAAGAAGCCCCTCTGGTGCAAATGAGCTGCGTTTTGGTTATGGTTAAAAAGAACACATTTATATTTCTGGGTTTTGTTTTCAATAGGGCAGCTCCAAAACAAAAGGTCAGCTGGAGCTGCTGAACTTGATCATCTGTGACTTCAGTTTGTATGAACTGCTGAGAGCCATTTAGATGGCTCTCTGCACCAGCAGGTAAAGGTAGAGAATTAATGAAGATCCTCAACTGCTGAGAACTTGTGTGGCAGATTTAGAGTTTCGGTTGCCCAACTACTTTAGTTGTTGGTTTGTGGGATTTTTAGATAATCACAGCACAGATACCAGGGTCTGTAAAGTCAAGGTCTGTCTGATGGGTGCTGGGTCGAGTCAATCCCAAGCAGTGACTGGCTGGAGAGCAACCTTCAGGAGAGGGACTTGGGGGTGCTGGTGAATGAGAAGCTCAACATGAGCCAGCAGTGTGCACTTGCAGCCCAGAAAGCCAACCAGATCCTGGGCTGTGTCAGGAGAAGTGTGGCCAGCAGGGCAAGGGAGGTGATTCTCTTCCTCTGCTCCTCTCTAGTGAGATGCCACCTGGAGTACTGCGTCCAGTCCTGCAGCCCCTATTACAAGAGGGATGTGGGGATGCAGAAGCATGTCCAGATAAGGACCACGAGGATGATCAGAGGGCTGGAGCACCTCTCCTATAGTAGAGAAGGTGGTGCAAGTACGGTAACAGAGCTGTTGCCCTCGGGTGGAAGGGGCTGAGTTGCCGTTATAAGCTGGAACAGAAGAAATTCTACCTTAACATAAGGAGAAACTTTAGAGTGAGGGTGACAAAGCACTGGAACAGGCTGCCCAGACAGGTTGCAGAGATGTCTCCTGGAGACTTTCAAAACCTGTCTGGATCCACTCCTGCATGACCAGTCCTAGGTGATCCTGCTTTTGCAGGGGGGTTGGACTAGATGACCTCTGGAGGTCCTTCCCATCTCCTAACATTCTCTGATTCTGCACTGGGGAGCCTTGACTGTACTTTTCATTGTTTCCTTACATGCTCTGTGGTTTGGATCTTTTATAATGTTCTGTGAGAGGCTCTTTTGTAAGTAAGTTCAAACCTGATAGTTTGAACAGATGAGTAAAAGAGTGTGGAGCAGGTGTTACTCAGCCCATTGGCAAGTGCCACAGTCCAGCAGAAATGTGAAGCTGTTTTTCACTGAAGGTGCAAATCTATTTGTAAAAGATGGAAAATGCATGTCTGTGCTACTACTTGCTATGTGTGGAGATGCTGGAGCATGTCCAGAGAAGGGCCACGGGGATGATCAGAGGGCTGGAGCAGTTCTGCTGTGAGGACAGACTGAAAGAGTTGGGGCTGTTCAGTCTGGAGAAGAGGAGGCTCTGAGGTGACCTTCTTGTGTCCTTCCAGTATCTGAAGGGGGCCTACAAAAAGGCTGGGGAGGGACTTTTTAGGCTGTCAGGTAGAGACAGTACTAGGGGGACTGGAGTAAAGCTGGAGGTGGGGAGATTGAGACTGGATATGAGGAGGAAGTTGTTGAGCATGAGAGTGGTGAGAGGCTAGACTGGGTTGCCCAGGGAGGTGGTTGAGGCCCCATGCCTGGAGGTGTTTAAGGCCAGGCTGGATGAGGCTGAGGCTCTGGCCCGCCTGCTCTAGAGTAGGGTGTTCCTGCCCATGGCAGAGGGGTTGGAGGTAGATGATCTTTGTGGTCCCTTCCAGCCCTGACTGATTCTATGGTTGGAAGCAGAGAGATAGTGCCAGCTCAAGTGATCAATAGTGGCATAAGTGTTGTCAAGTTTTACGGTGTCAGGCCTGGAATCCAGTGAAACCTGTCAACAACAAGGCAAAGGAAGAAATGCCATATCTAAATAATGATGTACTGGTAACCCAGTAACTGCAAAGATAAATCAGAGTACTTAGTTGGGTGCAGATTTAATTGCAGAAGTGAGATAGAACTACTTTGAAGTATCCAAAATGCCTCTTCCAAAGTAGCTTCATCTGGCTTGATTACAAACAGTCAAATTTCTTATCTTAGTGTTGTTCTTTCATATGTGAAGGCACAGTTATTTCAGCCTAATTGTGCTGATTTGTAAGCTAGCACAGGGATGGGTTCATTTTGATGCCTTCAGAACCTCACAACAACTTTGTGTGTCCTTCCCCTGCCCAAAGTTGTCAGTTCTTTGTTCTGACTGTCCTCTGTGTTTCACTGGCATACAGTGAAGATCTCATCATATGTTAGTCACAAGATGTGATATGATTATGATGTGATATGATCTGAAGCCAATACTGTTAAAGTTCATAAAAATCCAAGAAGATGGGAAAGCAAAGAGAAGATCCTATGGAAAACAGATAAATATAAATTTCTGCACAGCTTTCTCAGGACTGCTTCTGGTATCAGAGCTTCAGTTGATTAAGACTAGTTCAGGTGTCCCTCCCACAGTTAAGGATGAAAATACAGGCTCAGCTTAAGTTGATTAAGACTAGTTCAGGTGTCCCTCCCACAGGTAAGGATGAAAATACAGTCTGTGCCTGCCCTGTATTCCCATTAAAAGGCTCAAGAGGTGGAAAATGAGTAAGAAATATTTATATGAGATGATTTCTTCTATCTAGGAGGTGAACTAAAAGGCCAATTTAATAGCTCTACCTTCCTGAGCTGCTTAGGATAAAATGTGTTTTAAAAGTAAGAAAAAATGATGGGATAAACCACTGTGCCTCTAGACATCTGCTCATTTTGCCTTGGAGTATTTTAGTTGTTTGAAGTCTTTTTCTTTTTTTTTTTTTTCAAATAAGTTGGAAAGCTCAAGATAGAACTGGTTATAGGGCCAGGATACTGTGAAGAACCAAAAGCAGCATTTTTTAACTTCTCATTTTGTAGAGAGCACTAAAATACCACTGGGAAGAAGAACTCTTGAGTTCTCCATGTTCATATTGGTCTTAACATGGAGCATGCATCAAAAGCAACTCGACTAAAACAAGGTATAAGATAACTTCTACATTAGCTCAAGTCAATGCATCCTGAAGAGGACAGGCTGATGTATGCAGCTTTTCAGTCGTGCAAGTTTAAGATCAAACCCAGCAATTCTCCCCACAATGACAGTATTAGGTCTTAAAACTAGAGTGTTACTCAACAGCTGGCAGATCTCCTTTCCTTTTTCATAACTGTTTTGCCTCCTTGTCGTTTTCTCGTCCAAGGGGATTCTGAATCTGGATGAGCCTTGTTTTACGTTGTTAAATGTGGTAGATTTATGAAGTTCCATTCCCCAAATCACTACTTGTATTGTGAGTGTTAATGATGGGATTGCCCTTTCATGTAAATATAAATACAGTGCAGCCTGCTGACCTTCTCTGCTGAAAAAGCACTATTTGATGCAGTGTGGTTATGGAACAGAGAATAAATAAAGTCTTCTTTCCTTCTCGTTGATGGAAATGGATCTTCTTTTCCTTTGTTCATCCTGTTAATTACATGGCATAAAGGGGGCTTGTGGGAAGAGAGCTTACATTAGGCCCATCAGTATGGTTGGAAATGGGCAAACTCTTGTGTACGTGAGGTTTTGTATCTTTCATGGTCAGAGCATCACTTTCCTTCTACAGCCCAATGGATTGCAAAAGCTGAACCACCTTAAAGAATGTAAGAAAGCTACTCTTTTTTTCCCACCCTGTATCATCAGGAAAGGGGAAATTAGTTGATTATTTAGGATTTTGGGTTTTTTTATGCATGTTGTTTGTTGTGATGAGGGGTTTGAAAAGGTGGAGTTGTCCTACCTGCAAGGCAACCTAAACTTGTGTTTCAGAACAGATCTGGTAATAGAAAATGTCCTGGCTGAGGGCTGTCTGACATGCAGGATCCAAGTCTGAAAATTCAGAGAGAAAATGGACAAGAGGTAGGAGTACAGAAAAGTAATTAGTACTTGAATTTTGGCAGAACTGCCTTCTCCATAAAGCACCTTGATACACATCAATTATGATCAATATCTCAAGAGGAGGTGTCAAAGGGATGGGGCCAGTCTTCTTTCAGTGGAGCCCAGCAGCAGGATGTGGGGCAATGGGCACAAACTGGAATGCAGAAGTTTCCATCTGAACGTGAGGATGTTTCCTGTGATGGTGCCAGAGCACTGGAGCAGGCTGCCCAGAGAGGTTGTGGAGTTTCCTCTGAAGAGATTCCAAACCTGCTCAGACATGACTCTGTGCAACTTGTTGTGGGTGTCCCTGCTATATTGGGAGGGTTGGACTAGATAATCTCCAGAGGCTCCTTCCAACCCCTACCATGCTGTGATCCTGTGATGTACTGTAATGTGTAGCTTGTGAGAAAGAGGCTTCTGCTTTGTAGTTGGGGAAGGGCACGGTGTACACCTGTGAGGTCATTCAAACCAGAGCAACACCCCACGTGTTTGCCATATTGAGGATTTTTCCATGTGTGGTTGGTGTTGTGAAATTGAAAGGTGCAGAAACTGGGATGGAATTGCTGCAGTCATATATAGGTGCTGGTGTGTGTATGGTCTTTGGAAACTATGCAGAGAACCTGATGGGCTGTGGCACTGCAGTCTTGTCCATGAAGTGACATGCTTCTCTAGACTAGCTTGCATCAAAATGTGACTTTATTGCCCTTTCATTTTAAGTCTGTGCAACATATGGAACTGCTGATTGTTGGATGACTCTTTGTAAGAGGGTTCCTATCAGAAATCATTCCCAGGTTTGGTAGGTGTGTGTGCTACACAAAGAGTAACTGCTTAGGGAACAGCCTGCTTGCTTCATCTGGTATGTATTTTGCATTTTAAACTTTGTGGCTTCCAAACCACAATGTTTCAGTGATATTGGCAACATTCAAAGACTTAATATTGCTTTTGGGTGGAGTCAAGAAGATGTCTGTACAAGATGTTGGCAACTGAGACTGGCAAGATTTATTTCCAGACCTAGTAAACAAATCCATATTGATTGGTGTTCTATAGTATGCCCTCCATAACTTACAGCGTGTGTTACCAAAGAGTTAAGGGCCAGGCTGGATGAGGCTCTGGGCAGCCTGATCTAGGGTAGGGTGTGCCTGCCCATGGCAGGGGAGTTGGAACTAGATGATCTTTGTGGTCCCTTCCAACCCTGACTGGTTCTGTGATTCTAAATCCTGTGATTCCTGACTTGGTTACTATGTAACAAAGGGAATGTGGACACTTTTTACCTCAGGGAATCTCGTTGTAGAATCATGGAATTACAGAGCTATTTTGGTTGTAGAAGACCTCTAAGATCCTCAGGTCTAACCATTGACCTAACACCACTGTGGCCATTAAACAAGTGTGTCCAGAAGGAACTATTTGAACGTGTTACCCTTTCCAACACTGCACTGCCTGCATGGGAAGGGAGTCTGTTGAGCTTTCTTGTGCTGATCAGCTTTTGAGTTTGGTGGAATAAAATCTAAACTCCACTCTCATGCAGCATGTCATTCACTAAGCAGAAAATGCTTACAGGTAGCCACTTGGCAGCATTTCTGGTCTACCTAAAGGTTTGTAACACTTGATTAGGCTATTCTGTTGGGAAGATGAGTTTAGGAGTGAGAAAACAAAGGGTTTGGATCTATTTTGAAGTCTTTTTCTAAACATGCAGTCTTTAAGAGTCTTTGAATCCTAAGTCAGGACTTTAGTGCAAGAAATATATGTATTTTTTTTATTAGCTGAGAGTGGTCTCCATTCTTAATGGGAGTAGTTTGGGCTTTTTATTTCCTATGATACTGATAAATTCTGTTTGTATATCCCTAAAAGATGTATACATCTCAGTGTGTTGAGTACAGTAGATTAGTTTCTGGTTAAAAATGTAACCAAATCCTTAAAACAAAACTATCTGCCTCCTTTATGACAAAAAAGAGGAGGGGGGCAGGAAAAAAAAATAGTACTATTAAGAAATCTGGTTTAGGTTATCTGTGTCACAGTCACTGAGCTCATGTCCTTTCCCCTTCCTTTTTGTTAATCATTCCCTCGTGAGCTGCAGTCATCCATTTGGTTCCAGAAGGGATCGGTGATTTCTCCCCAAGTTTAAATGCTGGATCTACAAACTGCAACTTCTTTCACATCTGTCTTGCATCCAGATTTTTCAGACTGTGTTCCTTGTAGAAGGAAGAGAATTACTAACCCCTGACAGAAGAGTCTGAGGCACAGCATTGTCTGTTAGAAAGAAAACAAGTCCTTGGAGAATGTCCTTTTACAACCATGAACACACCCATAGATCTGCTTGTCTTGACTGGAGACGCCACAACAGCTTCCCTTTACAGCCCTCTTCTTCCACGTTACTCTGTTGTTTGGTGGTTGCTGGTTTGTTATTTCTTGTCATTCTGTTTTCTGGTTTATTGTATTTCAGTTTTCCTGCAGAGGAGCTTCTCAACTCCAGGCTGTGCTTCCTTCTCTTTTTCTTCAGACCAGTGCCTTTCACAAATCCACGTCACGCTTTGCAGGAGGTCGAGCAAGGGCTTACTGAACTCTGCAGCTTCCTTGGCACGCCTTCACCTTGAGTATTGGCATTTAGTAAGCCATTCTGGTGGTCTGGTGAGCAGACAACTGCATGAGAGCATCAGAGACTCTTAAGCTAGATCAATCAAATCAGCTAGATAGGATGGTATAAATAATCCATCTCAATGTACAGAAGCCTTAACTTTGAGGGTATTATATGCATTATGTTTTGGTGGTTTTCAGGTAGGGCAGTACTAGAGCAGGCAGTCTGCTTGTATTTCCCTTGAAGCTTGAGTCATATATTTTCACAATAGCTGTTTGTTGAGAGTTTCCTAGGATTTTGCATTTTCTAAAGAAAGTGTGAGGTAGGTGAATTAATTTTCAATGAGATTATGTGGCTGCAGACCTCAGCTGAATTTGTTAGATAAATAAGTGTTACAAGAGGGCTGTGGTTTTATTATGTAATCATGAAGTTGCTATTAGTGCTCGTTAGAAAAAGGTATTTTTTTAAGGAGTTGATGCCTGCACTAATAGATCAAAGAATGTTAGGGGTTGGAAGGGACTTTGAATGATCATTCAGTCCAACTTCCTGCCAGAGCAGCATCTCCTATACCAGATCACACAGGAATGCATCCAGGTGGGTTTTGAATGTATCCAGAGAAGACGACTCCACACTCTCCCTGGGCAGCTTGTTCCAGTGTTCAGTCACCCTCACAGTGAAAAAAATTCCTCCTTGTGTTTCTATGCAACTTCCTATGCTTCAGCTTCCACCCATTGCTCCTTCTCCTGTCGTTGGGCATCACTGAGCAGAGCCTGGCTCCAGCCTCTTGGCACTCACCCTTTACGTATTGAAACATGAATGAGGTCGCCTCTTAGTCTCCTCCTCTCCAAGCAGCAGAGCCTCAGCTCCCTCAGTCTATCCTCATAAGGAGGATGTTCCACTCCTTTCATCATCTTTGTGGCTCTGCACTGGACTCTTTGAAGCAGTTTCCTGAGGTCCTCCTTGAACCGAGGAACCAAAAACTGGACACAATAGTCCAGTTGCAATCTCACCAGGGTAGAATAGAGGGAGAGAAGAATCTCTTTTGACCTACTAACCACTTCCTTTCTAATACACCCCAGAATGGCATTGGTCTCCTTGGCCACAAGAACACAGAGGTGGGGTTGGCAAAATGTGGAACTTGCTGAAGCGATGCTACCATTTTAATTTTTCTAGGTGAATTTTGCATGAAATGCCTCCCTTTTTGTCTTCTTTTTTTTGACACCTCCACTCTTCCCCTCTCCCCAATATTATAACACATGCATTTCAACTTTTTTCTTTTCCTTTTTTTTTGGATCCTTAGAATTTGTGAACACTTTCACAATTCACACTTCCCACACTTGTCAATCTTCAGTAAAACCGCCTTCGTAAGGTAGATATTATACAATTTGAAACATAAAATCCCCTTTACAATTATTTGTTCTAGTTGTCTTCAGCTTCATCCTGGCAGCAGCAGTGGAATATTTCCCTCTTACTGATTTCTCATCGTGAGGCTGTCACAGGGATAAAAATCCCAGATCTACCACGAGTGTCTGGGACTAGAGGAAGTGGGAACAAGGAGGATATCCACAGAGCATCTGGGGCTGTAGACTTCGGTAATGTTGCTTTGGTTGGTTGATGAGGTGCTTGGAAGGACCCAGATTTCACAGTCAATGAAATGATGGAGCCAGTGAACTGAGGGCAACATAGGTATTATTAAACCCAGACAAAGCCAGTCTTGCCTTTTCCCCAGGGTTTTGCTGTGTGCTTTGTTCCCATTTCGTACATAATGATGTCAGGGAGTGATAGGACTAGGGGGAATGGAGCAAAACTAGAAGTGGGGTGATTCAGATGTTAGGAAGAAGTTCTTCATCATGAGGGTGATGAGACACTGGAACAGGTTGCTCAGGGAGATGGTAGAAGCCGAATCCCTGGAGGTTTTTAAGGCCAGGCTGGATGAGGCCCTGAGCAACCTGATCTAATGTGAGGTGTCTCCCCCCATGTCAGGGGGTTTGGAGCTAGATGATCCTTGAAGTCTCTTCCAACCCTGACAGTTCTATGATTCTGTGATAATGAGAAGGAGATGAACCATACCTGGGGAAATCTCTTCTGCCTAAAAATGATTTCTTTTTTTTTTTTTCCAAACATTGGGGTTGGAAATTGCCTGAATTCACTGCAGCTGATAGAAAAACATCTTCACTGGTGTTGTTAAGAGTGAGCTCCCTTTCTGCTACAGCCTGGCCCTTCTCTTGTGCTCACCAGAAATGTGACACTCATTCTAATGACGTGACTAAGTGAGCTAATCTCTTTAATCAACTGTACGGATGAAATCCTGCCTACTTAGGACCTGTGGGAGAGTAGTCTGTGCTGCAGCCTGTTTGTGACCATGCAGAAAGGTGCAGTTTATAGTCTTTTTCTTCAATTAAACCCATGCCAGTGAGTGCAGGTGGTGTTACCCAGCTTCTCCCTCTTGTCATAGGCAGCCGAGCAGGGTGTTTTTAGTAACAAGGGTAGCGTTTTTTAAGCAGCACTGTAGGAATTCAGGCTGTAGATCAGTTTTCCCTTCCAGACTTAATGGCAGTTAAATGCACTTTCCTGAAATTTTAACGGTGTCTTATCATAGCTGCAGGGTGTTGTGCTTTTATTTTTACAGCCCCCTCTTTTAAATCTATTCCCATAGCATCTTACCTCCCTTTCTCCACTCATACAGCCCACCTCAGGCATATACGAAAGGATTTCCAGAACTGAGTTTCTGTTTGTATCTCTGAATCATTTTATCTCCAGGATTCCCAACACGGGAAGGATGTGAAACTGTTGGAGAAGGTCCAGAGGAGGTCACAAAAGTGATCTGAGGGCTGGAACCCCTCTACTGTGAGGGCAGGCTGAGGGAACTGGGGTTGTTCAGCTTGGAGAAGAGAAGGCTTTAGGGAGACCTTATTGTGGCCTTTCAGTAATTAAAGAGGGCCTCAAGGAAAGATGAGCCAGACTTTATCAGAACCTGATGCAACAGGATGATGGTAACGTCTATTTGACAAAGGATGATGGTTTTAAACTGAAAGAGAGGAGATTTAAACTGGATAGAAGGAAGAAATTTTTCATGCTGCAGAAGGTGGAACTCTGGCACAAGTTGCCCAGAGAGGTGGTAGATAGATGCAATATCTCTGGAACCGTTCCAGGTCAGGTTGTTTAGATCTCTGAGTAACCTGCTCTATCTGAAGATGCCCCTGCTGACTTCAGGGGAGTTGGACTAGATGATCCCTAAGAGTGCCTTCCAACCCAAGCCATTCTCATTTACTGGCATTCACTGCTACAAGAGACCTGGATGTGTTGATTCTTACTGAGCTTAAAGGCTTGTCTTACAGCTGAAGGAGAAGTAGGTCTTTTCTAACAGCTTGAATATTGCAAGAAGGCCCTGAAATCATGTTCACAGGCACCCAGCACCAGTGATGCAAAACCAAAGGCTTAAGGGTTGCAACAGCCTTGTCAGGAGTAGTGTGTATGGGGAGGTGCTAAGAGGATTTGTAAAAGGTCAAGGGGGACCTGAGGCAGCAGGGAATGAGGACTGCTGAGAAGCCCCCTCTGAAACTAGTCAGCTTTCTTGGCTGCTCTACCTTCTACCACAAGTTAGTATTTGCCAACAGCTGTCTAAATAGGAGCCAGCAGTGTGCCAGGGTGACCAAGGAGGCCTGTATTAGAAATAATGCAGCCAGTAGGACCATGGCAGTGATTGTCCCCCTGTATTGGACACGTTGGAGGCTGCACCTTGAATACAATGTTCAGCTTTGGGTGTCTCTCTACAAGAAAGATTTTGAGGTGCTGGAGCAGGTCCAGAGAAGGACAACGAAGTTGTTGAAGGGTTTAGAGAGCAAGTCTTATGAGGAGTGGCTGAGGGATCTGGGGTTATTTAGTCTGGAGAAAGGGAGGCTGAGGGGAGACCTTCTTGCTCTCTACAACTACCTAAAAAGAGGCCAGACTGAGGTGGGGGTTGTTTTTGTTCTCTGAAATAACAGGTGAGAGGACAAGAGGAAATGGCTTCAAATTGCACCAGGGGAGATTTAGGCTGGGCATCAGGAACAATTTCATCCCCCAAAAGGGTTTTCAAGCCATGAAATAGGCTGCCTAGGGGAGTGGTGGAGTCACCACTCCACCATTGGTTTTGGATTTGGAGGGATTTATAGATGTGTGGATTGGTGCTAAGGAATATGGCTTAGTGGTGACCTGGCAGTGCTGAGTTAATGATTGGAATTGATAATTTTAAGGGTCTCTTTCAACCAAAACCGTTCTATGATTCTAAACTGTGGTGGTGGCCTTTCATAAACTACATGAGAAAGGTGTTATTGGCATTGCTACCGAATTCAGGTTTTCAAAGCAAGTCCAGGAGCCACGTCCAGTGAGCAGCATGAAGGTAAATTTCTGCTTCATGAAATCATGATGGTTGGAAAAGCCCTCTAAGATCATGGAGTCCAACCCTCAATCCAGCCCTTTGATGGCCACCCTGGAAGACTCTTCCCATGTACTAATCTTTTACTATATTTTGAAAGCGTAGCTGAAAGTCTCTCGTGGAGACAGAGACTCCAAATTACTATGAAGAAAGCAGAGTTTGCTGGTTTGGGCATTACTATGTGTTTGCAGGGCCCTGTGTAAATCCGTAGTGGATCAAGTGCTGTGTTTTTGTCAGTTCTTAAATGAAGGGTATTGCTCGTCCTCCTTTCCAAGAGGAGAAACTTATCTTTGGTCTACATGTCTACTGTGACAGGTCCATCATCTCTATCTTTCAGAGTGTCACTTTAAAAAAGCAATACTTTATACAAAGTCTGAATAGTTTCAAACTTTATGGTCATATTTGGCAAGGCAGTAGTTGCTAATAGTCCTCCAACTTAAGAGCTGGGGTTAATGTCTGTTTTTTAATGGGACAGATATATTTTCATCAGAGTCAGAGTTCTTTGTTGCTTAGACTGTGAATTCCATAAGGGAATAGTAAGGAGTTAAGAAGGAAACATGATGAAATGTTGGTCTTTGCATCCAAAAGGAGGATTTAAATCATGAACTCCTGAACTTGTGAGCCTCAATTACTTATCCTGGGTGCAGGAAATCTGCTCAGCTTTAATGTTTTTATTAATGTGACTTGGAGTGAACCGAAGCATTCTTTGCTCTTCAAACCTGGCTAAAGAAAATAACTCTGGATTAAAAAAAATGCTAAATCTTTTAATTTTTAATCCACCTTTTTTTTACATAGTCAGTTTCTAACCAAACAAAACTTCTTAGAGTTGGTTGTTGTTTTACAGGGGCCAATGAACCTTGACAGCGGTGCGCTGAGAGCTGATGGTCAAGTGTATTAGAATGTTACCTAATAAATGATATATTTAAGCCACCTTTTTATACCTTGCTTCTCCTTAGAGCACCTTGAAGGCCCAGTGCAGGGATTAGCCAGTGGCTGCATTAACCTCTCTTCTGCAATTGCAAGAAACTACCCAAGGACACCACTGACTTTTAAAAGATTTCCTACAGAAAGCAGACTTTTCCTTCAATGTATCTTCTCCTTTACCAAAACCACAGAAAAGTCAGGTTATGTTTTAGAGAATCGTTGAACCATTTTGGTTGGAAAGGACCTTTAATAGAATAGAATCAATCAGGTTGGAAGAGACCTCCAAGATCATCCAGTCCAACCTATCACCCAGCCCTATCCAGTCAACTAGACCATGGCACTAAGTGCCTCATCCAGTCTTTTCCTGAACACCTCCAGGGATGGTGACTCCACCACCTCCCTGGGCAGCCCATTCCAAGGGCAATCACTCTCTCTGTGAAGAACTTCCTCCTAACATCCAGCCTATACTTCCCTCGGCACAACTGGAGACTGTGTCCCCTTGTCCTGTTGCTGGTTGCCTGGAGAAGAGACCAACCCCCACCTGGCTACAACCACCCTTCAGGTAGTTGTAGACAGCAATGAGGTCTCCCCTGAGCCTCCTCTTCTCCAGGCTAAACAACCCCAGCTCCCTCAGCCTCTCCTCATAGGGCTGTGCTCGAGGCCTCTCACCAGCCTCTTTGCCCTTCTCTGGGCACATTCAAGCATCTCAATGCCCTTCTTAAATTGAGGGGCCCAGAACTGGACACAGCACTCAATGTGCTGGAGGGTTGGACTAGATGACCTTCAAAGCTCTCTTCCAACCCAAGCTATTCTGTGATTCTATGAGGGGAGATTTTAGTAGCATAGACACTGGAAACCAAATCCTACAGCCTTAAAAATAAAATCTGTTCTCTAATAACAATCTGATTGTTGTTTATCTGGGGTTTGGCTCATTTGATTTTTCTGGAGGGGTTGTATTTATCTAGTTTAGAGCACCTAATACTTTTTTTTTCATGCTGCCTGGTAAGCACTTTGCATTTTATGCAATTTACATGTTGAGAACATGTCAAGAACATGTTACCCTGTATTATTTCCTTCCCCAAAAGGGACAGTGGAAGCACCAGTCCTAAAAGGATTTAAAAGCCATGTAGATGCAGTGCTGAGGAACATAGTTCAGTGGTGACCTGACAATGCTGGGTTAATGGTTGGACTTGATCTGAGAGTTCTTCTCCAACCCAAATGATATTGTGATAAATAACATAGATGCCAGGTCCAACATCTGGAAAACAAACAACAAATGGCAAGATGAATGCTGTATTTCAGCTGCTTGGCTAAGTTCACAGTGAAGTCCTACGAAATTAGGAGATATGGTGGGTTTTTGGTTCTGTTTTGGTTTTGAGCAGTGTTCAGTTGGTTGAACAATTTCTGCAGTTCGTGAACTCATTCACTGCAGCTTTGGAAGAGAGGAGTCAAGAGTCCTAGAAACAAGTATAACACTTGTTCGTTCCCAAAGGAAGCCAGCTTGGTGCTGAGCATGAGGAAGGAAACGTACTGGGCAAAACAGGGCCTTGTCATTTAATTGGAGGTTGCATCATAAAACAGATTCATGAGGGATGCTGACACCAGGGTAACTGAAGTCACAAAGGTATCCTCAGTTTAGAAGAATGTCTCACTCTGCATCCTACTAGTTCTTGTGTGTGGCTTCCTGAATGTTTTCTTGTTGAAGGTGTTGCTGTGTTTGTTTCTGCAATCAGGTTATGAGGCATGTGTAGTGGGTTGGGAACTTCCAAGCCCAACTGAAATTTGCCAGACCAGCTCAGAAGGATTGGAAGTAAGATATAGCTATCTTTGCAGCAAAGCTAAGATTAAAAGTACAATGTATTTACAATTATATATAATTTAGAAATAATACTTAAATCCAAACTTCCCTCCTGGACAAAGAAGCCCAGAAGGGGCCCAACACCTCCCTCTCTCTCTCCCAGACAAAAAACAGCCAGCAAGGCTCTCCTGGTATCTGTTAGCCAAGGTTACTGAAAGATATTAGAGTGGAGCAAAGGAAAAGCGAAGGGAGCAAGTGCTCAGAAGCAAAGAGGGAAGAACCATTTGTACTTTGGCTTTTTATCCCTTTTAGCAAACCAGTGAATGATACAGATGTTACATTTTTTCTTACAACCAATGATCTAATTTCTCTCATTAGAATATTCCAATCAGCCTTAAGCCAGCACAGGCATGCTAGGTTATTTTATGTCAGCTTGACTCAAGCCATCAGGAAGGGTCTGGATCTATCGTGCATCCTACACACACTGGAACTTCTAAACTGATGTTAGAGAAGGCTACAGGGACACCTTACTGTTGTTTTTCAGTACTTACAGAGGTTAACAAGAAAGATGGGGACAGACTTTTTAGGAGGATCTGTTGTGACAGGACAAGGGCTAATGACTTTATAAGAGGGGAGATATAGACTGGGCATAAGGAAGACATTTTTACACTGAAAGTGATGGAACACTGGGCCAGGTTGCCCAGAGATGTGGAAACATTTCAAGTCAGGTTGGAGAGTTCTCTGAGCAATTGGATCTGGTTAAAGAAGTCTCTGCTTAGTGCAGGGAGGTTGGACTAGATAATCTTTAAAGGTCCCTTCCAACCCAAACCAGTCTATATTGACCTCTGTGTAGATCAGCACCTTGGGTTGTGGGGAAGATGCTTTCTGTTAGCTGTAGAGGAGTACCAAGTCACAGCAATGTGAACGTCTGTGAAGGCAGGTAACAGTGAGCATGGATACTTCCATGTGATTCTTCTCTTGTCACATCTTTCTTTGCTCCTTTCCAAGTTTAACCATGTTTCACTCTTACTTCTCTCCCATGATGATCTCAACTGCAGTCACTTCAGCACAACCAAAATCCATTCCGTTTCCACTCTGCTAATTTCCTCCACTATGATAGTATCTGTGGATGCCATCAATTAGTTCATTCTCACAGGACCTCTCTCAGCTGTCTTCAGTGCTTATCAAGACACCCTGCAGTCACAGGTTTGTAGTTTGTCAGATTTGTCAACTCTTATATTTTCCTTTGCGTCAGTCTCCTTACAGTAGTAGTTTGTCTTCTCCTTTGACCAAGTTTTCAGGTCCAGACATTGTGCCTAGCTGCTGCATCCTCCACAGTTACCAGCTCTAGGTACCCTTTACACTTTTCAACTAATCTGAAGTCTGGGTTATCTCTATCTTAGCAGACCCTGATGAAGCCACTCCACAATGCTTGGACCTTGCACGAGTAACACTGGGAGCATTTCTCTGTTCTAGACTTTCCTGGCCTTAAATTGAGGGCAACTGCAGTTTGTGGAACAAAGAATTTCTTGTGGGTTGAAACATTCCAGTTGGGGAAGGGAAGCATTTACCAAGCAGGTGCAACATTCTTCTCTTCCTTGACTTCTCTTCAAAAAGAATAGGCCTGGAAAATGGACTAATTCTTGAAGATTTTCACCTGGATAGCAGATGGATCCCATTATTGTAAAGTTTGATTGCCCTGCAGACTTCTAAAACTTGATTTAAACCGTATGGATGCTCAGACTTGGTTATGTGATGTTCATGAGTTTTTTATTTGTTTTTAAGATGATGTCATAGAACATATTAAACCAAGCAGAGTCATTTATATTCCTCTTTGTTCATAGAAATGACCTGTTTTGGCTGAATTGTCCCAAAAGCTCAGTCTGACATGACTGCTAGCACAGAAAATTTCTGCCCAGATGCTAACACTTGGCAAAGGCACAAGCAGGGTCTTATAATAGAAGCTGTAAGAGAACCTTATTAATAGGGCAATCTTGGAAGCTGCTGATTCATCTAGAGACCTTTTTTGTCTTTGAGGTGCCCAGGTGTTTTCTGCACCAAAGGATGGAATTTACTCTAAACCAATACAATTCCACGACTCAGAGGTATTCTGCGTAAGAAGGAATCTCTAAGGTATAGATACAGCTACTGCACCATTGTCTCTGAAGTGTGAGACTAATCTGTCCCTCAGAATTCAAGGTTATGAATAAAATAATCCTATTTAAATTGGAGGGGAAAAAAGAGCTTAGATTTACTGTAAATTGAGTGTACCTAATGCACTAGGTGAAGAAAGCTGCAGTGTAGGTAAGGAATATGGCTACTAGGTTGAGAGAGCTTCTCCCCCTCTCCTGTGCCCTGTTGAGGCTGCATCTGGAGTACTGTTTCCAGTTCTGGGCACCCCAGTTCAAGAAGGACAGGGAACTGCTTGAAGAATCCAGAGCAGAGCCACAAACATGATTAAGTGAATGAAGCATTTCTTTTAGGAGGAGACACTGAGGGAGCTGGAGCTCTTTAGCTTGGAGAAGAGGAGAATGAGAGGTGACATCAATCAATGTTTACAAATATGTGCAGGGTGAGTGCCAGGAGGCTGGAGCCAGGCTCTGCTGGGTGATGCCCAATGACAGGAGAAGGGGCAATGGGTGGAAGCTGGGCTATAGAAAGTTTCATGGAAACATGAGGAGGAATTCTTTTTACTGTGAGAGTGACGGATCACTGGAACAGGCTGCCCAGGGGGGTTGGTGAGTTTCCCTCTCTGGAGATATTCAGAACCCACCTGGATGCATACCTGTGTGATCTGGCATAGGAGATCCTGCTCTGCACTGGGGTTGGACTGGATGTGCTTTTGCGGTCCCTTCCAGCCCCTGACATTCTGTGATTCTGGGAATATCCCCTCTCTCATCTGGAATGTGTGCTGCCATCTTATAGTTGACTGTAAAAGGAAGAGTTGTGGAAAGGTTGCCAGCTGCTTTCTTGTTGTGGAAGTCTTTGGTTTTGTAAACATGCACTTCCTCCTATGAACTGACATTTTTGTAGTCAATTAAGACTAATTATTTAACCAGCTGTTTACTATCTTTGATTTTGGGCAAGGTTGTCTTTTTCTTCAATTTACCACATTTAAATATGTACCTTGTAATTAAGAGTTGTGAGGTGTTCATAGCATTGATTTATTTATTTGCAGTGAATACACAAGGGTAATAAAGGCACACGTACCAGGGGCACTGGGCACAAGCTGGAACACAGGAAGTTCCACCTAAACATAAGGAAAAGCTTATTTCCTGTGAGGATGACAGAGCTTGTGGAGTCTCCTCCTCTGGAGAGATTCCAAACTGGCGTGGATGTGATCCTAGGCAGTGTGCTGTAGGTGACCCTGCTTTAGCAGGGGGGTTGGACTATGGTGATCACCAGAGGTTCCTTCTAACCCTCCCAATGCTGAGATTCTGTGAAGTCACAGAATCAACCACGTTGGAAGAGATCTCCAAGATCATCCAGTCCAATCTATCACCCAGCCCTGTCCAATCAACCAGACCATGGTACTAAGTGCCTCATCCAGGCTTTTCTTGAACACCTCCAGGGATGGTGACTCCACCACCTCCCTGGGCAGCCCATTCCAATGCCAATCACTCTCTCTGACAACAACTTCCTCATCACAGCCAGCCTAGACCTCCCCTGGCACAATTTGAGACTGTGTCCCCTTGTTCTGTCACTGGTTGCCTGGGAGAAGAGACCAACCCCCACCTGGCTACGGCCTCCCTTCAGGTAGCTGTAGACAGCAACGAGCTCTGCCCTGAGCCTCCTCTTCTGCAGGCTACACACCCCCAGCTCCCTCACAGAGCTGTGCTCCAGGCCCTTAACCAGCTCTGTCGTCCTTCTCTGGACACGTTCCAGTAAGTCAACATCTCTCTTGAATTGAGGAGCCCAGAACTGGTCACAGGACTCAAGTCCAGTTGTTTGAGTTTTGTAGTTGCAGACAAACACATGGATGGAAGAATAACTGTTTTTCTGTAAAAGGTAGCAAGTTGTTGGTGGTAGCCACTGAATGGCACACTCATGCTGCTCGTGCAGCAGTGTGAGATGTCTCATGCAGTTATCTATTTAGTTTCACTTTGTTTAAAAGCCTCAGCACTGGTAAGGTTTTATGAATAGACTAAGGATAGTAAAAAGCTTAGGAGCTGCTTTAAAATATCTGCTCTTGGGCAGCTCAACTTGTTTTGTATAGATTAGTGATGGATGTGCTCCATGCAGTACTGTCAGGAAGTCTGGATGAAAAAGGAGAGACTGTTTGGGTTGAGATGTCAGCTGCGACTTCTCACTGATGCTGACAACCTCCGTATCATCCTTAGGCCAGGAACCACAGTCTGAGCTGTTTCAGGCCAGGAAAGTCAATGGTTTCACCTTCCTGTCTGCAGGGAGAATTTGGTCTGGGAAAATTTTGGCTGTTTGTCATTATTTAAAATATTAATTGTAATAATAAATCTTAACCTGAGTTTACATCCATCAAAGCAGAAGAAAGCTCAGGGCTGTTGCTGGAGCAATGCAGATTGAATTTAGAATGATGGACTGTCATGGTTAATCGTTGAAAATTTCCATTTTAAGGGCATATTCCATACACTATTATGAAATTCAAAGTGTGCTGTGCAAAGCTGGTTTGCTGTGGTAGGATTTAGAGTAAAATGAGGTGCACCTTCAAATGATAAAAATAGAGGGTTGAAAGAAAACCTTTCAGATAGGTGTTTCCCTTGTAAAGAGGTATATTTAAGCTGTGCCTGATAGATGGATCCAGCTTCAGGAAGGTGTTCTGCCCTGGTGACACTTTGACTGCCAGTGCTGTCTCTCTTGAAAGCTCAGCAGAAGGACAAGGATCTGTTTGGGCAGGTCCAGAGGAGGCAACAAACTGGTAGAGGGCTGGAACCCCCCTGCTGTGAGGACAGGCTGAGAGAGTTCGGGTTGTTCACTCTGGAGAAGAGAAGACTCTGGGAAGACTTTATTGTCTCTTTTCAGTACTTAAAGGACCCCATGAGAAAAATGGATACAGACTTCTTAGGAGGGCTTATTGAGAGAACAAGGTGATGGTTTTCAACTAAACTAGGGGACGTTTGGACTAGAGCGAAGGATAGTCAGACACAAATATAGGTTGCCCAGAACACTTATAGAAGCCCTGTCCCTGAAACCATTCCAAGTCAGGTTGGATGAGATGCTGAGCAACCTGTTCTATTTGAAGATGCCTCTGCTTACTGCAGGGGGCTCAGACTAAACAACTTTTAAGGGTCCCTTCCAACCCAAACCATTTTAGGAGTGTTCTTGAAAATTCTCCAGTGTTAAAGCTTTTGTGATGTCCTGAATTAACCTGTTGTGGTGCTTATTTGATTTGTTTAATCAATCATTTTCCTGGTAGCAGGCTGAACTCTCTTTTGTTGCAAATAAAGCTGTGTTTCCTGATCTTTGTGACTGAACTTAGCAATATTTTCTTTGCAGTAGTCGTCTTCATCCTAAAAAGTATTTATTTCAGGCTAGTATTTTCTATGTCAAACACAACTCTCAGTATTTCTTCACAGTTAATGTTATTTTGCGTGCCCTACAGTTTGCAGGCACAGTACTGCAGCATTGATTGGAGAAAAAATCCCCTCAGCTCTTGTTAGTAATTCCTGTGAAGTGTGTTAAAGGAATCTGACTTCAACCTAATACTTGAATTTTCTCCTTTCTGTGGAAAATCTAGATTTAAAAAGCGAAGATGAAAACAGCATTGTAACCAGTGGGACAGAGAATAGCACAGTGCCTTCTCAGTATTACCTGGATCATCCAAATGCTATGTAAAGAGTGGTTTGACTTCTTTCCATTGTGGCTTTTAATTCTTGTCTTACGTGTTGGAGGAATTCTAAGTGGGCTGGTCACAAGTAAACGCAGGGTAGAAACTGAAAGCTTCTAATCCACCTGAACACTGTTGTTTGGAATGGCCACCTAGTTTGCAGTGAGCATGAATTGCTTTACTGTATCAAGCTTGCACAAACTACTTTTATGATGGATTAGGGAATTTCTATGAGTGAAAAAAAAAATAACCCAACGTATCTATGATAGGGATCCTTATCTGTGTTGACATAGGCAATGGGTTTTGAAAGGCAGCAGGACCGTTCATGGGTTTACTTTGTTCGTTTGATATTAATGCAGTCTGGGTATTCCCAGCTGTGGAGGGGATGGTGGGGAGCTTCTCAGAGTCCTTTTTGGAGTTGCATATAGTGCATCAACGGAGTTCAGGCATCTAATTCTATCTTTTGAGGCAGCAGTCACAGAGGATTTGGTTAGGGACGAAATGCAAACGTCTAACTTGCTGCTGTTTGTGGTTTACTGCCTTGCTCTGGTTCCGCAGCTGGAGCGTGCTGCTTGCAGGTTCATGAACACATTTCCTGCCGTTGCAGGAGCCTCCGCCACTGGCAGTGCCCTTGACCTTGCTGTTCTTCCTGGAGCAGTTTAGAGTTACGACTTTTGCTCCTTTCTGCCGTGATCACACAGATCAGCGTGTCATGTTTATGGCCTGCAGAGCAGAGCGAGCGCTGCCGGTGTACTCTGGACTCTACTGAACTAATTAGTTGACTGTTGAACAATTGTCTGTGATTGCGTGAGCTGCTAATTTGGCCATGTCTTGCCGTCCTCTGCTCCTTGAGATGGCTTCAGATTTTATCTAACCTTTCATTTTGAATTGTCCATGCAGGTGATTTTATCTGGATTTTTGCCTTCTTTTAGGGCTGTGACTTTTTGTTTTTTCTTAGGGTCCACTTCATGTCTGTGTCTTGAAAACTTCCTAATATAAAATCTAAACCTCTGCTGGTGCCACTTCAGGCCACTTTCATTTTCCCAGGCCATCCTTCTAAGAAAATGCTAGAGCAAAGAAAAAGAAAAACAAGCAAAAAAAAACCCCAAGTAAACAAAAAATCTCAAACAAAACAAAAGGAAAACCCCTCAAACCCATCTCATTAGAATCTGAAACTTTCAGGTTTGTTTTAATGTTCTAACTGAAGTGAAAGTAGTCCACATTTAAGTACAAGCAAGATGTAAGTTTTCTTTTAACTGAGCAGTGACTTCTTTTATGGCTAAGCCTAGTTTCACACCAACATTCCCAAGCCTACCCATAGCTGCGGTTTTAAACTCCTTAGGAACTCAGAATTATTCCTTTCTCCATATTCCTTGAAAACCTTTATTCTCTCAGGCTGGGAATACACAACACTGACATGTCAGAGGGCTGGAACAGGTTGCCCGGGGTTGTGGTTGAGGCTCTGTCCCTAGAGACGTTCAAGATCAGACATTGAAGGCAGCCTGATCTGCCTAGAGGTCTCCCTGCTGACTGCATAGGACTTCTGTAAGATGACCTTTGAAGGTCCCTTCCAACTCAGTGCATTCTGTGAACTGCATTGTTTTAATAGAGTTTGTTGGGTTTTTCCCTTTATTTTAATTTTGGGGGAAAATGCTAAACATGCTTTTTATCTGTTTTTAAAGCAGCTGTAATTATGTCCAAAATGCCACAGTGAGGAAATACTGAGTATGTACAGTAGGGTTTTAATGTATTTGGCATGTGGTAAAAAGAAAGCCTGAGAAGATCTGTACAAGCACGTACTAAATTGGTACAGAAACATGCTAAACTCCTTAAAATGGATAACACTAAAAGTCTCTTCTGGTTATTTTTCCAAACCACAATGAATGACATGGTGAAAAATGTATTTTGCTTGAACTCTGAAGTGAAAGAACTATGCCAGAACTCTAGAGAGCAAGTTCCTCAATAAGCCCAGTAAGCAGAGACTTCTTACTCGTCACTTAACTTACCTGTTCTTACAGCCCTTTAAAACCCGTACAGTAAATCAGAGGTGTCGAAGCATGTATGACAACATATACAACTATAATCTTTGGATTATTAGCACACAGCTCATAATCAGCTTTTCTGTGCAAAAGATAATTGTCAGCTTTTCTGTCCAGAAAAGTTACTGTAGATTGAGAGAGTGGTTTAGGTTGGAGGGGACCTTAAAGAGGAGCTGGGTCTCTCTAGATTGGAGAAGAGGAGACCGAGAGGTGACCTCATTCACATTTATATTTGTGACTGTCAGAAGGACAGAGCCAGGCTCTGCTCAGAGGTGCCCAGTGGTAGGACAAGGGGCAGTGGGTGCAAGCTGGAGCATCAAACATTCCAGGTCAACGTAAGGAAAAACCTTTCCAGTGTGAGTGTGACAGAGGGAACAAGCTGCCCAGAAAGGTTATGGAATCTCCTTCTCTGGAGACATTCAAAACTCACCTGGACATGTTCCTGTGTGATCCTGCCCTGGCAGGGGGGGTTGGACTAGATAATCTTTTGAGGTGACTTCCAAATCCTAATTTTTTGTGATCCTATGAAGATCATCTAGTTCCAGCCCCCTCTGCCATAGTCAGGGACACTTTCCCCTAGATCAGGTTGCCCAAGGTGTCAATCATAGAATCATTTTGGTTAGAAGATACTTTTAATATCATTGAGTCCAACCATTTACTCAGCACCACCAAAGCCATCACTAAACTGTGTCCCTCAGCACCACATCTACACATCCTTTTTTTATAACTCCATGGATGGGACTCCACCACTTCCCTGAGCAGCCTGTTCTAGGGCTTAGCAACTCTTCTGGGGAAGAAATTTTTCCTAATATCCAAGATAAGCCTTTCTTGGTGGAACTTGAAGCAACTTCATTTAGTGGAATCAATTTTAAGTATTCTTTATTCATTTGGGAATCAGTTTTAAGTATTTCACAATTTTATTTTTTAACTATAGGATTATCCTAATACCAAATATTTAAAAGCCTAGAAGTTACTAATCAAAACTAGGAGTAAATAAATCAATCTGTTAGAATAATAATAATAATTAAAAAAAAGTCTTAGTTCCAGTTTCTAAGATACTTTGTGAGGTCAAATGTATTTAAGCTCTTTTGTTGCATTATTAAGAAGCGCTGTGGTGTTCGTTAACTGTTTTGCCTCAGCATCACCACGTAACAGACTTGAGGAATTCTTTTAGCATCCAAAACAGGCTTAGTCTTCACAGTGACCTTATGTCAAGTTGTGCAGACGTTTGGTACTCAAAAAACAAGCAGTAAACTGTCTAGAAATGGGAGAACTTGAGTGTCAAATACAGTGATATACCTACTGAAGATGATTGAACCAAGACAAGGAAAAGAATGTAGTAAATCTTTGTGTAGATGTCTGTCTCAAGAGAAACTACTGTACATTGATTAAATTTACTGTAAAACTATTAAATTCACTGAACTTGTTTGACATCATTAGTGATAAAATCATAAACTAAAGGTATTCACAGTGCCTGATTTTAGGCTCTTTAAATCATAGAATCATAGAACATTCTGGGTTGGAAAGAACATGCTGAGGTCATCGCATCCAATCCCCTCTGCAGTCAGCAAGAACATAGAATCATAGAATCAGTCAGGGTTGGAAGGGACCACAAGGATCACCTAGTTCCAAACTCCCTGTCATGGGCAGGGACACCCTACCCTAGATCAGGCTGGCCAGAGCCTCATCCAGCCTGGCCTTAAACACGTCCAGGGATGGGGCTTCAACCACTTCCCTGGACAACGCATTCCAGGCTCTCACCACTCTCATGGTGAAGAACTTCCTTCTCACGTCCCGCCTGAACCTACCCACCTCCAGCTTTGCTCCATTCCCCCTAGTTCTCTCGCTCTCTGATATCCTAAAAAGTCCCTCCCTAGCTTTTTTGTAGGCCCACCTTCAGATACTGAAAGGCCACAAGAAGGTCACCTTGGAGCCTCCTCTTCATCAACTAGATCAAGTTACCCAAAGCCTTGTTGAACCTCACCTTGAGTATCTCCAGGAATTGGGGCCTCAACCACCTCCCTGGGCAACCTGTTCCAGCGTTCCACTACCCTCATGGTAAAGAACCTATTCCTAACATTCAAATATGATATAATTATCTCCATAAACCAACAGCTTCTACCAGGCATCTACTTCTTCTAGCAAGCATCTAAAGTAGATGCCTTGAAGCAGTAAATGTTTCAGCAACATACATTTAACTGTCCTGTGTTCCACTTTCCCCCTCTTCATTGCCCCAGGAGAAACTTCACCCTTGCCTGCCATGAGAACAAACGTGGGGAGAATAACCACAGACAGTGAGCGCCAACTGGTCTGAAGTTAGGAGCTTTGTTCAGCCAAGCTGTGTATATAATTTAATTTCCTGCTGCTGTAATCAGTAGATGTGTGGTCATTTTTCTGATGGTGTGTTCCCTGTGCTGCCTGCGTTACAACACAAGCAAAGACACCCTCAGCACTGTTGGCTCCAGAAAGAGAATGCTCTTAAAGAAATCCTGCTCCTAAAGAAACCCTGTTCTCAGTTATGCTCTTGCATGAAATATTTTATTGTTGGGTTTCTTTCTCATCTGTGTTTTCCCATTATAGATGTTTTGAACAGATGGCTGCAATTTTAGGCAATGTGTGGCAGTACTTTCCATTAAATTCAGGGAACTAATAACTGTGTGTTTATGTTTGGTGAAGTGCTTACCCTGCTACTTTTACCTGTATGAAGCATCATGTTTCCTTTTGCAAGAAAATTTTCCTTGCCTTGGAGCCTTAAGATGACTTTTTGCATTACTGTCCTTGGCAGGCACTTTTTTTTCCTAGATTTCACTTCATGTATCCTTGCAAATCTTAGTTGTGTTTGTGCCTAGAGGTTTGGAATGAGGATTGGAGCTGTGGAAACTTGGACTGGGGAGAGTGTCCAGACTGTACCTGGTTTTACAGGGTGTCTCAAAGGTGAATCATAGAATGGTTTAGGTTGGAAGGAACCTCAAGGATCATCCAGCTCCACCCCCCTGCCATAGGCAGGGACACCTCCCACTAGAGCAGGTTGCTCAAGGCCTCATCCAGCCTGGCTTTAAACGCCTCCAGGGAGGAAGCATCCACAACCTCCCTGGGCACCATGTTCCAGTGCCTTACCACCCTCACTGTAAAGAACTTCCTCCTAACATCCAGTCTAAATCTCCCCTCCTCCAGCTTAAACCCATGTTTGGTGAAACTGTCACAAACCCTGTGGCTGCTGCATGCTTGCCATGAGAAGGAGCATGGGGAGAATAACCACCAACAGTGGGTGCCAGCTGGTCTGAAGTTAGGAGCTTTGCTCAGCTAGACTGTGTATATAATTTAATTCCCTATTTTTTGGTAGGTATGGTGGTGGAGGTTGTTTATTCAGTTTAGGGAGATGGTTGAAATATATATGGGTTGGCCTGCAAAAAAAGCAGTGTTAGGATCTGGAGTACCATGTCCAGATCTGGGCTTACCAGTGCAAGAGAGGCAGGGAACTACTAGAGAGAGTCCAGCAGAGGCTATGAAGATGCTGAGGGGGCTGAAGCATCTCTGTGAAGAGGAGAGGCTGAGAGATCTGGGGCTGTTTAGCCTGGGGAAGAGAAGACTGAGAGGGGATCTTATCAAGGGCGAGGAGTCAAGAGGATGGGGCCAGATTCTTTTTGATGGTTCCTAGTGACAGGACAAGGGTCAGTGGGCACAAACTGGAACACAGGAGATTCCTTCTGAACATGAGGAGAAAATGCTTTTGCCAGAGCTCTGGAAGTGGCTGCCTCGAGAGGCTGTGGAGTCTCCTTCTCTGGAGAGATTCTAAGCCTGCTTGGACAGGACATCGCAACCATGGGCAACCTGCTGCGTGTGACCCCGCTTTAGCACGGGGGTTGAATGAGGTGATCTTTAGAAGTCCCATCCAACCCCTACCATTCTGTGATTTTAAGTTTAAACTGTACCTTTAGGTTTTCTAAACTTCCTTTAATAAAAACACTTTGGTATAGTTTGGAACGGAGTTGAGTTTCTTCCTTCGAGGTTTCCTAACTATGGTTTACAAGAATGCACTTTATGGAACGCTCCTCTGAAATAAAAGAGATGTTTCTGAAGGAGCAAAGTATCCCATCTTCAAACATTTTGAAAATAGCCAAGAATAGATTTTGGCAGCTGCTGGTCTTCTGAGGGGATCTAAATCACTTCAGGGATAATGCGAAGCCCTGTTTGCTGTAGCGAGACATTTCATCTGTCCTCCGTGTGGGTTCTGGGCTTGGATGGTCAGGCACCAATTGGTTTTTGCCTGCGACTGAAGGCTTTGCTGTGTAATTATGTCAACGTGCCTGCTATTGTCCTCTCCCTCTAACTCCTCACCAGGCAGAAATTATGCCTTTGGGCTAAAAGATGGATGAGGAATTTCCAGAGCAAGTTTTCAACAGCAACAACTATGAGTTTGTGCATGACTTTAACAGCATTTTTAGGCTTCAAGCAGGCTCAAAGTTTCCCTTAAGGATTTCCAAACTTTTGGAAGCTCATTCAAACTATTGTACAGTACTTCCAATCAGGCTGCCATAAACTGAAAAATCCCAGGCCTATCTCTGTGTGGCTATAAATCCACCCTGCAGTACAGCTGCAGTAAGACCAGAAGAGGAAAGGCCTCCTGCATTTATTTCTGTCCAGGAAATCCCAGACACAGATTGGTAGCTCAGCATAACCATGCAGTCTCTCTTTCAGAGTAGAAACTGATCCTCCTCAGGGTCCTGCTCTTCTCCCTGATCTGAGCAACCCATCCCAGCATCCTAGGCCCTGTGCTGTCCTGCCTCTCACGTCTCTGTTGTACATGCCAATCTAATCCTGCTCTTCCCAAAGCAAAACCAGTCCTGCGCTCCTTTCCCTTTACTGCTCCCATCTAATACGCAGCACACTCCACTCTCCTCCTGCACCGATTTACAAACAAGGTCCCAAACACAATTCCCACTGTCACCTGTGGCTCAGAGGCCACCTCAGAAATGATCCAAGGATGGGAACTCCCTTGCTGTGAGGAGAGGCTGAAAGAATTGGGGTTGTTCAACCTGGAGGAGAGAAAGCTCTGGAAAGACCTTCTTTCAGTACTTCAGGGAGCTGATAAGAAAGCTGGGGACAGACTTTTTAGCAGGACCTGTTGTGACAGTACAAAGGGTGATGGTTTTAAGCTAAAGGAGAAGAAATTTAGAGGAGATAGAAAGGAGATGTTTTTTTTTTTTACACCAAGGGTAGTGAGGCATGGGTACAAGTTGCCCAGAAAAGTGGTAGAAGCCCTGTCTCTGGAACCATTTCATGTCAAGTTAGACAGGGCTCTGAGCAAGCTGCTGTAGTTGCAGATGTCCCTGCTAACTGCAGGGGGTTTGGACTAGTTTAGGTCCCTTCCAACCTAAAACACACCGTGTTTCCAAATGTGGATCCCAGGTGGGCTGGGATCTCAGGGTTTTGGCCTGGCCAGGTTGCTGCAGGCTCCCACGGACACTGGGTAGCTTGTCAGAGCAGGAAGTGTTGGTTGGCCAAATAATGATTCTTGTCTTATTGCTCCTGTACAAAGAGGCCAGGACAGGAGGTATAGCAGCAGCTCAGCACCCATTCTGCTGGCACAGGACAGGCTGTGCAGCGCAGGCCACCTCCAAAGAGGACACTTGCACACCATATCTTAAAATCACATTGTGGTAAAGTTGAATGTTTAGCACTTGTTGGAAAAAGGCTACATTAAATTAATATTATTTCACCTGCTGAATTGTTTAAATTGTGGAGAACTGTGTTTGTTTCTCTTTTTTTTTCTGCAGGAGGTGGAGGAGGAGCAGTGCATTTGCTATATGTTCTGCATCTCCTTTTTTCATTCTTGTGAGGTTTGTTTCTCTGTCTTAGGAGATTTGTATCATGAGACATCACTGTGTCACCACATCATGTTCATTATGTAGTGCAGCATGAACTGATCCATCTACCTTCAAGGAAATGGACTCTAGGAAAATAAAAACACATTAAAAATGGTTGTTTGAAGTATACCATGAAAGCAGCTGCCAGGTGTTTACCTGAAACAAGATTACTCTTGTTGAGTGGGGAAACCTTCAGCAAGGTGGTTGGTTAAAGCTCTGGGTTTGAAAATTGCCTTATCTGTTCTAGCTATGGCAAGAAGCAAGTTTGTTTTCTTCATCTTTAAAGAAAGCCAACAAGATAAGAGCTCTCCAATGCTTTCTGCCAACAGAATTAAATGAAGCAAATAGCAGAATAATGTTTATATGAGGTAAAATGGTTCTTGGTGCACTCAGCAGTCATAGAATCAGAATCGGTCAGGGTGGAGCTCCACTGATTCTAGCTGGTCACTGATATAGAGCACAGCACCTCCTCCTCTCCTTCCCTGCCTACCCTTTTTAAAGAGCTTGTACCCATCTATCCCTACATTCCAGTCATGGGAATCATCCCAGCAAGTTTCAGTAATAGCCACTATGTCATGGCATCCCAGCAGCACAGTGGCTCTTAATTCATCCTGTTTGTTGCCTAAGCTCTGTGCATTTGCATAGAGGCACTTCAGCTGGGCTGGCCTCGTCTTCCTCTTCTGCCAATTCCCCTTGATTTCCTCAGATTGTCCTGATGCTTCATCCCTAGTTCGCTTCAGGGCAGCAATTTGAGGGCCCTCATTGGCTCTCCATCCCTCTGCCTCCAGTCAGTTGCCCCACTGTTTGTCACCAGCCAGCAGAAGACTATTAACCCCTTCCTAGTTGTTCCCTTCTCTGAGCAAGTGAGTATTTTGCCTTTCCTTCCACTACTGCTTGCTATTTTCTTTCCTCATCTCTCAAACAACATCCATGCCTCTTTAAATTTCCCAGTCCATTGGCTTCAAATGAAGAGCAGACACTGAATGAATTTTCTGAAGATAATCTTAGGATGGAGAAGCACACCCTGAGAAAATATTCTCTCCTTGGAGTGCAAAGCCATGAGAAGAGTTCTGTGTAAAGGCTGTAGTATCAGAGACACATTTTGGTATCATTTCTTAAATGAGAAATATCTTTTTTTTCACTGAAGGAAATTATTCTCCAAAGTGTTGTAAAGCTCCAAGGGCCTCAGATCAAGTATTCGCTCACTCGAGTCTGAAAACAGCCCTAAAACAGTGTCCAAGCTCTATATTTGAGTTTAAAAATGCTAAATTGGACAACTTCTTTTTATAGAAGATACAAACCTCCACGCTACCTACAGCTGAAGTTAAACCTTGCCCTTTTCATTGCAGTGAGAGCTGCCCTTACCTCACCATGGTCTAACCACGTCAATATGTTAAGCCAAATCTAAAAATATTGAGAAGAGAAGGTAGCTTCTTGGCATGTTTTACCCTTTAGGTGGCTTGTTATATTTATTAACTATATATGTAGTTTCTAAATTAGTAGAAAAATGTGGAAAGCAAAGCTTAAGCAGACCTAAATTCCTTGGAGATAGGATTCCAAGGAGAAAAAAGATACTCTTCAAATCCCTCTCTGTAAAAATAAACATTCATTAAGCATGCAGAAGAGAGACGTAGCTTACCCAAATGTCAACCCTCTTGAGGTTTGTGAGACACTTTGAGCCTGGATTTTCCATGTTGCTACATAAGCTGGCAAAATTGATGTTCTTGTGTCTTTTAGGCTCAGTTTCTCCTGGCCTGGGAAGTGGGGGAGTCATTACTAGCTATTACTACTAAAAGGAAATGTGACTTGAGGTGCTATCAAATGTGTGACTTGTCTTCCTGCTGCCTTGCATAAGGCACCAGCATGCAGGCAGGACTCAGAACCTGCTGCTGTGGGTGGAGGTTGCCAGATGTTCGTCGTTTGCCAGATTTTAAACAATCACAGAATTTCCACCATATCTTCAGAGCACAGCTTCCTTCCCTGCCCCCTCAGCCAGCTTTCCCTCCCAGCCTCCTCCCCTTCCCTTGGCTGTGCTTGTGGCTGTGAGTCCTCTCTGTTCCTGCAGCTCAGGCACTGGTTTTCTGCTGACTGTGGACATTTCTTTACGTTAAGGCATTTTGCAACATTAGGTCTACAAATGAAAGCAAGGGAAGGGCTTCTTGTTAAGTAATTTAACTGAAGCTTCTGAGAGACAGAGGGAGAAGTGATTTGGACCCTTGAGTGTGAGTCAAATGCATGCATAACAATTTAATACCAAGTCCATAGTTCTCGAAAATGAGTTGACAGAGAGCATTTCAAATCCTGCTAATTGAAGGGTTCTGATGAGATGTGAGTCAGGTTCAGCTGTGCTTTTATCAGGAATTTGTGAAACTATCTCAAATCACTGTGATAGACAACACAGAAGAAGTGGAGATCAAAAAGAAGTAAGTCACCCTGTGTATAAGGCACACAACCTTGCTGGGGTTTTATGTGCATTTGTATCTTTTCATGAATGAAATGATTTGGGATTTAATTAGAGCTCATATCCAGGGAAGAGATAACTAGTTGGTGGTGTTACAGAGCTAGGGGGCGATTGTACAGTATAAGAATTAATGATTGCTCTACTCTAGTGAGACCTCATCTCGAGTACTGTGCCCAGTTCTGGAGCTCCTATTACAAAAGGAAAGTGGACATGCTGGAACATGTCCAGAGAAGGGACACGAGGATGATCAAAGGGCTGGAGCTCCTCTCCTATAGAAACAGATTGAGAGAGTTGGGGCTTTTCAGTCTCGAGAGTAGAAGGCTCAGAGGTAACCTTACTGTGGCCTTCCAGTATCTGAAGAGGGCTACAAGAAAGCTGGGGAGGGACTTTTGAGCATGTCAGGTAGTGATAGGACTAGAGGGAATGGAGCAATACTAGAACTGGGGAGATTCAGATTGGATGTTAGGAAGAAGTTCTTCAGCATGAGAGTGGTGAGACACTGGAACAGGTTGCTCAGGGAGGTGGCAGAAGCTCCATCCCTGGATGTTTTTAAGGCCAGGCTGGATGGGGCTCTGAGCAACCTGATCTAATGTGAGGTGTCCTTGCCCATGGCAGGGGGGTTGGAACAGGATGATTTTTGAGGTCACTTCCAGCCCTAACAATTCTGTGAATCTGTGATTTCTGATTTTGTTATGAAATGTGCAGTGTTTTAGTTACCCAGCAAGCGTTTAGACACTGTCTCTAAATTCAAACCCCACCAAACAGGTATTCATCCTCAACCTCTTTGTACCTAAGCATCACTGCATCTCAAATCAGGCATTCATCAAATGGCAAACTTACAGTGGGATCAGGAGATGGAGATAAACTCCAGTTCTCCAAAACAATGTTTGTAAACATCTGACATAAAAGAAGCTGTTTTGTCTATCCACCCCCTCCTTTCATCCACCTGTTTGCTCCTGTCATTTGACCATGCGCTTGCTTTGTAGCCTTTCCCCTGCTGCTGTTCTCCTATTGTAGAGATGCTCTTCCACACAGCTTTGGTGAAGATGAAGCAGGACTTAGAGCAAAGAGTCTTCAACTTTGCCCTGAATCATGCTGAAAGCAGTTGGCTTGCTCACCAAAAGGAGGTAGCTGAGCTACGGAAAAGTTGATACACCAACCTCCAATTACAGTCTTAGATCTTCCTGTCTACACAAAGGACCAAAATAAGATTGTTCTGGCATCTTTTTATGTTTTCATAATCCTGATTTGTTACTGCTTTGTTTAGCTGAGTCTGTAGTCCTTCTTTGAGTATAGTTCTTGTCATTTAGTAATCATCTCTGGTGGCCAAAGACCTGTTTTGTCTTGGGACAACAAATGAAACATTTCCTGAGGAGAATGGAGGAGTTCACACGAATGGCAGTTACTGTCCTACAGCAGACTTTCTAAGTGCACAGCTGTTTAATCACTGTTGTTATGCTGCTGGTGTCAGCCATGGTCTGTAGAAATGGTCAGCAACTCAGCTTTTGTTAAGGCCCAAAAGCACCTTGTGGGAATTGCAGGTATCTCTTTCCACTTTGTATTGGTGACTTGGACAATTTTTGTTTTGTTTTAGCTCCTTTGGCTGCCAAATAAATTGTATTATTTGAGCACATTCCTCTGTCATTAAACCTTGGTATTTCTCCTAAGGTATTACGTACTCTCAACTAAGACTTATTTGATCATTATTGTGGGTTCTTGATTTGGAAATTATCTGTGTCTTCTTTGGAAGACACTTCTCTGCCTTTCATGCATCTATTTTGAAACAACCTTCGAAGCACATATGAGGAGTAACTTACTGAGTTTCAGTTATATGGTTTCATAATAAAGGTCTCCAGAAAGTTAGTTGCAAGTGTAGGTATTATGAGCACTGTCTGCAAAATAACCTTCTGACAACTGTTACCAAAATCCTGAGATTTCAGCGTGGGAAATCCTTTGGCTTCTAAGAGTTAGGCTTGCGGCTGGTACTATGTCCATGTCTCTTGTGACCAAGCACTGTACCTCAGGATCTCCTGAGGAGCTCTTTCCTAGAGCCTGCTGCTTCTGCCATTCTTGCTTTTGCCATTGGAATGGGCTGCCTGGGGAGGTGATGGAGTTGCCATCTGTGGAGGTGTTCAAGAAAAGACTGGATGAGACACTTAGTGCCATGGCCTAGTTGAATGGATAGGGCTGGGTTCTAGGTTGGACTGGATGATCTCGGAGGTCTCTTGCAACCTGGTTGATTCTATGATTTTTGGGCAACAGAAAACAGTCTTCTCAAAGATGCCTCTGAAATACTCTCAGTGTATAGACAGGGGAAGTTCAGGCTGGACATGAGGAAAAAATGTCTTCACTGAAAAGATTGTCAAGCCCTGAGCAGACTGCCCAGGGAAGTGTAGGGTCACCACCCCCAGAGAAATTTAAATGATGTGGTGGTCTGGGACATGGTTTAGAGGTGCACTTGGCAGTAATGGGTTAACAGTTGGACTCCATGATCTTAAAGATCTTTTCCTGTTTTGTGGCAGCTGTCAATTGCCATGCAGGTGACCTTTACTAGAGGAGCATCAGTGTGTCCACTGACAGCAGTGCTTCCTTAGGCAGAGAAATTCAAACTAAACAAGATCACAGAATCACTGAATGAAGAACTCATTTTGTTTTGCCTCTTTGTCACTGGTGTTTGGTAGTTCCAGTGCAAAAGCAGAAAACCAGAACAGGTAAAGACAAGGTATTCTGGGGTCTTAAATAGTTTTTCTGAAGCTGTATTAAAATGCTGTACTAATTGCATGCATTGTTGGGTTCTTTATGAGTGTTTCTATGTTTTGCCTTTCTCTTGGAAGCTAACCAAAGAGCTTGAGGGTGTAAGGATTCATAAAGAGTCCTTTCCAGATTACTTTTAATAACTCTGTTTGCTAGAGTGTAACTGTTTTGTTTAAAATAATCAAGTGGCATCACTTGAGTCAATAGTCACAGTCTCACAGTATTACCAAGGTTGGAAGAGACCTCACAGATCATCAAGTCCAACCCTTTACCACAGAGCTCAAGGCTAGACCATGGCACCAAGTGCCACGTCCAATCTTGCCTTGAACAGCTCCAGGGACGGCGACTCCACCACCTCCCTGGGCAGCCCATTCCAGTAGCCAATGACTCTCTCACTGAAGAACTTTCTCCTCACCTCAAGCCTAAATTTCCCCCGGCGTAACTTGAGGCTGTGTCCTCTTGTTCTGGTGCTGGCTGCCTGAGAGAAAAGAGCAACCTCCTCCTGGCTACAACCACCCCTCAGGTAGTTGTAGACAGCAATAAGGTCTGCCCTGAGCCTCGTCTTCTCCAGGCTAAACAACCTCAGCTCCCTCAGCCTCTCCTCGTAGGGCTTGTGCTCGAGGCCTCTCACCAGCCTTGTTGCCCTTCTCTGGACACATTCAAGCATCTCAATGTCCCTCTTAAACTGGGGGGCCCAGAACTGGACACAGTACTCAAGGTGTGGTCTAACCAGTGCAGAGTACAGGGGCAGAATGACCTCCCTGCTCCTGCTGGCCACACCATTCTTGATGCAGGCCAGGATGCCATTGGCCCTCTTGGCCACCTAGGCACACTGCTGGCACTACTTCCCCGAGTAGCCTGATCCAGGGCTCTGCCACCTTTACAGGGAAGTTTTTTCCTTGTTCAGATGAAACCTTCCAGATTCCATTTTATACCCATTGCCCCTTTGTCCTGTTTCTGGGCACAACTGAAAAGAATCTGGCCCCATCCTTTTAACTCCCACCCTTTAGATATTGATCAGCATTGACAGATTCCCTCTCAGCCTACTCTTCTCCGGGCTAAACACCTCCAGGTCTCTCAGCCTTTCCTCCTCAGAGAGATGCTCCAGTCCCCTCAGCATCTTTGCAGAATCTGTTAGGCTGTCTCCAATAGTCATCTGTCTCTCCGGGCTGGGGAAGCCCAGAACTGGTTAGTATTCCAGATGTGGCCTCACTAGTGCAGAGTAGACAGAGAAGAGAGCCTCCCTTAGCCTGCTGGCCACACTCTCCTGAATGCACCCCAGGATACCATTTGCCTTCTTGGCCACAAGTACACACTGCTGTTTTGAAGTGAGTCTGCTGCAGCCACCACACAGATGCCCACAGGACTCACAGACCACTGAGTTACTCAGCGACGGTGGTTTTACAAGGGTAGTGCTCCGTGTATATGGCAGAGTACCAATAGCTGTGTGCAGAGGAGAAGCTCTGAACTTCACAGTGCCTCTAATTTTGGTGTATATAAAGGTTAAAACAACAGGCACATTAGGATTATTATTAATCCAGAGTCTGTAAACGTGGTCTCTTAGTAACCTGCCGGTAGCAGGGAAGAAGCTCAGAGCAGAGCCACTTTGAAAATACACTGGTTGCCCCAGCTGAACTCGTGTTGACATTTAAATAGGGTGTCATGTTCCACAACAGAGGAGAAACAATGCTTGGCAAGAAGACCATTTCAAGTAGTGTACAGGAAAATGGGTCTACTTTCTCTTTTCCCAGTGGTGGAAGAGCTATTTCAGTGCTGGAAACCGTTCCTGTGTGAAGCGTATGGGAAAGAAATAACAAAAGTGCGCTAAACCTGGAGGAGGGGAAAAAATGATTGCACAGAGGGAAGCACAGGACAACCTTTGGACTATACTTTTACTTGGGGAAGATGGAACATGAGGATATAGCAAGAGGCAGCTTTGGAGCAGACTAGTAGCTAAAATCTTAAAAAGATTGGACTTCAGGAAAGACCTGACTTGAAGGAAGCAGGAACGTGAGAAGTACTACCTGGGCTAAGCCCTGCTTGTGGTGTTCCACAGCTAAGTCACTGCCAGGAGGAGAAATAGCAGGGGTTAATCGTTAACTGCTTTTGCCATTTGCCTGATTTTAACACACTGCTGCCAGAGCAATGAAGTATATTATGAATAATATAACAGAGCAAATATTTGTCATATCTTTACTGCTGGCCCAGGTATATATATAGCTATCCTAGTGCCTGCATGTGGGACACAACACTTCAAAACTATATAATTAGCCTATCACTTTAAATAATAGCTTGAGATGAAGCTGCTTTTTTGCTTGGATTACTGTAGCTACTCAGTGGAGAGACCAGTAATTTAAAACTTAATTTCCCAATCACACTGTTTTCTGCTTGCTTTCTACATGGGTGAGTAGTAAAAGTGAAATCCTGGGTAGGTTGTGGTCAGTAAAAGCTTTTCTTTGGCTCAAGGTGTGGACCATGTCTATCTTGGCATAAGACAAATCTAAACTTCTATAGATGCGAAGGGAGAGTGTCAGGAGGATGGAGCCATGCTCTGCTCAGTGATGTAGGACAAGGGGCAATGGGTGCAAGTGGGAGCATAGAAGGTTCCATGTGGATATAAGGAAAACCTTTTCACTGTGAGGGTGACAGAGCCCTGGAATAGGCTGTCCAGAGAGGTTGTGGAGTCTCCTTCTCTAGAGACATTCCAAACTCACCTGGACACGTTCCTGTGTGACCTACTCTGGGTGACTCTGCTCTGGTAGGAATGTTGGACCAGGTGATATTTTGAGGTCCCTTCCAACCCCTTATGTTCTGTGTTTCTGTGTAAGCAATCTAAGGGAAAGTTTGACTGGAGAGTCCATTTTCTAACTCCTCTCAACTTACTCTCCTCGCTCTTCCAAACTCATCCTGTGATGTACAAAGCAGGATTGCTGAGTCAGAATAAACTTCTTGAGAGTTATGAGAGATAAGAGTAAGAAATCAATCTTGAGTGATTTAAGATGTTCACCAATAAAAAATGTCACATAGTAGCTCGTTCCTTTATGTTTGAAACTTACACAATATCATGCCAAGGAAGGCAGAAAAGCGATGTTCAGATGATGCTGTGGCCAGGCATATGTTGGAACACAATGTGTGATGCAGACGAGTTGTTTCAGAAGGAATCTGTTTGATCTGGTCACAGAAATAGGAGGATTCTAGCTGCCTGAGTTCTGCTTAATAATCATACCAGGCTATTTTTAACAGGATTTAATACATTGTGTCAGTAGCAGGTAGGAGGTGAATCACAGAGGCACACCAGGGTAGGGATTGGAAAGGAGAGAGATCATCTAGTCCAACCTCCATGCTGAAGCAGGGTCGCCTGCAGCAGGTTGCTCACAACTGCAATGTTCAGGTGGGTTTGGAATAACTCCAGAGAAGGAGACTCCACGGTGTCTGTGAGAAAGATTTTTTTTTTTTCCTTAGTTTTAGATGGAACCTTCTGTATTCCAGTTTGTGCCTACTGCCCTTTTTCTGGGCACCACTGAAGAGTCTGGCTCCATCCTCATGATCCCCACCCTTCAGATACTGATAAGCAGTGACTACATCCTCTCTCAGTCTGCTCTTCTCCAGGCTAAACAGCCCCAGTCTGTCAGCCTTTCCTCATCGAAGAGATGCTCCAGACCCCTAATCCATGGTGTATCCAAGAGCAGGGCTGCAGGTCAGGCAGTGCATGCACTCTCAAAATTACCAGGGTGTAAGAATGTGCTTTCTAGGTGGCTCATAGTCAGAGAGGCATTTTTCATGGTGGTGTTTTTAAAACCTGCCTGATCTCAGATTAATTTCACTATCAATGAATATTTCTTTTGCATAACTCTAGCTTTGGGTCATGTTTTCTGCACATCCTCTATACATCTTGAGTGTTACTTAAAGTGTTGACAGGCCTATTGATTTAATTTTCAATTCCTCTCCTTCATTTTCTTCAGCAGTTTCTAACCTCTACAGAAAATCTCAATTTCTAAATGCATCTTCCATATTTTCCCAGACCTGAATAAGAGGTAATGTTAGGATAAAAAGGCAGGGGGGGGGGGGATTATGCAAAACAAGTTCAGCAACTTGAAATCCCTGCGTTGGGAGGCTTTGCTTGGTTTGTTTTGAAAGCCAGTCCAATCAAATTAAAAGCAGACAAAACTAAATTTGGTTCAAAGTTGGCTCACCTCAGATTTCAGCGGGAGCTGTGAAAGCCAAGTTTAAATTGGGACAGGAAGGGAGGGAATGTGGTCAATAGCCTTAAAGTTGAGCATTTTAAATAGGAAATCTGTTTATGCCTCCAATAGCACTTGCTGTTCTGATTTGTTTAGAAAAGCTAAAACAATTCCCAACAGTGGAGTTGCTTGAGGCTTTTCTGGCTTGGCCTGAGCTAAACTTTGTCAGAAATTTAAGCCTCATCACCAAGCTTTGATTCATCCAGTTAAGTGGTGTTAAGTGATTCTGGTTGTGGCTTAAGGCTTTCTTCACATTTTCCTTGTTTGCTGATATTGAGCAAAGCGTTAATGTTCCCTACTCTTAAGAATACATCTTGTAACTTGTTCCATGGCCTTTTCCAGGTGAAGTTATTAGAATCATCAAATCATAGAATGGTAGGGGCTGGAAAGGACCTCCAGATATCATCTAGTCCAACCCCCTGGCCAAAGCAGGGCCACATAGGGCAGGCCACACAGAAATGCATCCAGGTGGGATTTGAAAGTCCCCAGAGAAGGAGACTCTACAACCTCTGTGGGCAACTCCAGTGCTCTGTCACCCTCAACAGTAAAGAAATTTCTCCTTGTGTTGAGGTGAAAGCTCCTGTGTTCCAGCTTCTACCCTGTGTTCCTTGTCCTGTCACTGGGCACCACCAAAAAGGGGCTGGCACCTTCACCTTGACAGCCACCCCTCAGATACTTGTAGACTTTAATAAGGTCCCCACTCAGCCTTCTCAAGACTAAACAGCCCCAAGTCTCTCAGTCTCTCTTCATAGGAGACTTCATGTAGTACTATTAAATATCTTCATATCATGAGTATTAAAGTACTGGTGTGAAGCAATACTTATGTGTGTAAGATGGGATCACAAAGAACAAGTGTCCCAAGAGGGTTTGGGGAGGGAAGTGCATTGCTATTGCACACTGCTGGAATGTGGCAGGGTTACACTGACTTATTTTTTGGTAGGGGAAATAGAATTAAGTGCTCACTCAAATTAAAGCTAAGGAGAACATAATTGATCAATGATTTTTGGCTCACACAAAATCTGCATGGAATTTCCTACAGATCTTTATTTATAGGGATTCTTTTCATTCTTCAGCTTAACCTGCTTCTCATTCCCTTGTTCTTGCCCCCACTGTAGAATGCAGGGCAGTTCTCCCAACAGTCTGCTGAAGCACTGAAGTGGCTGAAAGCATCATCTTTGCTGCTTCATTGGTACTCCTAGCTGGATAATTCAGTAATTTCTGTGATGCATTGTGCTTACAGGTGTGCAGTTCCTACCATTTGTGCACTAACACCATGTTGATGTTATCCATACAAATGGGTACAGGAGCTCTATTCGACTCACTGCATCAGGAGTTCAGAGGCTGCCCATGTGGAAGAAAATAACCACAGCCTTTCCTCAAAGAGCAGAGCTCTAACTCTCTGACAAACAAGCATGGCAGAAAGAATGCCATGCAGATGCAGTTGGAATTGATACAATTCTTCACTTGCTTCATACCACATTGTCATTGGTACAGCTACTACAGGTGGTGATCACAATCCCCATCAGCTCTTGCACCTTTGGGATCAGTTTGCAAATTGCTGGCTAGAAGGTTTCAGGTACCTTTAATTGGAATGTGATGCAGAAGATCATGGATGTGTTAGGTAAAACATGGGCTTATATAAATCTCTTTCAGCAGCAAAGGTGGTGTGGTCGTGGTTTGTAGGCTTGATGAGATGTGAGCAAAAAGTGTTAGTGGTGTAAGAGTAAGGAAAGTGAAGTTCAGCAGGTTTCCATTCTCCGGGGAAGAGCAGAGTATATACCTGACAGCATTTGGATTTGTTGTCCTGCAGTACCAGGAATCTAGCCCCAGGAATTTCTTTGGGTTTGCCCTAGATCATCACAGAATCAAGGACAGAGGTTGGAAGGGACATCTGGAGATCATTTGGTCGAACTCCTCTGCTAAAGCAGGGTCACCCAGACCAGATTGGCCCGGATTGTGTCCAGACAAATTTTTGGTATCTTCAGAGAAGGAGACCCACAGCCTGTGAAAGAGAGGTTTCATGAAACATTGCTCAGGGAAGAGACCAAACCAACATGAAGAGTCAAGGCTTCTCTGAAGAACAGCCTGAGCCCTCCGCACTTCCCACCTCAGTCACCAGCCCAGCTCCCTCACCTGATCTGACCAGTAAGAGTGCGGCGCTCACACCTGGGGGGCAAGGAGATTGTTTTAAAGAGACTCAGAAGGGAGCTGCAAGGAAAGAGTTACTGCTGCCCTGATTCAGGGGAGGGGAATGTGGAGCTGACAAGCATTCCTCCCACTAATTTCCCTCTTCTGTCAAATACCTGTATTATTTTCTTTGTCATCTGGATCCTCTGCATCTCGATTAGGATCTTCTTTTCTCCTTTCTTCCCTCCACCTGCACTAAATGTTACTGCTGCTGAACATCACCCTTTGATTCCCATAGTTTCACACTATGGCTTCAATCCCCTTTTCTTATTAGCTCTTTTTCTTCACTTCTTAGTTTTCTCAGCCCTGCAGGCAGGCATGCCATCGTGGATGCAGCTTGTTTGCTTTTCAAAAGCAGTCTATTTCTTCAGAATTCTTTTCTACCCTGCTAACATTTCTTCAGAATAAGCAAACCACAACAGAGTCTACAAATGCCAATTGTAGCCCTTTTTTTTAATCATTTTTCAGATTTCTGCCAGTCATGTTATGCAAACTGATGGTGGCACAGTTCAAAGGCAGTGCTTGGCCTGTCTCTTACCTCTGCTCTGCTCCAGTGCAAGCTGATAAGCTAGAAATCCATTTGGGTAGGTAGTTTTTGCAGATGCACTCTCTTGTGAGTTTGAAGTGTGGGGGTTAACATTTGGACTCAGGTTGTGTCAGGGGAGGTTTAGGATGGACATTAGGAAAAGTTTCTTTACTGAAAAAGTGGTGAGGCATCGGAACAGGTTGCCCAGGGAGGTGGTGGAGTCACCATCCCTGGAGGTGCTCAAGAAGTGTGGAGATGATAGAATCACAGAATGGTTGGAAATGACCTCTAAGGGTCATCTAGTCCAAACCCCTCTGCAATCAACAGGGGCATCCTCAGCTAGATCAGGTTGCCCAGAGCCCTGTTGAACCTCACCTTGAATATCTCCAGGGATGGGGCCCAAAGCACCTCCCTTGGCAACCCGTTCCAGTGTTCCACTACCCTCATGTAAAGAACTTGTTCCTAACATCCAATCTAAATCTGCTCCTCTCTAATTTGAAGCCATTGCATCTTGTCCTATCACTGCAGGCTTTTGTAAACAGTCCCTTTCCATCCTTCTTGTAGGCCACTTCAGGTACTGAAAGGTTGTTATTAGGTCTTGGAGCTTCCTCTTCTCTAGGCTGAACAACCCCAGCTCCTTCAGTCTGTCCTCACAGCAGAGGTGTTCCAACCCCCTGGTCATTTCTGTGGCCCTGCTTTGGACCTGCTCCACCAGGTCCATGTCCTTCCTATACTGATGGCTCCAGACCTGGATGCAGTACTGCAGGTGAGGTCTCACCAGAGTAAAGTGGCAGAATCACCTCTCAGTCTGCTGGCAACACTGCTTTTGATGCTGCCCAGGATACCACTGGCCTTGTGGGCTGCAAACTCACATTGTTATGCACCATGTTATAGCCACAGTCCTAGATTCCAGACCTGTCAGAGGAAACAAAAACCTGGTGAGTTTGTGAGTGCATCTCAAAAGAAGATGTGACACTTCAGTATATGGTTTAGTGGTCACAGTTACTGGATTATGGTTGGACTTGATAATCTTAAAGGTCTTTTCCAGCCTTAATAATTCTATGATTATTTCCTTTTGTCTTTTTTAACTATGTAGTGAGTCCTATACTCTAAATATAGGTCAAAGTGTTTGGCAGTGAACATTTTCTGAACTGTGCTGTTATCCTTCACATTGCAGGAAAAGAACATTTAGAAGAGTTAAATTTGGGAGGGGAAAGGCAAAAAGTTTGCTATATCTCAAAATTCCATACGCATTTAATTAGAGATGCCCAAATTAGCAACATTGATGTTAACAGCTTCCTCTGCCTCCCTTCTTCCCTTCCCAGTCCTCAGCAAATGTGCCAAACTCTGGGACAATCCAAAGCAGCCCACATATTTTGGTTTTGTTTTCTTATCTGTTGGAAAACAACCTTTTTAGATAAATGGGCATCATCTGTTGACATATCAAGTAGAAATTTGACTTTGGGGAGGTACCGAAGAGGTAGCTTTGGGGGCTTGGCAACTTCAAAGTATATAAATAAAAACAGTGGAAAACAACCCAACAAAACATTCTCAGGTCTAACCAAGAACCATCCTTGATTTGTGTAGTAGAGTTAGTGATGATTTTCTTCTTTCTGGTCAAGCAATTCACCTGTAAAGCTTTAAAGTTCATATAGATCTGTCATGAAAACAGACAGACCTCGGAACAGCTTTGCTGGGCTGAGCTGCTGCTCTGGAAGAGGTGAGGACTTATCCTGGCAGGATCTGCAAAGGGAATTAGTATCTATCTCACCTTCTTTCACCTCAACATGAGGAGAAACATCTTTACAGAGAGTGACAGAGCACTGAAACAGGCTGCTCAGAGAGATTGTGGAGTCTCATTCTCTGGAGACTTTGAAAACCCGCCTGGATGCATTCCTGTGCAAACTACCCTAGGGGATCCTGCCTTGGCAGGGAGATTGGACTCCATGATCTCTGGAGGTCCCTTCCAAACTCTAAAGTTCTGTGATTCTTGAATTATTTGCATGTGTTTGGAGCAAACAGAATTAGCAGGCTGTTTCTTCTCATTTAAAGGGCCTTGCACAAGTTTTATCAGTAGCCAGCAGAAGAACTGAAACAGAGGAAGAGTGGCAGAGTATTCTCACGATATTAATGTGTGGTCTGGTTTTCTGTTTTAATAAAGGAATTACAATAAAGTTTTGTGTCTTTATGTACCTGTCAGTAGGCAAAGGAGGTATTTTGGCTACTCAGATCTAGAAAAGGCTGAGGAACTCGGACAGGGTCCAAGCTAGGGGAAGGAGCTGGAAGATTTCTGTGTTGATGTCATCAGAGAGCCTATAGTTTTGGCACAGCAACAGAAAATAGAGGCTTCTCTTTTTTAAAATCGTCTTTTATTGCTTTTGAGACATGTGCTATAATTGCAATTTAGTTTTTAAAGAAGTACCAAATGGTTTTCTTGGGTCTGTTTCCAAGGTCAGGTGAGATACCTGTGGTCAAGATCTAAGCTCTTCTCACAAGAGTTCTGTTTGTTTCTTACAGCTGGTTGTAGGTGTGCTTTGGCCAGATCTCAAACCTTTTTGCATGTTACCTTCTTCTGAACAATTTAAACTTAGATACAGCTGGCAAAGAGCATTTCAGCCACCCTCTCAGGATAGTCTTTTACCCTGCTTCTTGTCCTTCCCTGCTCAGCATCTCAGCTGCTCCACTTCTTCCCTGATAAACGCAGCTCTGAGGTCTGGCCACTGCCTATCCCTTCAGTCTCTGCTGCTCTCGATACGTTGCAGAAGTTCTTCACAGAGAGAGTGATTGGCATTGGAATGGGCTGCCCAGGGAGGTAGTGGAATTGCTGTCCCTGGAGGTGTTGAAGAAAAGCCTGGATGAGGCAGTCAGTGCCATGGTCTAGTTGATTGGATAGGGCTGGGTGCTAGGTTGGACTGGCTGATCTTGGATGTCTTTTCCAACCTGGTTGATTCTATTAATCCATCTCATGGCTACCTCTGTTATCAACTCTCTCACCTACCAAAACTTTTTGGCAATTAACATTTTGCTTTAAATACTTCAGTAGTTTTATTAACAGTTGCCTCCATACCTTTGCTCTTGAGTAAGGTGAGCTAGAGCCAAAACAAAGAATCAGCAAATGGATTAGCAATGCCTCTTAAAATGTCAGTAGTTTCAAATTCCATACCTAGACATCCATAGATTTAAGAGGAAAAAATGCAGAGCCTTCCTTTGATGTCAGCCCTAGAGATTCTAGAGGTGGTATTTGTAGAGACTATTTTGGGAGAGGGCATCAAAGGAATGTCAAAATGAAATACTAATGAAATCAGGAGGTATCTAGGAAAAAATCCTGCCACCTCCAACCTCAATGGCTGTCAGGTTTTCTTCAGGGATTAAGAAAAAAAACTGGCTGCTGATGAGTTATTTCAGTGTTTTAAAATTATGAAAGCTCAATTGATTGTGATGTTGGTTGTCTCCTTATGACCTAATTTACCTTTCCTCATTTCTAATTCAGGTCTTAGTGAGAATTGCATAATTTCCTAAGATACTCAGAATAAAATTGGAGGTGGACAAGTTACGTGTTGAAAAAAGAAGAGGAGAGAGAGAGATGCATATCTGTGTATTAATGAGTCCATGTTGGTAGTAATTTCTCTTCCTCAACTTCTTTGAATGCTGCCTTAAGTCAGCTCCAGTCCATAAGTTATTTCACCTTCTGCAGTCTCATTCTTTTTAATGCCCCCTTATTGGGAAGCAAGTCACCTGGAGCACTGGATCACAACATTGCTTGAGAAAAGACAAGGACATGGGACTGTTAGAATGGGTCCAGAGGAGGGCCACAATGGTGATCAGAGTTCTGGAACACCTCTGCTCTGAAGGCAGGCTGAGAGGGTTGGGGTCCTTCAGCCTGGAGAAGAGAAGGCTTTGGGGAGACCTTAGGGCAGCCTTACAGTATATGAAGTGGGCTCTGGGACAGCTGGAGAGGGATTTACTACAAAGGTGTGTAGTGATAGGATGAGGGATAATGGCTTCAGACTGGAAGAAGCTGGACTAAGATTAGACTTCAGGAAGACATCCTTCCCCACGAGTGTGTTGAGGCACTGGAACAGGTTGCTCAGAGAGGTTATGAAGGTTTCAACTCTGGAAGTGTTCGATGGCAGGTTGGATGGGATCTTGTACAACCTGTTCTAGTCAGAGGTGTTCCTGCCCTTGGCAAGGGGGTCGGAACTTGATGATCTTTAAGGTCCCTTCCAAGCCAACCCATTCCATGATCCTACAAAATTTACCAGGTTTGTTCTTTTGGAGCATGTGTGCTTTTTTTCAATCACAGAAGAGCTGCTTGGCAGAATGAAAGAGAAGCTGGCTAAATTCAAAACATAAATGAACCACCTTTATCTTCTTAAAGGGAAGTGTGTGCCTACCTCTTCTCCCCCAGTTTGCCAAGTCACTGGCAGCACTGGGGACTCAGAGACTCAGGTGATACTGGGGGTGAAGCATGAACCCCAAGGTGTGCAGCATGTTGACAACAGGTACACTGAGTAAGAAGAGGATCTGTGAGCAGTGGATGAGTTGATGTTGGGGTCAGAGGAATTCTCTGGAAAGCAGGAGAAAGTGAAAATAGAGAAACAGCAGCCAGGAATGGTGGGAAGTACCCTCCTTAAGATACGTGTATGTGGCTGCAGTATTGATGCAGTGTGGATAAATGGGGACACCTACCAGCTTCTTGGTACTGGAGCAAATGTACAGTCAGGTAGTGAGCTACTGTCTTCCACGAGTCCAGACACACTGAGATTTAGTGGCTGAGGCCTGTACTAATGGAAGTCATTGCCTTAGGGTGAAGTACCTTGGCTTGTTCACACCAGAAGTTCAGCTGTCATCACTGTTTTATCTAGATAACCATACTAAACTAGAACAAACTGAATGTCCATTGTCAGTTGACCCAAAGCCTTGTAGTTTCTGGAGCAGACTGGTAGGTTCTTCCTCACAGTGTGATCTCCTGTGAGAACCCCCTTGATTGCATATAGTCTGAGTGTGTAAATATAGCTCCAAGACAATCAGTTACAATTCTCACACTGCCTTCTTCAGCCTTACAGCACATTTGGTATCCACCTTGCACTGAATGTGGTGGCTAAATCCCCAAACTAACCGATTGTTTATTGTTATTCCCTCTCAGTTGGGCAGAGAGCTTAGGGAGCAACTGTCGTGGAAACCAGTCCTTTTTGTTTTTGCCTTGCTTCTGAGAAGCCACAATGGGCAGCACTAATTGCTTATTGGCACCTTAGAGCAGCGATTTGCTGCTCTCCAGTTCTTTGCGTGATGTTCAGCTCTACTGGTGTAACTGAAGAGTTTGCTTTTATAAGGGGGAAAATTGAACAAGAACACAAAAATGGGGCAGGCAGCTTGAGGTGCCAGGTTTTTTTAAGGTGGTCTACAACTTGAAGCACCTTTTGTGTGCTCTGCAGAAGCCATGCTATTGTGTATGATGATGCCTGTTTTCATTGCCCATTTCCTGGAGCAGGCTGCATGTCCTCAAGTGCCTTTGGAAGAATCTCACTCAACCTGGTCTTGAACACTTCTGAGGAGAGGGCATCCATGACCTCCCTGGGCAATCTGGGAGGTTGCCATCAAATGACCAGACAGGTGCCCTCTGTGGCTAAAATGCAGACTCCTACATCTCACACTGGATGTGGTTTTGATCCTGTGAAAGAAATGTGTAACAACTTGTGGTCCCATAACCAAGGCGTGCCAACCACATGACAAGTGAATGTTTTAGGGTCAATGCCAAGCATATATATAAGCTGGGTCAGGAGTGGATCAAGAGCAGTCTTGAGGAAAAGGACTTGGAGGTGTCAGTTGGTGAAAAACTCACCACAAGCTGGCAATGGTTGCTGCGGCCCAGAAGGCAGCTGTGTGCTGGGCTGCATCAAAAGCAGTGTGACCAGCAGTATGAGGGAGGAGATTCTGCCCCTCTGCTTTGCTCTCATAAGAGTCCATCTAGAGTACTGCATCCAGTTCTGGTACCCCCAGCATAGAGGAGCAAGGAACTGCTGGAGCAGGTCCAGAAGAGGCCACAAAGATGATCAGAGGGCTAAATCACCTCTCCTATGGGGACAGGCTGAGAGAGTTGGGGCTGATTAGTTTGCAACAAAGAAGGCTCCAAGACCTTATAGCAGCCTTTCTGCACCTGAAGGGGGCCTACAGGAAAGAAGGAAGAGGCTTTTTTACAAGCACTTGTAGTGATCACATGAGAGAGAATGGATTAAAGCTTGAGGAGGGCAGATTTACACTGGAGATTAGAAAGAAATCTTTTATGTTAAGGGCGGTGAGACGCTGGAACAGATTTCCCAGTGAAGTTGTGAATGCTCCCTCCTTGGAGATGTTCAAGGGCAGGTTGACAAACCTGGTCTTGTGGAAGGTGTCACTCCCCTTGGCAGGGGGATTGGAATTCGGTGATCTTTAAAGTCCCTTCCAAGCCAAACCATTCTGTAAATGTATGAATACTGCATGTGACAGTGGTGGAAGAAGGAAGAGGACCACATGGAGGAGATGACTGGACAGATGCTCTCTGGTTCACTACTTGCTCCCAAGTAGGTGAAGAGCAGGGAGGGCTTCAAGGGCTTGATGCATTCTGAGATCTTGAAGCTGGTTTCAGAGGAGACACCCTTTTGCTGTGCTTATGGTTCAGCAACCACACTTGTATTAACCAGCATGACTTCATTGAAGCCTTTATTTTTGAAAGAGCCTGATGTTACCATAGTCTGAAGGCCTCTGTTAATTGTTACCAGAAACAGTGCTTTGGAAGACAGCCTAAGAAATTCTGCCTTACCTAATGGCCTGCACCATTTTGGCAGCAGCTTGCTGTGCACTTACTTGGTTGTGGGTTCTTTGTCTTCTTCTTGCTGCTGCTCTGAGGCTTGGAAGTGTAAAGAATGACACAGCTAGTGATCTGCAATAAAATTCAGGTCTTTCCTTCTTTAGAGAAATGAATTATAAATGTCCTTGTTGCCAAGCACTTGATAACCATGTAAGTGGGAGAACCTCTCAGTGATATACCTTAATAGCAAAATTAATGATGTTTGAACTTAAGTCTGTTTGTCGAGACTTCATTAGCTTTTCAGCTGAGAAAGTGAGGGGGGGGGAAATGCACCATGAGCACAGGAGTGCTCTGGGGCACACTGGGATACCAGCACCCAGCTAAGACCCCCTGCAGCACTGGTTTCTCGCTATGAAACTGTGTGGTTTCTTGCTTGACTTAGATGTATTTTGGGTTCCTTTCACCAAGGACGGATGTCTTTGTGTTTTAAAGCCTACAGGTGTGTGCTTAGGTGGCCAGAAGGTGTTTGTGTGTGTGCCTGTGTGCGTACCTGGGGTTCTTTTTCAGGTTTCTGTGATGTGTTGTCATGACTGAAGGTGGAACATGTGAGCTGTTTTTACCCCATGCTGAGTCCTGAGCCAGTCCTGCTGAGGGCTTGCTTTTGTTTTGATGTCGGTTTCAAACTCTCTTCTTCCCAAGCACTGCAGTGTGAATGACTTAGGCCCATGCTGTTTCACTGTGCTGATGAAGGGTAGTCCCTGTTTGAAACGTTTGCATCTCCTACAACAAACCTTTTCAGCTTTTTAGGACAAGAGCATCTTACTATAATCACAAGGGTGGAATTCAGTGCTGTCTATTACAGTACTGGATTTTATTTCCAGAAGAGCTCCTTTTTAATGAGGGTAAATTCCTAGTGCTAAGAGCCAAAAATCATGTTTGACTGTTTATTTTTTACTATTTGGCATATCCTCAGACAATTTGTTTGTTGTGCTGGATCATCACGGGGTCTGTTAGATCATCTAATTGAAGAAAAAAAAGAAAGGGAGTTTGTTGTCCTGGAACAGCTCCAGAAGTTGTTTGTTTCACAGCCAAGTTCCTCCTATGCTCTAACTCTGAGGTCATCTCCATAAGTCACGTTTATTATGTTTGATTTATTTCCCTCTTACACACTTGGAATTGGGAGGGGAAAAAAAATGATTAAATGTATGGCATCAAGTGTATTTTAATAGCAATAACATAAATACATCTCTAAGATTAGTGACCTGGCCTTCAGCCTTTGGTTGAAGGTTACCCATTCTGTAGTCCAACAGAAACACTGATTGTCATTGCTTGAGATAAAAGCGTCTGCTTCTGAGGTGTAGATGAGGTACTGAATGGCAGGGAAAGTTCTTTAAGTGGATATGGGTTTCTGTCTGTGGAATAGAAAATCAGCAGGCTTGGCTTTTCATATTTGCACATCTGAGTTTTCAGGAGCAGCAGATTCATAGAGTGGTTTAGGTGGGAAGAGACCTTAAAGATCATCTAGTTCCAAACCCCTGCCATAGGCAAGGACATCTCCCACTAAACCAGGTTAATCAAGGCCACATCCAACCTGGCCCTGTACACCTCCAGGGGGGTGGCATCCATGACCTCTCTGGGCAACCTGTGCCAGTGTCTCACCACCCTCACTGTAAGGAATTTCTTTCTAATCTCCAGTCTAAATCTGCCCTCCTCAAAGCTTCAATCTGTTCCTTCTCATCCAATCACTGCAAGCCCTTGTAACAAAGTCTCTTCCCACCTTCCTGCAGGCTCCTTTCCAGTGCTGGAGATACCTGACAAAGATGCTCTAGCAACATCATTCTTGCAGGCTGTACTTCTGGTTCTGTTCAGGATGTCCCAAGTTCTTTGTACAGCAGCTTTAACCAAGTTTATCTTGGAAAGTATAGTTTTGTGTAAGGGGTGTGTGTCTGGTTTGCTTTTATTCAGGATCATGCAAAACCTAATCTGCCTCTCAAAACTTGCACAGAGAAATGGAGTTGCTTTTCAGGATTTTGTATCTTGATCTGTGAAGAGCATTCGTTCAGGAAACAGAAGTCTTGTTGCCTCTTTTGCCTGAGAGAGGTTTTTAGGCCCCATAAATCAGGAAGGAGAGATTCAAAGGGCTAGTTCCTGTCTTCAGGTAATTCCATGTTCAGTGTAGTCCTCTGAAACATGTCATCTGTGTCAGAAAGGGAAGTGGACTGCTGCTGACAGTTCTTATTTCATGAGCATGAAAACAAAGAGAAGGGGCTGTAGGAGCACCTGTCCTACGGATACAGACTGAGAGTTGAGGCTCTTCAATCTGGAGAGGAGAAGGCTCCAAGGAGACATTTTTGTGCCCTTCCAATATCTGAAGGGAGGCTACAAGAAAGCTGGGGAGGGACTTTTTAGGATGTCAGGGAGTGATAGGACTAGGGGGAATGAAGCAAAATTAGAAGTGGGTAGATCCAGATTGGATGTTAGGAAGAAGTTCTTCAGCATGAGGATGGTGAGACACTGGAACAGGTTGCCCAAGGAGGTGCTGGAAGCCCCATCCCTGGAAGTTTCTAAGGCCAGGCTGGATGGGGTCCTGAACAAACTGATCTAGTGTGAGGTGTTCCTGCCCATGGCAGTGGGGTTAGAGCTAGATGATCATAAAATCATAGAATCAATCAGGTTGGAAGAGGCCTCCAAGATCATCCAGTCCAACCTATCACCCAGCCCTATCCAATCAACTAGACCTTGTCACTAAGTGCCTCATCCAGTCTTTTCTTGAACACCTCCAGGGATGGCGACTCCACCACCTCCCTGGGCAGCCCATTCCAATGGCAGATCACTCTCTCTGGGAGAACTTCCTCTTAACATGCAGCCCCCAGCACAACTTGAGGCTGTGTCCCCTTGTTCTGTTGCTGGTTGTGTGGGAGAAGTGACCAACCCCACCTGGCTACAACCTCCCTTCAGGTAGTTGTAGACAGCAACGAGGTCTGCCCTGAGCCTTCTCTTCTCCAGGCTAAATCCTTGAGGTCTCTTCCAGCCCTGATGAGTCTATGATTCTGAAATTTCCATTGTTGGTTTATGATGGTTGTGAGTTCTCATACAGCTGCTTGAAAGCGTCTGTGTGCTTGCCTGCAAAACTGATGCTGCTGACATTGATTGTCGCAGCGGATGGCAGGTATTGAAGAGGCCCCAAATAAGAGAGTAGGAAGAACAGAGGTTTCATCAAAAAGAAGATAAAAATAAGTAGGCACCTATATAAAACAGAGAATGTAATTTTTCATAATATGATAAGTTAGTGCTAACAATTAGACTTGGAAAGCAAGTCAAGGAGATCAGGGCACAGAAAGAAAAGGAAGGTGGTGTTGCTTAATGCTCTCACTTCCTATTCTAAAGATAGCTGGCTAGCTAAAAAAGGCAGTGGTATTATGGAATAATCATAGGCCAGGATGTATTCAGTTTGCTCCAGCTGCTTGACCTTGCTTAGCTGTTGGCTGAACTGAAAGAAGCCATGTTGTGCCCAGCATTTTTTCTGGGCTGCTGTGGGAAGTTACAGGAACATCCATCACTGTCTCTGCAGGTTTTGTGAGCTATTATACTGACCCTGTTTGCTGCAGACTTTTCAGAGTCAATGCATCACTGTCCTGCATGCCCATCTCTGCCATGCCTCTTAGAATGTGTGGATGGTTGCACTGAAATAATTCATATTTGGGCTGTCCAGCCCATCAGGAGCTAAGGAATCAAAACTGAAGTGCAGCTGCTGTTCCAGCAAGCAGTGCAGCGAGGGAGCAGCTTCTCTCTGCGGCTCACCTAAGGGCTGTCATTTTACAGCATAACCAGTCTTGCTAAACTTGTGCTAACTCTGAGTTGCTTCAACCTATTTTCTGATATTTTTATGTAGAAAACACAGATCCTTCTCTTCCTGCCACCCTCATTCCCCCAACAAAGCAGGGAGTGTCAAGGCAAGAAGCTCAATTTGCAGACTGATGCTGTATAACAAAACCCGTGGTAGTTGCAGATAGACTCCAATGACTTGAAAACATGAATGGATTCTGTGAACATCTTAATTTCATGCTTGAAAGTGTCCTCTTTTGTGTTATCATGGGTCTGGGTATTCTTTAAAGTACCTTCTTTAAAGTGCCTTCCTCCTTACAGGATTTTTGAGGACATGTATGCCTGTTCTGTAAGTGGATGGGTACACAGAGAGCTCTTTCAATACCAGTTCTGGAAGTTGGAATCAGCGATGAAGAAGATCTCATCATCAAGTAGCTGGGAAAATAAAAGCAACAAAAGTGCAAAACAAGATGGGGGTAGAGCTGCAAAATAGTGGCTTGGCTCAGAATCACAGAGTCATTGAGGCTGGAAAAGACCTCTGAGGTCATTGAGTCCAGCCTGTAACCTAACATCACAATGTCAGCTAAACCATGCCACCAAGTGCCACATGCAATCTTTTCTTAAAGACCTCCAGGGATACTGACTCCACCACCTCCCTGGACAGCCCATCCCAGTGCCTCATCACCTTTTCATTGAGGAAGGGCTTCCTAACATCCAACCTAAACCTCCCCTGGCACAGCTTCAGGCCATGCCCTCTTGTCCTGTCAAAAGATATCTGGGAGAAGAGTCTGACCCCCACCTGACTACAACTATAAAGAGTGATAAAGTCCCCTCTAAGTTCTCCAGGCTGAACACCCCCAGCTCCCTCAGCCTCTCTCCATCAGACTTTCCCTCCAGCCCCCTCACCTGTCTTGTCACTCTGCTCTGGCTCATGGCATAAGAAAAGAGAGCAGAATAATTATTGCCAAGAATTGGGAATGGAAAAATGTGCCAGTTACAAACAGTCAGTTAAGAAACCTGTGCAAATAAAAGAAGTTATTGGTTGACAGGAAGAATAATCCTAAAAATACAAGAAACAGAGCCAGAAGACAGCAGAGCAGAAGACAGACAACTCTTGTGTGCCTTTGTGGTAGCAGGAGCAAACCAAACAACAGTTATCACCTTAGATTTTTACTCAGAGAATTCTGTCTGGAGGAGGGAAAAGTTAGTATCTACTGCTTGCTTGCTTTCCATTGAGTCACAGAAGTGTTTAGGCTGAAAAAGGCCTTTAGGATCATCAAGTCCAACCATTACCCCAGCACTGCCAGGTCACCACTAAACCATGTCCCTCAGCACCGCATCTCTGTGGCTTTTAAATCTCTCCAGGGATGATTATTTCAGCACTTCCCTGGGCAGCCTGTTCAGGGCTTGACAACCCTCTCAGGGAAGAAATATTTTTCCATTTTTATTTAAAGGAAATTCACATTCTCCTGGGTGTGTTGATAGGTAAATGCTGATTTTTTCACCTGTCTTGGCATGAGTGCACGTTAGGCATTTATTCCAATTGTACTTACCTGCAGTTGTGGTGGAGTCTAGAAGGGGAGTAATAATGTCACTGTGAAGAACAAGATACCAGCTTTTGGCAAAAAAAATCAATGTCCTGCTCCCTGTAGTGAGGTACTTTACACTTGAAGCATTTTTTCTTCTTTCCAGTGGCTCCCTGCTATCTTTGTGAAGCATCCCTGAAGTCAGGGTTGTTTCATGAGGATGTGGGGATGCACACTCCCTTTATACAAGTAGTCACATGGAAAAGACAAGGGATAATGGGTACAAGTTACTCCTGGGGAGATTATGATTGGACTTCAGAAGAAAATTTTTCACTATGGGAACATTTAGACATTGGAATCATGTCCCAAGAGAAGTAGGAGATTCTCCTATATTGAACAGTTTTAAGACTCAGCTTGACAGGGTGCTGGGTCATCTCATTTAAACTACAGTATCACCTGAAAAGGTTGGACCGGATGATCCTTGGGATCCCTTCCAATGTGGCATTCTGTGATTCTGTGTGCATTGCTGGCCCATGTAGAACTTCTCATTGCCTGAAGTCAGTGGATGAGTTTTTCATAGAATCAACCAGGTTAAAAGAGACCTCCAAGATCATCCATTCCAACCTAGCACCCAGCTCTACCCAGTCAACTAGACCATGGCACTAAGTGCCTCATCCAGTCTGCTCTTGAGCACCTCCAGGGACGGTGACTCCACCACCTCCCTGGGCAGCCCATTCCAATGCCAATCACTCTCTCTGCCAACAACTTCCTTCTAACATCCAGCCTAGACCTCCCCCGGCACAACTTGAGGCTGTGTCTCCTTGTTCTGTTGCTGGTTGTGTGGGAGAAGAGACCAACCCCACCTGGCTGCAGCCTCCCTTCAGGCAGTTGTAGATAGCAATGAGGTCTGTCCTGAGCCTCCTCCAGGCTGCACACTCCCAGCTCCCTCAGCCTCTCCTCATAGGGTTTGTGTTCCAGGCCTTTCACCAGCTTCATCACCCTTCTCTGGACACATTCCAGTATCTCATCATCTCTCTTGACTTGAGGGGCCCAGAACTGGACACAGCACTCAAGGTGTGGCCTGACCAGTGTTGAGTACAGGGGAAGAAAAACCTCCCTCATCCTACTGGCCACACTATTGCTGATCCAGGCCAGGATGCCATTGGCTCTCTTGGCCACCTGGGCACACTGCTGGCTCCTGTTCAGCTACTATCTACCAGTACCTCAAGGTCCCTTTCTTCTTGACTGCTCTCCAGCCACTCTGTCCCCATCCTGTAGCACTGCTTGGAGTTGTTGTGGCCTAAGTGCAGAACCCTGCAGTAGGCCTCTTAAGACTCATCCCACTGGCCAAGATGAACAGTGCTTTAAGCAAAGAAAAGCACTGAAGTGTTGCAGAGTGGCTTCATTAAGACCGGTAACAATGATTGGTCATGAGCAGAGGTGATAAACTATGTGCAAAAGCTCTTCACTTGGCTGGTGTCCAGCAAGGTTGACTTGCTGGTGGTCAGCTCTGCACCTTCACTTTCCAAGTTATTAACACATCACAGAGATGATCAGAGGGCTGGAGCACCTCTCCTCTGAGGACAGGCTATGATAGTTGGGGCTCTTCAGCCTGGGTTAGGTGATAGGTTGGACTCAATGATCCTACAGGTATTTCCAACCTGGTTAATTCTGTCATTCTGGAGAAGAGGAGGCTTCAAGGAGACCTTGTAGTGGCATTCCAGTATCTAAAGGGGCCCTACAAGAATGCTGGGGAGGGACTATTGACAAGGCCTTGTAATGACAGGATGAGGATTAATGGGTTTAAACTGACAGAAGGGAGATTTAAACTGGATGTTAGGAAGAAGTTCTTTCCAGTGAGGGTGATGAGACACTGAAACAGGTTGCCCAGGGAAGTTGTGGATTCTCCCTCCTTGGAGATGTGCAAGGCCAGGTCAGATGAGGCCTTGAGCAACCTGTTCCAGCGGGAGGTGTCCCTGCCTATGGTGGGGAGTTGGAAGTAGATGATCTTTGAGGTCTCTTCCAACCTAAACCATTCTATGAGTAGGGCAATTCTGGCTTGCTGCCACACAGTGCAGTTGCTCAGCTGCAATTCCTGCTGGTAACCTTCGTTTCCATTTCACAGCGATTCCTGATCGCTGATTATTAGATCTCTAAATAAACTCACCTGGAATCCATTTAATAGTCTGTGAAGAGAAATAGGCATTTCAAGGGAGGAATTGATTAGATAATAATAGAATGATTTTAAACATCTGTGTTAGAAGGAGATGAGCTCCACATTTGGGTTATTCTGTTAGCTTGACATCTGCTAAGAGGCTTGGCTGCAGAAATCAGCATTTAGGCAGCTGTGCTGCGTTATAAGGTTGGGTCCTTTACAGTGCAGCTGCTTAAAATTGTTATTGATGAGAGAGTTTTGCAGAAAGGCATCAGTTTAACCCTTGGTGGGTTCAAATCATGTCTGCACTATGCAGAGTCAAAGCAGATTTTTCTGTGTGGCTTGTATTAGAGGTTTCTCTTCTTGGAGTTGATACATTGGAAGAGGTGCATTGATGTATTGTATAGATAATGGAGTGAGCTGGGGGGGAAATCGGAGTCGCTGTCCCTGGAGGTGTTCAAAAAAAGCCTGGATGAGGCACTTAGTGCCATGGTCTAGTTGACTGGACAGGGCTGGCTGCTAGGTTAGACTGGATGAGCTTGGAGGTCTCTTCCAACCTGACTGATTCTATGATTCTCTAAAAATTGACATTATTTTTGTGTTATATAGAGAATATAGAATCACAGCATCACAGCATGGTGGGGTTTGGAAGAGACCTAGGGAGATCACCTGGTCCAGCCCTGCTGCTCAAGCAGTGTCACCCAAAGCAGGTTGCCTGTGGTAACAATATCCAGGTGGATTTGGAATCTCTTCAGAGAAGACTCCACAATCAATTGAGGCAGCCTGCTCCAGGGTTCCAGCACCTTCACAGCAAAGAAGCTTTTCCTCGTGTTCAGATGGAGCCTCCTGGGTTCTCAGTTTGTACTTTTTCCTCCTTGCCCTGCTGTTGGGCACCACTGAAGAGAATCTGGCCCCAGCCTCTTGAGCCCCACCCTTTAGACATTGATCAGCATCGATAAGATCCCCTCCCAGGCTGCTCTTCCTCAGCCTAAACAGCTTCAGGTTTCTCAGCCTTTTCTCTTCAGAGCGATACTGCAGTCCCTTCATTATCTTCAGAGCCTTCTCTGGACTCTCTCCTCTTAAGTTCTCTGTTTCTCTTGAACTGCAGAGCCCAGAGCTAGACCCAGTACTTCAGATGTGGTCTCACTAAATGGGGAGGAGAATCTCCCTCGATCTGCTGGCCACACTCCTCTTAATATACTGCAGGAGACCATTGGTCTTCTCAGCCACAAGAGCGTGTTGCTGGCTCATGCTGAACTTGCTGTCCACCAGAACTCCTCGGGTCCTTCTCTGCAGAGCTTCTTTCCAGCAAGTCAACCCCTAAGCTTCCGTGGTGCATGGGTCGACCTGCTGGATTATATAGCCCAGATCTACTTGGTTTATGAGAATCCAAATCCTTCTAGTGTACTGCTCAGTGTGAAGAATGACTTTTTAAGTCACCATCATGATTTTCATTAACAAACAGTTAGGAAGGGTCATCTGCTAAGGTTTAGTTCTTAAAACTTGCTAATATAAATAAAAGCAAACTCCCCAAAAAGTGAAGTCCTGTACTTGATGATTATGTAGCATCTGCATTTTTGGGTCTGCCACTACCTGGAATTTTTGAGTGCAGCCTGTCCATTCGGTGTATTCCGGAAGGGCACGGGAAAGAAGGATCACTACAGAAGCAAGAAGATCATGGCAGAAACATGCTGTACATGTAAGCTCCAACCTTAGATAAAGTCAGATTTTCATAGGCAGATGAAGTTCCTAACAGCCCACAGGAAGGGAAACACAGAATTTGGCAGGATGGGAGCTATTTTGCCACAGCATCATTTTGTGTGTGTGTGTGTGTGTGTTAGTCTTTGGCTGTGTGCTCTGCATGGTTTACAGAAGCTCATGATGTAAATCATATCAAATTTTGGAGACAACATCTGGAAAGTAACCAAGTTTAAGTTGAAAATGCAGGCACTTGACTGAGGTGTCTAGCTTTCTTGCAGGGAGAAATAATCAGAGGGTTCAGAGAGCTGTAAATAGCAGAGGAGGTATCTGAGGCTGGGGAAGCAGTATGGTAAAGGCATGAAGGGAGCCTGAGGAGATTCACAGATTAGCAGGGAGGCTATTGTTTGCTGACACAATAGAAGGAACAAGCTTCTAAAGGTGTGTGGACGCCTGCCATCTTTTGCCTCCTTTCACTCTGCTCGACAGGACTTCCACAACAGAAAGAGCAGCTCGACATGATGAGGTGGATACAAGAGAGAAGAGACCTGCCCATCCTTGGCTCCCCTCTGCCCCTTCAGACGATGCAGTGATCTCTGAGGTGGGCCCATCTGGGTATTGCTGTTGCTCTGTGCAGCCATCCTCTTACAAAGCCAGGCTCTTCTGGCAGCTTGGACTCTGAGTTTTCCTGTCTCATTGCACGTGACTTGTTGCATCTCAAGACAGAATTATGAAATTAGGTGAAGCAGTTCAGGTTGTTTTGTATTGTATTAGTGACAGGACAAGAGGAAACGGACTCAACTTGCACCAGAGGAAGTTTAGGTTGGATATTTGGGCAGGTGCCTTCCCCCAGAGGGTTGTAAAACACTGGAACTGGCTGCCCAGGGAAGTGGTGGAGTCGCCATCCCTGGATGAATTTTAAAGAGGTGTAGATGTTGGTGCTGAGGGGCTTGGTTTAGTGGTGACCTGGCAGTGCTTGGTTAATGGTTGGACTTGGTGATCTTAAAAGTGTCTTAAGCAACAGGATTCTGTGATTATGTATTAATTACCTCTAGTCATGGGAGAGCTCTTTTGTACCTCTCTGAAAATCAGCAGTACTTCTTCGATATCTGTCAGACAAAACCAGTGGCCTTGACCAGTGGTTTTGCACAAAACATTGCTCCCACGTCCCTTGCAGAGTGCTTGCTGTGGTAGAAAGCTTCAGCCCTTGTGCCCAGGGTGACAAAGCAAGTCATAGCATGCAATAGGGACAACTGGTCTGATGAATCTTGTTACTCCTGGTATCCTTCTCTGCTACCACCTGTCCTTTTTGACCATCTTCATCTCTCTTCTCCGTACCTCTAGCAGCTTGTGGTCTTTTCTTCTGAATGGAGTTGACCAGCTGATCACATTTTCCATTAATTCCTGTGAGTAGAATCATAGAATGATTTGGGTTGGAAGAGACCTTAAAGGTCATCAGTTCCAACCCCCTGCCATGGGCAAGGACACCATCTGCTAGACCAGGTTGCTCAAGGCCACATCTATCCTGGCCTTGAACACTTCTAGGCTTGGAGCCCAGCTTCTCTGGTCAACCTATTTCAGTGCCTCAGCATCTTCATGGGAAGCATTTTTCCCTCAAGTCCAATCTTAGTCCAGTTTCTTCCAGTCTGAAGCCATTCCTTCTTGTCCTGTCTCTCCACGCCTTTCTAAAAAGTCCCTCTCTGGCTCTTCTGTAGCCCCTTTCAAATATTGGAAGGCTGCTCTACATTCTTCCTACAGCCTTCTCTTCTCCAGGCTGTCTCAGCCTATCTGTATAGCAGAGGTGTTCCAACCCTCTGGTCATCTTTGTGGCCTTCCCCTGGACCTTCTCTAACACTGTCATGTCTTTCTTGTGCTGAAGACACCAGAGCTGGACCAAACACTGCAGGTGGGGTTTCAGCAGAGCAGAGCAGAGAGCAGAGGGGCAGAATCCCCTCTCACAACCTGCTGGCCACACACACTGACACACATTGATTTCCTTACCTCATTTTGGGGGGATTTTAGGAGGTTTTCAATTTGTGTTGCTTTGTTGTTTTCATGATCATTCTGACAGCTGGAGGTCATTCTGAGGTGCAATTTATCCAGGAATTGATCTTTCAAAGGGGAGAACTCCAGGGTAATTGAAATGAGCAGAGGAGCTATATCTGAGATGCACAAACAACTAAAATTTGAACATTTGCTCTTTTTCATCATTTGCTTTTGCAGCCTCAATAAAATGATGTTAAGAAAAAAGAATGGCAGAGAATAAATTCTGTCTTCTATTATGGGCCTTTCACAGATGTAATCCTTGACTCTGAACTTACAGCTGTCCATTCCCAAACACTCCATAAATTGTTGGATGGAGCACAGGCATTTGAATGGTACAGAAGAGTTTTAATTTAGCTTAATGTAAGTCATTTACATGTCCAGACAGAGCATCCTTGTGTGCATTCTTCCAAGCTCTGCTCTTTGTCTGCAGTGTTACGCTGGTTTCTATTTGTGGTGAATGTGTGGCAGGACTAACCTGATAAGAGCTGCTTTTCCCTGGTGAGCAGGCATCCTTCTAAGCTGTCTAAAGCTTAAGAACAGATTTGTCAATGCAAATTTACAGTGGTTATTTTTATTTAAATCAAGTGTTCTCAATTAGTGTCCACGTAAATGAGCTATGTGAAAGAATACAGTAGTCACAGTGTATCTAATGATCTTTTAGTGGCAGATTAGGATCATATCTTTCCTAGTGGCAGTAATTGTGGTGACTGGTGCTGACAGCTTAAGCCATTTGTTACGCCAGCATCCTTTGTGCTGTGGCATCAGGATCAGAAATGCAGTTCCTGAAGATTTGCATAGGGTGAAGAATAGGCTGCAAAGACACTGGAAGCACAATCTTCTCATTGTGTTTAGTGATGTGGGTGGCAGATTGCTCGAGCTGACTCTGAGCAGGGAGAGCCTGCGTATGGGGAGGTTTGAAGGCCTCTGAGTGTTTAGGGTAGGTAGATTGATTAGCCAGGGGAGTGTTGCTGGAAGCTGTTCAACAGTCTGAGCAGTTCTAAGCTTTGTGATAGTCTCCCTTGGTGCAGTGTCTGAACAGGTGCATCAGCTGAGACTGCTGACCTGGACTGCTTTTGCATTTCATAGAGTCATAGAAAAGGCCTCCAAGATCATCAAGTCCAACAGTTAACCCAGCACTGCCAAGTCCACCACTAAACCACATCTCTCAGCACCACATCTACCTGTTTGTTTTACTATGTCCAGGGATGATAATTCCACCACTGCAATGTACAATTTGTACTGTTGCTAACCTCAACCACTGCTCTGACAGTCATAGAATTCTAGAATGGCTTAGTTTGGAAGGGATCTCAGACATCATCTACTCCAACTTCGCTGCCATGGGCAGGGATACCTCTCAACTAGACTCAGCTGTTCAAGGCCTCATCCAACCTAGCCTTGAACACACCCAGGGAGGAGGCATCCACAACCTCTCTAGGCAGTCTATTTCAATGTCTAGTCACCCTCATACTGAGCAACTTCTTCCTAAGATCCAGTCTGAACCTACTCTCCCTCAACTTCAAACCATTCCCTCTTGCTAGACACACTTAGGTAAAGTTCCTCTCCAGCCTTCCTGTAGGATCTTTTCAGACACTAGAATGCATCTACAAGGTCTGCCTGAAGCTTTCTCTTTTCTAGGCTGAACAACCCCAGCTCCTTCAGCCTATCCTCATAGCAGAGGTGTTGCAGCCCTTAGATCATCATTGTGACCCTCCTCTGGCACAGCTGTTGTCCAAATCATGCAGTGCAAAGGTCTAAAACCTTGAGGAGGTTGCAAGGTGGTAAGCTAGAATGATTCTCCTGAAAAAAGCCAACCCAAGCACCCCACCTATGCACCAGCAACTGTCCAGATAGGTGTGGAAACAGGACACTGGTACTGATCTAGCTGAAAGTTTACAACCAGAGAGAGGTTGACCTATTTTAGGAAGTTTTCTCACACTATTTTATTTTTCTTTACCAGGTGTGTGAGAAAACAGCAATTCCTCATCAGCTTTATTATTCAGTGACCTGTCCCAAAATGTCTGCAGGTTCTCTGAACTTCTCAGCCTTTCCCCTTTTTCTTACATGCACACCCCAATGTTTTTCTCACCATGCATTGCAAGTTTAACAGTCCTGTTTGTGAAATTTCATCCACAGTCTCAATCCTTAGGGTAAATTAATCAAGTCTTTAAATGATAAATTAAGCAAATGTTTCAATTAGATGTCCCTGCTCAGCGCAGGGGGCCTGGACTAGAAGGCCTTTAATGGTCCCTTCCAACCCAGAACATTCAGTATGGTGGTGAATGGAGTTAAATCCAGTTGGTGGCTGACCACAAGTGGTGTTCCCCAAAACTCAGTACTGGGGCCAGTTCTGTTTGATATCTTTATCAGTGATCTGGATGAGGGGATGGAGGGCAGCCTCAGTAAGTTTGCAGATGGCACTAAGGTGGTCAGGAGTGTCAATCTGCTTGAGGGTAGGAAGACTCTAGAGGGGGACTTAGACAGGCTGGATCAGTTTGCTGAGCCCAGCTGTAGGAGGTTCAATAAGGCCAAGTGTCAGGTCTTGCACTTGGGTCACAACAACCAGGTGAACACTCCAGGCTTGGGGCAGAGTGGCTGGAAAGCTGCCCAGTAGAGAATGACCTGTGGGTGTTGGTCAACAGCCAGCTGGACATGAGCCAGCATGTACCCAGCTGGCCAAGAAGGCCAACAGCATCCTGGCCTATATCAGCAATAGTGTGGCCAGCAGGACCAGGGAATTGGTTACACCCCTGTACTCAGCACCGGTGATGCCATACCTTGAGTACTGGGTTCAGTTTTGGGGCCATCAGTACAAGAAGGACATTGAGATGCTGGAGCAAGTCCAGAGGAAGGAAGCAAAGCTGCAAAGGGTCTGGAGAACAGGTCTTATCAGGAATGGCTGAGGGGACTGGGGTTGTTTAACTTAGAGAAGAGGAGGCTGAAGGGAGACCTCACTCTCTACAACTCCTTGAAAGGAGGTTGTAGCAAGGTGGGTATTGGTCTCTTCTCCCAGCTAACAAGTGATAGGACAAGGGGAAAGGCCTCAAGTTGCACCAAGGGAGGCTTAGGTTGGCTATTAGAAGAAACTTCTTCACTAAAAGGTTTCTCAAACACTGGAACAGACTCTCCAAGGAGGTGGATGAATCCCCATCCTTGGAGGTGTTTAAATAGCACAAAGATGTGGTTCTGAGGGACATGGTTTAACACCAGACTTGGTAGAGTTAATGAATGGTTAGATTTGATGATCTTAAAGGTCTTTTCCAACCACAGCAATTCTATGGTTCTATAAAATATTTGTTCCAAAGAATCTAACAGGTTATACAAACAGCCTGGTTGGTGCTGGAAAAAAAAACAAAAAACACTTCTGCTTTTTAGTTAAAATAGGATGATTAAAATCATATGTTTGAATTTCATCGTCTCATTCTTTAAAGGGTCATTTTGAGACTAGCAAGGGATAGAATAAGTCAGTAAGATAATAGAGGGAAAAGACTAAAGTTAAGTAGACTTATTTCTTAGGAAATGGTCACACTGTGTTTGCTGTTGGTTTTCCCCTCTCCCTTATAGGTATGCAGACTAAATAGTCATCTAGATACATAATCTACCTGCTCAGTCTTCATATGTCCTGCTTTATCTGTCTGGAGAAATAAATAAATTCATGTCATGAAGGCAGAAAAGTTTAATTGCAACATAAACCTGGCTTTGGAAAAGACTACTTGGATCAACAAATCATGTCTCTTTTCAGTTATGAGCAGATATGTGATAGCTCTTCAGCCTACTAGATCATCTGCCTACAACTAACCTGGCTTTGGAAAAGACTACTTGGATCAACAAATCATGTCTCTTTTCAGTTATGAGCAGATATGTGATAGCTCTTCAGCCTACTAGATCATCTGCCTACAACTACCTGAAGGGAAGTTGTAGCCAGGTAGGCGTTGGTCTCTTCTCCCAGGCAACCAGCAACAGAACAAGGGGACACAGTCTCAAGTAGTGCCAGGGGAGGTCTAGCCTGGATGTTAGGAGGAAGTTCTTGGCAGAGAGAGTGATTGGCATTGGAATGGGCTGCCCAGGGAAGTGATGGAATCGCCATCCCTGGAGGTGTTGAAGAAAAGCCTCAATGAGGCACTTAGTGCCATGGTGTAGTTGATTGGACAGGGCTGGGTGATAGGTTGGGCTGGATGATCTTGCAGGTCTCTTCCAACCCGGTTGATTCTATGATTCTATGGTTCTATCTGCTTTGCACACATACACCACACAAACAGAGTTACAGAATCCTAGAATGTTAAGGGTTGGAAGGGACCTCCACAGGTCATCTAGTCCAGACCCTCTATCAAAGCAGAATCCCCTAGAGCAGGCCACACAGGAAGACATCCAGGCAGGTTTGGAAAGTCTCCAGAGAAGGAGACTCCACAACCTCTCTGGGCAGCCTGGCCAGTGTTCTGTCATCCTCAGAGTGAAGAAGTTTCTCCTCATGTTGAGGTGAGACTTCCTGTATTCCAGCTTGTACCTGTTGTTCTTTGTCCTATCACTGGGCAGTACCAAAAAGAGGCTGGCATCTTCATCTTGACACTTACCCATCAGGTATTTACAAACATTAATAAGGTCCCCTCTCAGCCTTCTCTCCTCAAGTCTAAGCAGCCCCAGATCTCTCCGTCTTTCTTCATAGCAGAGATGTCAATCATCCTTGTAGCTCTCTGCTGGTCTCTCTCCAGTAGATCACTGATTCTCTTAAACTGGAGCACGCAAAACTGGACACAGTATTCCAGATGTGGGCTCACCTATAGGAAAGTTGAGGTCTCACTACAAAAGGCCAATCTGAACATGACTCAACAAGTATTTGTTACAAGCAGATGCATAGATTAAGAGAAGATAGATGGATGAGAAAACCACCATGTGGTTGGTTATCCAAGAGGTTTTGGTGCTTTATCTGGATTTGCTAGTCCAGACTCCTGCAGTCAAGCAAGAGCTGACTTTCTGCAATATTATTGACATAAATCATGTCATGAGTGTGTGAGGCTACACACATCTTGGTAATGTGATTTCCTGATTCCTCTTGTGTATAGTTACACATTGGAATCCTTCAACAGGCTTAGGAAAGAAACTTACTTGCCATGATTTTAGCGGTGCTTCTGGGGATTGGAATTGCATTAATTGGCACTCACTGACTGTGGTTATGGAATTCCTTGATTCTTGTTGAGGTATTTGTATGCAAGGGTAGTGTTTATTTGTAAAAAATTGATGTTGAGGGACCCTATCGACCATTCCTGCAGGCACTCAGAGGAGTGGAGTTAGAGCATCATTTTGAGTCTGAGTTTGCTGGGCTAGCTAAAACTTTGTTTCTCAAGGAGGAGTTAACAGTGAGAAAACTGAAGAATATCTCTACATATATATGAAGGCAGAGAGGTGATACGAGCCCAAGTAAATCATGGAGCAGATGTGTTTGTGGTGAGTGTAGAGACAACCTAGCTCAGCAGAACGCTGTCTGATGAATAGGGCTGGAGGCGGGCATGCTGTGACCGCGTATGCCTCGGAGTTAGAGGGGAGCTTAAGGCACATCTCACATATGTTTGGTGTCTCACGAGGTTTCCTTTCCCAGCTTTTCATTCCTGTCCAGATAAGGAGATTGTGGGCATCTATTAGTAAATGCAGAATTCTGTATTACATCCAAATCCCATCATAAACTGCAGATAAATGGTTTGGCTTTGCTGTTTCAGCTGCACAAGATCACAGAATCATAGAATTGTTTAGGTTGGAAAAGAGCTTTAAGATCATCAAGTCCAACCATTAACCCAGCACTGCCAGGTCACCACTAAACTATGTCCCTCAGCACTGCATCTACATGGCTTTTCAATCCCTCCAAGATGTTGGTCAGTGTGTTGCAGAGAATTCACAACATATGACTTGTGTTGATTTCTGCCCCTGATGCTTCTATTCTTTCAGGTAGCAACCCCCATCTATAATTCTGTCTGACTCCTTATTTCTTGATCAGTTCACTTCTAAATCAGTATGACAGCTGAATGTTTCACCTAGCTTTATTTAAATCCGTTTAATTGGGAGAACTCTCCCAAATGATTAGAGCTAATTTCCCATTACTGCTTTGTTTATTCACTTTAAGAGGGCAAGGAATGGGTGCCCAAGTATTGCCCAGCCAAGTGAAACTCCCCATAAATGGGGATGCTGTCAGCAGAGTGCCTCCTGTTTTGCTAACGCTCTAACATATCACATAACAAAGCCTCCTAAGTTCATCAAAGGAGTGGTTGCCCTGTTGCTCACTGCAAAAGGGATGTTTGCCACTTTGTTTAATGCTGTTATTTGATTGTGATATCCCAGAGTATTTAAACCACAGGAGGTTACTTAGTCTTTTAAATGTTACTATGACCTTGATGTGTTGATGTTAGTTTCAATCAGCAGCTTCTGCCTGTGGTACTGAGAGATGGATGGATGTACAAAGAGTGCTCCAGCACGAGTCTCTCTTCATAGGAAGGGATTTCTGATCAGAAAGGACAAGTAACAAACACATGAATTATCTCACCAGTAAGCATCTAAATGGAAACTATGAACAGTTTGGGATATCCCAAGCAGAAATTCCACTTGAACATGGATGAGGAATAACTAGCTGGAATGAAAGGGGATCCCCTTTACAGAATCACAGAATTAACCAGGTTGGAAAAGACCTCTAGGATCATTGAGTCCAACCTGTCACCTAACCCTTCTAATTAACTAACCCATGGCACTAAGTGCCTCATCCAGTCTTCTTTTAAACACCACCAGGGATGGCGACTCCACCACCTCCCCAGACAGCCCATTCCAATGGACAAGCACTCTTTCCCTGAAGAAAGTCTTCCTAATGTGCAGCCTAAACCTGCCCTGGCACAGTTTGAGTCTGTGTCCTCTCATTCTTTAGCACAATATCTACATTTCACCTGATGCTTTTTCACACAGGCTTCTTGGAGCTAATCCCTCCCATCACAACTGCTTTCTGAAGGCAAAAGGCTACTGTCAGTTCTGCAAGCTGTTCTCTTCAGACCCCATTACCTTCAGTCTGTAGTCTCCTACCACATCACTTTACCTCCTTTCTCCCCTTTGCTGCTTACCTGTGTCTCACAGGGATGAGATGAGTTGTGGTTTGCCAGGGACAAGCAGGCAAGGGCTAAGTTGTTTTGTCAGGTGAGTTACATGGTGACAGCTGCCAAAGGAAGGAGTATGGCATGGGAATGGGGACAGCAAACTGGGTCAGGGAGCAAGGGAACTACTCTGAGCATTGCCGTGCTCTTTAGCATTGCCTGACCCTCTCCTGCATCAGTGAGTTTGTCCTTCATCCAGAGAGGTGAAGTCAATTTGGGCTCAGGTCCACAGTTACTGGGGAAACACATACCTCACCTTCTCTGGCATCTTTGCCATCCTGCTTTTTAAAACAGAAGAGCTCCTCACAAAATTCTCTTAATTACTTTTTTGAGGTCATGGGTTTAAACAAAAGGTGCGATTTTTAGCATGACATTCACTTCTCTGCAAAGCATGCACTGTGTGTTTTCTAGACCCTTAGTATTTTGAATGCAGTCAGAGTCATTTTCTTTTGTTGCTGGTGTATGTCTCTTATAAAAATCCAAATGTAGCCTTCCAGAGAGTGTGTACATTTTTGTTAGCATCTGACATCTACAGGGTGACAAACCTACCAAGAATTTATTACCAGAAAGAATTATTTTTCTTTAATCCATATGCAAATACCTCTTTATTTTTCTCCTTTCGGAACATGGTTTGATGATGATGTGAAATTAAAAAAACAGGGGAATGGGGGGGTTGGTTCTAGTGGGTTGCATATCCTGATGTGCAGTGACCTGGGAGGTGATCTGTTGAAAAGCAGTCCTGTGGGGACCTGGGGGGCCTGGTGGATACCAAGTTACCCATGGCACAGCAATGTGCCCTTGTGGCCAAGAAGGCCAAGGGGATCCTGGGGAGTATTAAGAAGAGTGTGTCCAGCAGATCAAGGGAGGTTCTCCTCCCCCTCTACTCTGCCCTGGTGAGACCTCATCTTGAATATTCTGTTCAGTTTTGGGCTCCCCAGTTTAAGAAGGACAGGGATCTGCTGGAGAGGGTCCAGCGGAGGCCTATGAGGATGATTAGAGGACTAGAGGGCATGGCTTATGAGGAGAGGCTGAGAGACTTGGGACTTTTTAGTCTGGAAAAGAGAAGACTTAGAGGGGACTTGATAAATGTTTATAAGTATCTGAAGGCTGGCCAGGAGTGGGGGACAGGCTCTGCTCACTTGCTCCCTGGGACAGGACAAGGAGCAATGGGTGTAAATTAAAGCACAAGAGGTTCCACCTCAACACAAGGGAGAACTTCTTTATTGTAAGTGTCACAGAGCACTGGAACAGGCTTCCCAGAGAGGTTGTGGAGTCTCCTTCTCTGGAGACTTTCAAGGCCTGTCTGGATGTGTTCCTCTGTGATCTGCGTTAGATAGTCTTGTCCTGCTCTGGCAGGGGGTTGGACTCGATGATCTCCTTGGGTCCCTTCCAACCCCTAACATCCTGTGAGCCTGTGATCTGTGATCCTGTGATGTGCTACATGAAAAAAGGAGATGCAGGTCAGGTCATCACAGTGCTACCCACCTAGTGTAGTGCCCACACTTGAGAGCAGTGTCAGTAAAGAGTTCAAAGCCCGCTGTGAAAGCCGAGGCAGGAAGAACGGCAAGCAGGAAGAATCTCTTGTCCAAAGCTTTTGTTTACATCCGTCTTTCCATTTGCTCTTGAGAAGCAAAGCCACACCAGAAGCCGTGTGAAGGGAAGATGGTCTGCAAAGGCTCCACAGGCTTTCTGTGCAGGAACTTTCTCTGCTTCACCTCATGTTTGCAAGAAAAAGCTCTGTGTAAATCCTGATCTGGATTAGAGGGACAACCTGGTCCCTTGAGCTGTCCTTGTAGGGGCTCCCTATTCATTCTCCCTGGGGTTTTGTCTCTAACTCAGAGTGGGCACAAGAAACAAGACTGTGACTTTGTGGCAGAGGTGGCCACCCAGTATGGCTGCTTCCTTGAACTTAGCTTCATCTGGGCTGTCAAGTCTCCTCCACTGAAGAATGCAAACATGGCTTCGAGCAAGCAAGCTCCTCAGTATTCAGCCTGAAGCTCACAAACAATGCAGCCTGAGGTGGGAACTCACAAAGGAAAGCAGGAAATAAAGGTGTCTCCGGTTTCCCCCCAGGAGGGCTTATGCTGTGTTGCTTGGTGTCACAATGGGACAACTCCAAGTTTGAGCACAAAGCAGAAGAAGATGAATCGTCTTTCCACACACATACCCCACCCACTGTGTATTTATATTTATATATATGTATGCAGATACTGCCTGATCTGATGGGGCAGGACTGCATTCTCTGGAGGATGCCACATTGGTTGCCTGGGAAAAGCAGTGGGAAAATCTCCTTTCCCTTGCTCGGGGCTTTGTTTTCCTAACCACGTATGACTGGTACTAGAGGCTGGTTGTGTAAAGCAGCGTTGCTGAAACCTTTTCTAGAGGCAGGTAGTAGGTTTATGCTGTGAGTTTTGGGTTATCTGCGTGCAGAGGGGACATACGTTGGTGTGGTAGCTGTGACTTCTCTCTGGAAAAAGAATGATTGCTGTGTCCAAAGAGGGTGAAGTCCTCTCTTGTGTTTATTATTGTTCCTAGGGTTTTGTAGTTTTGAATGGGTCAGGATAAGCCCTTGATTTTGGAAAAGCAAAGGGTGGGTTGGAAATATGATTGCAGCCAAAAGTTCCTTCTGGGCACAGGTTGCTTGCGCGTGTCACTTGTGAACTGTGTGATCTTTCCTCAGGAGGAAGAGACCCAAAAGGGTCATGGGGTTTTTCCAGGGGGAGAGAGGAAATGAGAAACACTTTCCCTCTTTTGGAGAAAGGTAAAAGCAGGATATACCAGGATCCTGTCAAATCCAATTTATTGGCACTGAGCCTTTTCGAAGCTGGGAACAAATCTGCACCAAAAATCCCAACATTAGTACATGCAGGGGAAAAATAAACAAATAACAAAACTGCTGAGGAGAGGAAGGGAAGAAACAAGGCAAATTCAGCTGCTACTACTGACTGACACTGGCCAGATTGGGGAGCTAGGTCCCAAACTGAGATATTTACATAGGAAATAAATATGGCTGTGCACATCTTGTGTATCATGAATTACAGATACTGAAGAACTATGACAATCCAGGCCCACTTAGTGATTTCTAGCCAAGCCTGCTCAGTTTGGAGCCCTCATAAGGCTGGGGCAGAAAGCAAAAATGACTGCTCTTCACAAAAGCTGTTCGTGGTGTATCCCATACATGACAGCCTTCAAAATCAGCAGTCACCAGGGCTTCTGCTTCCAAACCTACCTGCATCTGAGGGAGTTTTCCCTTTCCAGACAGGATAATGTCAATAAGAAAAAAAACCCCAGTCTGTCCTTAAAAAATGCAGTTCAGTTAATGCTTAAAAATGTGTATTTCAGCCTGGCTCATCCTGTCAGTTTTTATCTGTAGTGTGTGTGTCTGTCCCACCCCTGCACCTGTGTGAGAAGGAAAAGTGTTTTCAGAGTCTAGATCAAGCAATACCAAAAACCCCTCAGGTATCTGGCAGCTGAATTCAGTAGCGTCCTGCAAACTCCATGTACCCAGCTGCAGGTGGAGCAGTGCCTGTTTCTTTTTCCTGCCCTTTTGGGGGGTTGGACTAGATGACCTTCGGAGGTCCAACCTAGACCATTCTGTGATTCTGTGATGCACTTTCCTGTGGTATGCAAAGTAGACATCGCCAATTCCTTTCCTTGGTCCAGCATTTTCCACCAGAGTGACAAAGCACTTAAAAAAACCTAAACTCTGGTTTCTTTTTGCCATGCATCTCAAGACTTCCTGGATAAAAATGATATTTTGCTTGAAGTTAATGGCAGTCTCTCTGGTTTTAGTCAGGACTAGGATTTCACACACATATATAGCTATCAAAGCACTAATTTTTCAGTAATTGAATCATAGAATCAGTCAGGGTTGGAAGGGACCACAAGGATCATCTAGTTCCAACCCCCCTGCCATGGGCAAGGACACCCTACCCTAGATCAGGCTGCCCACAGCCTCACCCAGCCTGGCCTTAAACACCTCCAGGAATGGGGCCTCCACTGCCTCCCTGGGCAACCCATTCCAGGGTCTCCCCACTCTGATGGTGAAGAACTTGGTCTTCAGAAGACTGGAGGAGTAATAATAGCTGGACATAAAGGTTGAAAATATTTTTGAACTTAAGAGATGTCATGTCCATCTTTTAGTGCTCTTGTGCCTCAGTGAACTGGGAATCATAGAATCATAGAATGGTTTAGGTTGGAAGGGACCTCAAGGATCATCCAGCTCCAACCCCCCGCCATAGGCAGGGACACCTCCCACTAGAGCAGGCTGCTCAAGGCCTCATCCAGCCTGGCCTTAAACGCCTCCAGGGAGGAAGCAGCCACAACCTCCCTGGGCAACCCGTTCCAGTGCCTTACCACCCTCACTGTAAAGAACTTCCTCCTAACATCCAGTCGGAATCTCCCCTCTTCCAGCTTAAACCCATTCCCCCTCGTCCTAACATTACTAGACCGTGTAAAGAGTCCCTCCCCAGCTTTCCTGTAGGCTCCCTTCAGATACTGGAAAGCCACTATAAGGTCTCCTCAAAGCCTTCTCTTCTCCAGGCTGAAGAGTCCCAACTCTCTCAGCCTGTCCTCATAGCAGATCACACTTGAGTAGTGCAGGTGGTTTCTACTAGGAAGAGCAAGATGTTTTTGCATGGAGGTACCAGTTTGCAAGGCAGGTTTGAAGCAAGAAGGAGTATCTGTAATGTTGTCTAGTTTGGTGGCTCATTTCAGCACCTAAAATGGAGGTAAGCGAAGGAACAAACATGGCTTCTCGTTAAGATTTGTGGTGGTATTAGCATGTATAGTCTCATGTTTGGATTAGAGCTTATTGTCAGCTATTGGGACTGCTTTGTTTTCTTGTTCAGGTTGATATAGTTTGGAATCCTCAAAGGAAAAAAAACCCACCCTTGTTCTGCTGTGACAACTTGTGGAATGGCACACTTTGTTTATTGGCAGGCCAGGGCCTGGTGGTTGTGCATTTTGTCTAGGTGTAGAGAGTTTCAGTTGTTCAGCTTGGAGAAGAGAAGGCTCTGGGGAGACCTTATTTCAGTACTTAAAAGAGTCAGTAAGAAAGATGGAGACAGACTTTTTAGCAGGGCCTATTCTGACAAGTTTTAATCTGAAGAGGGGAGAATTAGACCAGATAAAAAGAACATTTTTTTTTTCCTAATGAGGGTAGTGAAACACTGGCCAAAGTTGCCCAGAGAGGTCATTGATGCCCCATCCCTGGAACCATTCCAGATCAGGTTGGATGGGGCTCTGAGCAACCTGCTGTAGTTGAAGATGTCCCTGCTCACTGCAGAGGGGTTGGACTAGACGACCTTTACAGGTCCCATCCAAGCCAAAGCAGTCTGTGATCCCATGTATGCCCAGCAGAGCATGGGCCGTGTGCCCTCTCACAAGGCTGTTTGCCCACCCTGGTGGCACTGGCACTTCACCCTGAGGTCCCTGAGGGCAGCAGCCATCACCTGTGGCAGCCTGGCATTCAAGACCCAAGAGTGCCGAACCTTGCTCTGGCAGTAGCCAGGCTCTCCCAGTACCATCGAGGAATGCGGGGAAAGATAGGGACCCCCCCCCCTCCTCGATCCCCTTCCCCCTCCCCAAGGCCACAGGCCGAGGGGCCGGGCCGGGCCGTAGGTGGGTGGGGGGTTGGCGGCTGGGCCCAGAGGCCGCAGGTTCCGCCGTCGCGAAGCCAGATCCAGGTTTTGGCGGGAGCAGGCGGGGCGCGGAGGCCGAGGCTGCGGCCGGGGGCGGCGGGGGCCGGCCGGGGGCGGCGGGAGGCTCGGGCCCCGCGGAGCCGCCTGGCCGCGGCCCCGCAGGATCCAGGTAGATCGGGTCCGGCTTTTACCTTTCTCCTTCGGCAACCCTGCGCGTAGGGCTGGTGGCTGGGCTGTTTCCTGGTCTCGCAGAAAGAGGCAGTGCTGAGTTAGGAAGACAAAAATAGACCTTTACAGAGAAATATAGGGATTGTGTGCGCGGTGGGGAGGGAGAGCGGCACCCGGCTGGTTTCCAGGAGCAGCTCTTTTCTCCCTCTCGTTGCATGTTAGGCGTTTTTGCACAGATTTCTACCCCCCCCTTACCCCATCCCTGCCGGGGCACGGCTACCTCCGCAGCCTGCTCTCCGCATCTCTTCGGGGGAGCGAGCGAAGCAACTCGGCTGCGATCAGAGAGCGGCTAGAGACCATTTTCTGTGAGCCAGCCGGGGGGGGGAAGAGGAGAAGAGGAACCGTCGCAGAGACACACGGATATATAGAGAAGTCTTCTGCCTCCCCCCCCACCCCCCACGCCCCTTCCTCCCTGCTGTAAATATTCAATCTGTAAGGACAGCGGTTTGACATCCATCCTAAGCGGCGGCTATGGGGTGTTTGGGCAACAGCAAAACGGAGGATCAGCGTATCGATGAGAAAGCGCAGCGAGAAGCCAACAAAAAGATAGAGAAGCAGTTGCAGAAAGAGAGGCTGGCTTATAAAGCGACACACCGCTTGCTTCTGCTGGGTAAGGAGAAGAGGGCAAAGGGGTAGGAGGGGGAGGCAAAGGGGAGAGGAGGCTGAGGAGGGGGCATCGGCCCCAGCCCGCCCGGGCGGCAGAGGAGAGGGGAGAGAGAGGTTGTGTGAGCCTTAGGTATGGAAAATGTAGGCTGTTGTCTTGAGCAATATGCGAGACGTGCCCAGATCGTGCTCCGCGCCTGAGCCACATGGATTCATACAGCCAGAAATGCTGCCGGAGGTGGGAGATGCTGTCGCGTCCCCCCAGCAAAACCAAGCCCACCCCAAACCCCCAGCCTGAACCGCGTTATCACAATGTTCTCCCTTTTCCTTCTTTCTCTTTTAGGGGCTGGTGAGTCAGGAAAAAGCACTATTGTGAAACAAATGCGAATCCTACATGTCAATGGATTTAATTCAGAGTAAGAATTACTGCCACTTTGTGACTTGTTTTTCGTTAAATGTTGGGAACAGGTTACCACATAGCAGGCTAGGGAATTTCTCCTCTCATCCTCTGTGTTTTGGTGGCTTGACACTGCGTTTTTGGGGGGAAGGAGGGGAGGAAAGGGAGGACGAATAAGGAAATTACTGCTATTGTATATTTGCATTTTCTCCTTCTGGCCCCTTTACTGTATTTTACACTGTTGCTACTGCAGCGCTTGACAGGCCCCTGTGTAGCAACAACATGGCGACTACTTTTTACATAGAGGCAAATAACCAAATATTGCATCTGTCTGCAACATAAAAATACATGTCAAGTCATATTCAGGATGACAGTGGCTGCTGGTTTTCCGGTATTGGGGTTAGTGTAAAACTGAAACTAATTTTGCATGTTTGTTAGAAATCATTCTGTTTTCTGAGGCTGCATCTTTTTCTCTCTGAAGAACTCTTTGCCCAGAAATTCTTACTAAGCCATACCTTTAATGTTAGAGATCTGTTGGACTTTAACTGCCTGTCGTTAATTTAGAGCATGTTTACAGCATGCTGTGGAAATGAGAATGACTTCCAGTTCCATCAGCTTTGCAGATGTGGCTATGATTGCCTGTTTAAAAAAAAAACAAACAAACAAACCCAAAACATTATCAGGGATGAAAGTGCATCACTCTTGGTGCTATGCAAGAAGAGGGATAAGGGGGAAAATACATTTTGTCTTGCTGTCCTCTTCAGTTAGTGTGTTGTAATGATTGAAGAGCAGATAAACAAGCAATCAGTGAAAAGAATAATTAAAAAAAAGATGAAATGCAACTGACTGAACTGCTTTGGAAGAAAGAAATCAAAGTGTTAATGTTTCTGTTTTAATGCAGAGAAAAGAAACAGAAAATACTGGATATTCGGAAAAATGTTAAAGATGCGATTGTGGTAAGAACACTCTTTATATACTGTTCTTCAGTGCTTGGGTATGCTGAAAATGATGTGGATTGTGCTCTCCAAGACTGTGCTGAGAGAAATCCCATTTTGCTGATCAGATTGGATTATCTTCTATTGATCCCCTCTCCTAGATTTATCTAGCTTAATGTGTTTGGTTTTGTTTTATCCCGTTCCAGACTATAGTTTCAGCTATGAGCACTTTAATACCCCCAGTTCCATTGGCCAACCCAGAAAACCAATTTCGAATGGACTACATCAAGAGTATAGCTCCTCTTTCTGACTTTGACTATACACAGGTAAGAGGAAAAAACACTGATTTATTCTGCTTCAATGTTGCTTCGCTTCGATTTACCAAAACATTGGGGTCTTTGTTGTGCAGAAGATGGTTGTGGGGAGAGCTCGTGGCAGTGTCACCACTTGGGTGAACTTTCTTCCCTGGTTCTGGTGGTTGCACCTGTTTTAGTGGCGCCGGATTTTGTTGCTGATGATTTATTTGCTGCTGTGTGTAAATGCTGTTTCTGCATTTGGTTGTGCTCCTCAACAGTTCTGCTGTAATCATAGGTTCTGGCTCATCAGATGAGACTTTGTTGAAAGCTGGTTTTCTGCATGGAATTAGGTGCAGGGTGTCAGGCCGAGGAGTTACAGTCCCCCTACAGAAAAGCCTTCTAAAAAGGAATGAAAGTTTAGAGTGGCCCAAGTGTTGTTTTCCATACTTATGTCCCTCCCAAGTGGAAACTTGTGTAGCCAGTGGTTAAGTGATTTGCTTCCTTATCTCTTTATTGTAGTTGGCATGAGCAAGGGTTTAGCTCTATGTCAGTGTTGCCATGTTTTGATACGGACTCATTAGGAAATGAAGGATTTCTGTATAGAGGCTGCTCATTTGTAGATAAATGAGAAATATCTTGCATAGGCATCTGATGCTTGATGAATTTTATAGTTTAATGTCACTCTTTATAGGAACGTGCACAGAATGTTGTATGCCCTATGCCTGACATAAAGCAAAGTGCCTAGACCTCAATATTCTAAGGAATTCTATTTTTGCAATACCACAATTTCAGATTTGCCTTAAAATGATGTTAAAAGAAATTTGCTATGGACTTGGGGGGGGGGGAATCTTCATTCATTGGCTGAATGATTGCAAGCTGTTGATGCTATCAATACTGCCAAAGAAACCATTTACAATAGAGTGTCTTTAGGTTATAATAGCTCCAGGGTGGAAGGGGGAGAAGGGGAAGAGTCGTTTCTTTATTATATGACTCATATTCTCTGGTGTGTGGTTTTTGCCTCTGGTAAACCTACAACTTTGAAGGCTGAAGATAAAGCAAAAATATCAGACATCTTGTACAGTTAGAATTTAACACTGAATGCAGATGTTAAGAAAACGACTGCAAGGTACACCCACATATTGCATAATTGCTCAGTTGGTAGATATGAGTTAGTGAAAATGAGAAGCTCTTTTTAGAACTGGAATGCCAGTTTGACATGGAATATTTGTCTTAGACAGGTATTGCTGTGCTGAGCCATTAGTGGCTCGTTTTATGTGGGGATTTTTAAGGCTGAATTTTGACCTTTATATGATTGGCTAACTAAATGGTGACATGTCCTTTGCCATGCTCTGTAGTGCTTCCTTTTTTTTTTTTTTCCTGAGGTTCTGGGATAAAAGGTAACTGAAGTGGACTTTTCATAGGGCTTGAGATATTTTTTGCTTTCATTGCTTGCAAAATGTCTGTTTTTTCACAGAAGCTGGCTGTATCTAGTCAAATTTGCCTCGCTGCTTGGTATTTTATAGAGGTAGAAGCTTATTGGAGGGGAAAAGAGTAGGACCCAGTGGACTATGAAAGAAGTAATGACTCATTTGAAATCTCCATTCAAAGTCCATTTTGGTTTAAAATGGGAAAAAAATGAATAACTTTTTAAATTAAATAGGATTTCTTAAAATGCCATCACAATATTTGAAATAATGTCCAATTATAGTTCTAACTAAAAAAAACCCAACAAACAAACAACAACAACAAAAAAAAAAACAACAAGTTGTTACAAGCTTTAAAAAAAAAAAAGAAGAAGAAGAAGAAGGGAACTCTGACGATGGTTTAGAAGTAAATACTTGAAGGGTCAATTCCATCTTGCTCCTCCTGTTTTCTTCTCATTTTACAGGTTTCATGTTTGTAGAATGGATAGCTTTGGGTAGAATTTTATTTATTGTTTTTTTTTAAAACATTTTGGTGCTTTAGTATTTTATTTATCTCCAGGAAGATATGTGAGCAAGATAGATTTTAAAAAGAGGAAGAATCACAGGCTCACAGGATGTTAGGGGTTGGAAGGGACCCAAGGACATCATCGCGTCCAACCCCCCTGCCAGAGCAGGACAATACTATCTAACACAGGTCACAGAGGAACACATCCCACATCCAGACAGGCTTTGAAAGTCTCCATAGAAGGAGACCCCACAACCTCTCTGGGAAGCCTATTCCAGTACTCTTTGACCCTTACAGTATAGAAGTTCCCCCTTGTGTTGAGGCGGAGCCTCTTGTGCTACAATTTACACCCATTGCTCCTTGTCCTATGACAGGGAAGAAGTAGAAAGAAGATTGAAAAAAAAGTTCTATTGTGCTTCTGGGCTTGATTCTGCTGCGCTTCAAGTCAGTAATAACTTAAAGTAAAATTGCATTTCCAGATGAAATAACTTTTGACCCATCTAGTATTTTTTTCCTAAGGACAGAGACAAAAACAAATACTTGGTTATACATTCTTTGCTAGGCACTTACTTAGCAAATGCAAAAAGGAGAGATTTTGTAAGCAGTAAAAAATGATGTATGGAATAAGGCCTTCTGAGCCGGAGAAACCAATCCAGAATCTAGTAGTAGACATTCAAGACTTGTGGTTCTGTCATCTGTACTTAAACTCAGTTGTAAAGGGCAAGATGCTGACTGAGTGTTGCCTCTGGGGGAAATCTTGGCAGGTTCTAAAACATGACAAAGGTTACCCCTTTTTCTCTGAATGAGAGGTTTTAACAGGAGGGATGGTAAAGAGCTGTTGAAGACGTAACCTGTAGTGTTGCAAGATGAGTTACAGATGTGTTACCTGTTGGGTGATGTTAGCCAACTCATCTTTGTGGGACAAATCAATATGCTTCAGTTGAAGGTACATTTCAGACAGGTCATGTGCCACAATGTGACCAACACTCATGAGGCAGCAATTTAAATGCATCTGTGACACATTGGCTGTGCTTGGATATGTGTTCTTAAATTGCATAACAATTAACTAATATGTATTTAATTGTGGAAACTGTCCTCTACAAGCAGTGGATTTGAAAATACTGATTTCCTGTGGGTGAAACCATGCTCCTAATTGCAATTTATGGCTGAAATTCCAAAGACTTGAGTAAGGATGTGTTCACATTTAGCCTCAGATACGTACTTTGGGGCTTTGTTAGGCTGATTTTATTTAATTACACAGCTCTCTACCAAACATAAGCAAAACATCTTAGTAGTAATACAAAATTTCAAACAAATTCTTTTCTTTTTACAGCCTTTTCCCATTCCTGTAAGAGTTTATGGAGGGGACACCCTCCCAACAATGGCTTTGCTTACTTGAAAAAAAAAATTCTTTACTTTGGTTTAGTTACTCTACCTTGGTGTTTTTTCTGGTTGATACAAAACAAAATCAAAGGTTTCTTGATTTCCTCTGTAATTTTTATGTTGCCTTTCATTACTCCTGTAAAAGAATGTACAATTTACACAACAAATTTCCTGGGTGACCAGTATAGCCTATTTATAAAACCCATAAGAATTAAGGCTACAGCCTTTTACAAAGTAAATAAATGTGGATAAGGCGAATGTCCAATGAGTTTTATTCCTGTAAGTCCTGAAAGTAATCAAGAAAAATTATCACTTGATGACCGGTGTAGACATTATCTTAGCTCCATATCTCAGAGTGCAATCAATAGAAGGGCTTTAAAACTGAAATGGAAGCAGAGACACAACATCAGAAGGGATTTTTAAAGTCTTTTTGGCAAAGTGTTGATTGATATTTGCTAAAGTTAACAGGAATTGACCTGCACCGGTTTTAATCCTTTATTGATGGGGATTTGTTTTGTCCTGTGTGGATCAGAGTGAACATATTAAGGGCATATTATGCTGGTAGCTGTGGAAAAACATGATGGATTATGTAAGCCTGTGTTTACTCAAGTTCAGTTGTCTCTATTAAAGAATTTGAATTTTGTGAGCACTACGAAGCTGCTTGGTGCATAATTCCCTTACCCTTTGTCTTCCCAACAAATACAGTGAAGTGAATTTGCTTTTCATGGTATATGTGTTGGTATCTTCCCAACAAATATAGTGAAATGAAGTTGCTTGTCATGGTATATCTGCTGGTGCCTTCCCAGCAAATACAGTGAAAGGAAGTTGCTTTTCATGGTGTATGTGTTGGTATCTTCCCAACAAATATAGTGAAATGAAGTTGCTTGTCATGGTATATCTGCTGGTGCCTTCCCAACAAATACAGTGACAGGAAGTTGCTTTTCATGGTATATGTGTTTGTATCTTCCCAACAAATATAGTGAAATGAAGTTGCTTGTCATGGTATATGTGTCGGTGTCTTCCCAACAAGTACAGTGAAATGAAGTTGCTTGTCATGGTATGTGTTGGTGCCTTCCTAACAAATATAGTGAAATGAAATTGCTTTTCATAGTATATGTGTTGGGTAAGCTTATCTGACCAGTTATGTGTAGGTGTATAGCAAGCAGTCAGTTAGCCACCACCAAACTATGAAGTCAGATGTTTAGCTATAAGAACCAGTTACCAGTGAATGTGAATCATTTGCTGAATAGAGAACCTATAAACTCTTCACCCAGGCTTTGGAGAGCAAGAGGAGTTCTCAAAAGATTCCCTTTCTTGTGCAGGGAATGTTTCAGAGAGACAAAATATTTTGTTGATCCTTTATAAAACAGTGGGTTGCTCACATGTTGTTACAGAGTGTGAGGTTTAACAATACTGTATAGAGCTATTTTATCAATCAGGTAAGCTCTTTAATTTAGCTCCTGAAAGTGTAATGTTCATGTTGGCCCTGATGGAGCAATGCTTTACATTATTCCATGGCAGGGGGATTGGAACTGGATGATCCTTGTGGTCCCTTCCAACCCTGACTGATTCTGTGATTCTATGATTCTGGTGTGTGGTTTGCTCTAAGTCTTCAGAGATGACAGTTTGGTAATTGGTGCTTTGGCAAATTCAGTTTTCCTCCACATTTTGTTTTTAAAAATCAGGGCTTTGTACTTGTAATGGCACAAGAATGTAAAAGTATTTATGGTCAGAATTTGGAGTTACATAGACTTTCTTGTTAGAAAATTAGTTGTTGTTTTTTTCCTTTATTAGACCTAATATTCCAGTTCAAAGACGATGGGTGGCTTTCAATCTGTGTGTCTCGTTGGTCAGTGTAACTGATCAAGTGAAGTGTTTGGTTGGGCTGCAGAAAATCTTTATCTTGAATAAATAAAAGCTTAAAAATGTGACAGAACTGGTGCCTATATAGTTACATGTGTGTAGGTTGTGCAGTTAATGCTGTGACTTTAATATCCTATTTGACCCTGTCATGTGTGCTTGATGTAGCCCAAAGAAGTTACAAAACAGCATCATCTTGCGTTTTTTGGTTTTCAGATAACAAACTGTTTCCATCTTTCTCAGAAGTGTGAAAGTATACAATGTTTGACTTGAAAATATCATCAAATAAAAGATGATATTGGCAAATATGATGAATATAGCCACTCAAATAGCTTCAGTTGATTTTTCTTGCTGTCTAAATTCTTACTTTGGGGCTTTGTTTACCATTTTGGATGGAATGATCAGCCACAAGTTGTTACAATTACCTGTGGTTGTGATACTTGAAGTTATGACGGCGCCAGGTCAACATTAACTTCGAAAACTCAGACTTTGAAGAGTTAAGTCAGTGCTTTGTGCCTTTTATGGTTTAAGATGGTAGTCCATCATTTTTTGTTACTTTGACAAGCTGAAAATGCTGTGTATGCTAATATCATTGTTGGCAACTCTTTAGTCTTCATGCAGAGGTTAACATTGTCAAGAGGACTGGTATTGAAAAGGAGTGGATAGTGGGAAGAAGTGGCAATTAGGTAACATTAAATATCCTTGTTGTGCTAGCACCTGTTTTTATGCTGCACACTAACTATTAATTAGCAGCAGACACTGAAGCGGAGCTCTCCTCGTGTTGAGAGCGGATTCTGCTGACGCCCAGCAGTATCTTCCCTTCCCTATGAAATACCTGTTTGCATACAAATGTAGTGTAAGTGTGTCTGGTTTTCATTAAATCAACAAGCCAAGTCTCTAACAGTCTGATTAGTCAATCTTAAAGCACAAAATTCTAAACATTTCCTACGTAAGATCAAGAATATCCTTTAATGTTAGTATTACTCTGGGTTTATTCCTTGTAAGCGTTCAGTTTGCTGTGGTTGATGGATCAGTCAATCCAGTGGTGCTTTCAGAAATAGTTGGTCATGCTAATTGTGTAGTTTCAAATATGTAAAAGCAGAACTGGGATCATACTGCAAACAAGAAAGGGCAGTTTTGGGGAAGAAGAAAGAAAAGGAATAGAAAAAGGAAAGACAAAGAATAGAAAAAGGAAAAGAAAGGAATAGGAAACGGGAAGGGAAAAGGAAGGGAAGGGAAGGGATGGGAAAGGAAGAAAGTTTCCCCTTACAAGGGGAGAGTGAGGGACCTGGGTCTCTTTGGTTTGGAGAAGAGGAGACTGAGAGGTGACCTCATTCATATTTATAAATATAAAGGGTGAGTTCCAAGAGGATGGAGCCAGGCTCTGCTCAATGGTACCCTGTGGCCGCTCGCCACAATGCCCTGGTTCAATAATGGCAGCACGTGGTCATCAGCATGCAAACACCAATGTGGAGGACAGCAAAATGGCATTTATTAACGTGTAGCATGGGATTATATAGGATAGGTAGCAACATCACTTCCTTCTGCTTGCATCACAGACAGGAAGCTAAGTATAACAAAGAAATCATAGGGAAACCATAGAGAAGTCATACAGAACACAGAGAGGGGCCCTATCTTTCCGTAACATCGCGCCATCTTCAGATCGCCAGACCCTATCTGCAACATACCCAATGACAGGACAAGGGGCAATGGATGGAAGTTGAGACATAGGAAGTTCCATGGAAACATGAAGAAAAATGTTTTCACTGTGAGGGTGACAGGACACTCTGAGACAGACTACCCAGGGGGGTTGTGGAGTCTCCTTCTCTGGACGTATTCAAGACCTGCCTGGATGTGTTCCTGTGTGATCTGGTGTAGGTGATCCTGCTCTGGCATGGGGGTTGGACTGGATGAGCTTTCAGGGTTCCTTCCAGCCCCTAACATTCTGTGATTCTGCGAAAAAGAAAAGGAAGGGAAAAAAAGGAAAAAAACCCAACATAACCAAACCATCAAGCCCCAAAACTTATCAAATTATTAATATATATAATAACAACTCTATCCATACATATAAAGTGGTATTAATTAATAATTAAATCTTCTAGAGATTTCAACACAACCTTAGTGCTAAAGATGTATATAAATTCTTCCTTGATTAAGTCCTTTACTGTTACTTCTTTAATAAATACTCTGGTTTTAGTAAAAACATAACAGGGCATTCGAATTGGAGTGGCTTATGCAAAGTGCAGCTCTTTTGTGAGGCTCAGGGTTTTTGCCTAACAGACATGGTCTGTGTTTGAGGGATGCTTGCTTCAGGGTGAAAAAATTATGTTCAAGCATAAAAATAAAGGAAATTTCTTCCTTTAGTGAATCTCTACTCTTCTTAATGAAGGTGTAACGACATCTCTCTTGCTCCCTTTCTCCAAAACTCACAGACCCACAACTATTAACTCTTGATACTAGTGATAAGTAAACAATTAAATTTGTGTCTCAGGAAAGGAGATCTACTTAGACCCAGTCAAATGTTAGGGCTCAAACTGGGACAGCCCCCAACCATTAATAGTGGAAGTACTGAGACTGAGAGCCATAGGAAGTCCTGAGCATAATCACAGATATTCCACAGTTAACAAATATAAGGTACATTCAGAACTAGAAAAAAAAGCCCAAAGAAACAGGATTTAAAGTTTGTGTTTGGTTCTGGGTCTTCCCATCTCACTGTTTTAAAGAACAGCATTGAAATCCATAGAAAAAGTTGACCTTCCCCATATATATTTGCTTCTTTTAGAGTATGTTACAAGGTAGAATAGTGAATTTCAGTCTGAAGAAAACCCACTTGGTTATTTGAGAAGGTCTTATGAACAATGCTGCTTATGAATGAAGTGCAGTGTTACATTCAACATTACATCATCATAGTAACACCAAATTAAATGTTTGCTATCTTACATTGTGCCTCTGATTTCCCAGATAGCAGGGTGGTGTTCACACTTCACCCAGCCTGCCTTATTTATTGTCATCACACAACACAGAGACTTGCACTGCAAAACTAGAAAGATATGATCACTTATTACTGCTGCTAACTAAAATTGCTTCCCTGGCCTCCAAAATGGTTGGCATTTACTGATACTACCTCAAGTTTGGTACCCACAAATACAAGTTAGAGGTTTTTTTGAAAGTCAAGCCAGCATCCCATCAAATATTGTAGTAGATGTCACCTTTTGTCTTCTTTTGCTAGAAGTTTAGCTGAAAACTTCATACCCTTTTATCACACTTTACCAAGGATAAAAATATTTGTGCTTCTAAATTTGGATATTTGATGGCAACAGGAAGACTACTAACTTGAATTATCATCTTATGTAGGAGCGTCTGGTTTTTCCTCACAGAAGCAAAAATGTATTAGAGGATCATTTATGAGCTTTATTTATGTTCCTCAGGAATTTTGCATTGTATGCCCTAAAAGAAGGGCAGAAGTGATGGGTTAAAGCTTGTCCTATCATTGTCCTTGAATGGCTCTGTGAGGCACACAGATTTGCTGTAAACTCTGCTTGCTTTGAAGGGGCTGCTGGTTTGTTTTTCTGCTGCTGGTTGTTCTGCTATGTGCAGGTGGCAGCAAACTTTCTCCATCCTAAGGTTTGGAATGACAGCTGAAGGCATAGCCTTGGGCACTAGGTTGGTGCCTGACAGAGGTGTAGCAGCCTGGCCAGAATAACAAACTGATCTTGATTCCCGGTTCTCCCTCATTGAAGCAACAGCACAGAAATTCTTGCTGTCTGTAGCACTGAGGTTGAGTTGTGTTGAAATCTCTAGAAGATTTAATTATGAATTAGTGTGGAGTTTTTTTCAGGCTTAACATGCACTTTAAAACGTTTGCAAGAGCTTTGCTTGTTTGTTCCCTCATGTGAATACCAAACTGAATTTTAATGGAAGTAAATGTAAGTGCATGCCAAGGGGAACCACGTTCTTAGTAGAGACACACTGTCCAATTAGTCACAGGATGGTGGCATTTCAGCCTTTTGCAAGTGGCAGTTTTCAGAGGAAGAGTTGAAGAGTCATGAAGTATTTAAATGGATTGTCACCAGTTCTAAACTACATGAAAACAGATTCTTTGCCCTTGCAGCCAGAGAAGAGGTAAACAGGCAGAGTGTATTTCACAGTTGTCCTCATTAGCAGTTTGTTCTTTTAATCTCTTAAGCCAAAGACAGCAGGTTGATCTGCTGCTTTGGCCATTTTTTTAGTGCTCTGTAAAAGTAATGTGTTTGCTAGTCAGGGAGACCCTTTTTGACTTCAGGAGCTGTGATAAAAACCTACAGATTGTATGCATATTGTCACTGAAGCCAGTGGAGACCTAGGGAACAGAGGAGATCACCTCCTCAAATAATGATAATAGTGTTATTACTTAGAACTTCGAAGAAGTGAGTGTTCATCCGCACAAGAGCAAAGAGCTGCCTCGCACGTGGTGAGATTTTAGCTTCAGTTCCTGCATTCCTAGCTTAGATCTTTACTGACTTTTTTTTCCATCACCTCCATAGCTTCATGCATTGCTTGTACTTACTGTCAACAGTGGATTATCTTCTTTAATGTCAATATAGTCTGCATCAACAGACATGATTTTTTTGTTTGCAGAAGGCAGCAACCTGAGCTGAGGCACAGGGAACAAGCTAAACAGCATGATCAGGAGACTCTGTATACCTTGCATACAATGAAGTAAATAAGTTGAAAATCAACAAGTGTTATGAGCAGTTTTTCCCCCCAGAGTACCCAAGAAGCTCTTTGTGATAAATGTAAGACTTTACAGCAGATGAAAGGCAAGAACAATGCACATTTGCAGTTGTTTGTGATTTCACTCTGCCACCTATTTCATGTAATTTGCTTTTCTGTAGTGGAAGAGATTCAAGTGTTGCAGCCAAGTTCTGGGATGTTCTCTTTAAAAGGAGGCAGGAGGAGAACGTGATTTGTTCAACATATTTTGAAGTTTATATTGTCTTTTACTTTGGAAACTCTTGCAGTGATATCTTGGAACAGAGCTACCTCTGGCTGTAAGCCTGCCAGCCACCGCTTGAAGCATGCAGATTCTGGTTTCTTGCTTCAAATCAGTAGATGAAATTTGGTTGGTTTAAAGTGCACTCTTGTAATTAATCTACCAGTATTTGTTTTAAAAACCTATGCTGGATGTTTTGAAAGGATATTTATCCTTAGGCAAGAAGAATATTGGAATTTTTGTCTGTTACGGTGACATTAGAGTTGAACTTTGCCTTTTAAATCTTTTAAAAGTAAACCTTTCCTGACACTTCTGCCAATTCATTCCGTTTGAGTTTTCTTATTGCTGTCACTAGGACTCAAGCATATTTTAATGCAAATAGTTATCCTACTGTTTTGAGCTGTAAAATTGTTTAGCAAGATAAAATAGGCTAAAGATATGCAAGCCCTCTTATCTCTGTTAATTTGGTGAATGCTTTTTGATCACGTCCACCCTCACTTCCATAGGATGTTAAGTGACAGAGCTGTGCAGATCATTCTTTTCTTAACACACACCCACAGACTTTCTTTCATAGGAGCTAAATAATATCGAATTTAAGAACTGTCAGGTAGGAAAACAACCCAAAAAAAAAGAAGACAAAGAATGGTGAAGTAAAATAGGGGAAAGTGTAACCTCACTTCCCTCTCTACAGCCAACTAACTTCTCCTTGCCTGCAGACCTACAGCTGACCACAAATAACAGCAGGACCTGGTTGTCAGTCAGCTCCAGAGCACCTTTGGTGCAGGCTAAGTGCCTTGAGGAGTGTCTAACCCAGGCAAAAAGGAAAGGTGGAGGACTAAAGTAAATGAAAAAAACACTTTGCAGCAAATAGATGGTCACTTTGTCATTGTGTCGAAGGGGAGATCAGCTCTCTCCCCTTGCTGCTGAAACTATGTCATTAATTATGAGTCCCAGCAGGTATCACAGTAGGATGAGGCTTCATGGCAAGGACCAGTAGCCTTAAACGTTCAAGTGAGAACATTCTTTCTGGCAGGCAGGTGTCCTCTAACTTGAACTTTTATCTCCTCCTTTCTTCTCAGGATGCCAGCATTGCCTATTCCTTTTAGGAAAAGCAAACCTGCTTATTTAAGATAACATCTTACTAAATAATAGAGCTTGTGTTTTTCCACCCCATTAGAATTATTGCCATTTCTAATTATCATAGTTACCTGCCTGAATTTCTCTCTAGATTTTAATCACAGCAAGCTGAGAGAGCTTAGGAGCACCTCCCTTGTGGGGACAGGCTGCAAGGGTTAGAATCATAGAACCATAGAATAGTGTAGGTTGGAAGAGACCTCAAAGATCATCCAGTTCCAACCCCCCACCACAGGCAGGGACACCTCCCACTGGAACAGGTTGCTCAAGGCCTCATCCAACCTGGCCTTGAACACCTCCAAGGAGGGAGCATCCACAACCTCCCTGGGCAACTTGTTCCAGTGTCTCACCACCCCCACTGTAAAGAACCTCCTAACATCTAGTTCAAATCTCCTCTCTGCTGGTTTAAACCCATTACCCCTTGTCCTGTCTTTGAGGACCTTGTCAACAGTCCCTCCCCAGCCTTCCTGTAGCCCCCCTTCAGATACTGGAAGGCCACTCAAAGATTTCCTCGAAGCCTTCTCTTCTCCAGGCTGAAGAGCCCCAACTCTCTCAGCCTGTCCTCATAGCAGAGCTACTCCAGCCCTCTGAGCATCTTCATGGCCTCTTCTGGACTCACTCCAACAGTTCAATGTCCTTCTTGTGTTGGGGGCTCCAGAACTGGAGAAGGGAAGACTCTGGGAAGACTTTATATTGGTTTTCCAGTTTTTGAAGAGAGCCTGCAAGAAAGCTGGGAAGGGACGTTTTACATGAGCTTGTACTGATAGGATGAGAAGGAGTGGATTGAAGCTTGAGAGGACAGATTTAGACTGGAAATTGGAAAGCAATTCTTTACAGTGAGCTTGATAAGACACCAGAGGTTGATAAGACACTAGAACAGGTTACCCTTATCCAAGCTGGTCTTGAGCACCCCTCCTTGGAGGTGTTCAAGGCCAGCTTGGATAAGGCCTTGGGCAACCTGGTCTAGTGGAAGGTGTCCCTGCACATGGCAGGAGGTTGGAACTAGATGATCCTTAAGGTCCATTCCAATCCAAACTATTCTATGAATCTGTGAATAAACTAATAGCAGTGTGGGTATATTATGGACTAGAAGAAGGATTAGTCAGGGAATTCATGTTATAATCATAATTAAAAAATGGTTGCATGGATTAAAATTCATGTTGCTGGAGGAAGCTGGCTCTTCACATTTGTGAGAGCCAGCCCTGCAAACCACAGAGGATCTTCACTGTATTTTGAAGGAATGAAGGATTAAATTTAGTCCTTGGCCTTCAATTCTACAGAGCAGATTTTGGTTCTCCTTTCTGATGAATGAAAGGTGTGCAAAGGAGTATAATACTCCATGTCAATGTCCACCTGGCGACCGGTGCCAAGTGGTGTTCCTCAGGGGTCAGTGCTGGGACCAGTGCTCTGTAACATCTTTGTAAGTGATATGGACAGAGGAATTGAGTGCACCCTCAGCAAGTTTGCAGATGACACCAAGCTGTGTGGCACAGCTGACTTGCTGGAGGGCAGGGATGCCATCCAGAGGGACCTGGACAGGCTGGAGAGGTGGGCCCAGGCCAACCTCATGACGTTTAACAAGGCCAAGTGTAAGGTCCTGCACCTGGGTCGGTGCAATCCCAGGCACAGATACAGGCTGGGTGATGAATGGCTGGAGAGCAGCCCTGAGGAGAAGGACCTGGGGGTCTGGGTCGACGAGAAGCTCAACATGAGCCGGCAGTGTGCACATGCAGCCCAGACAGCCAACCGAGTGCTGGGCTGCATCAAGAGAAGTGTGGCCAGCAGGGCAAGGGAGGTGATTCTCCCCCTTTACTCTGCTCTCGTCAGACCCCACCTGGAGTACTGTGTGCAGTTCTGGAGCCCCCAACACAAGAAGGACATGGAACTGCTGGAGCGGGTCCAGAGGAGAGCCACGAAGATGATCAGAGGGCTGGAGCACCTCTGCTATGAGGACAGGCTGAGAGAGTTGGGGCTCTTCAGCCTGGAGAAGAGAAGGCTTCGAGGAGACCTTATAGTGGCTTTCCAGTATCTGAAGGGAGCCTACAGGAAAGCTGGGGAGGGACTATTTACACGGTCTAGTAATGTTAGGACGAGGGGGAATGGGTTTAAGCTGGAAGAGGGGAGATTTAGACTGGATGTTAGGAGGAAGTTCTTTACAGTGAGGGTGGTAAGACACTGGCACAGGTTGCCCAGGGAGGTTGTGGATGCTTCCTCCCTGGAGGCGTTTAAAGCCAGGCTGGATGAGGCCTTGAGCAGCCTGCTCTAGTGGGAGGTGTCCCTGCCTGTGGCAGGGGGTTGGAGCTGGATGATCCTTGAGGTCCCTTCCAACCTAAACCATTCTATGACTCTATGATTCTATGAATACAGAAGCCATCCTCAACAACTAGATTCCCTAGGGTCTAATCCTGCAAAGACTCAATGGTATGCCTATAGGTGGACCAAAGCGCAGCGCTGTCGTGCTGCTGGCGCAGCGTGCGTGCGGCGGAGTTTCCGGCTCCGCAGTGATATTAATATCAAAAGCACAAATACTTTCCGTTGAAAAACAAAGCAAGCAAATCACTTCTGCCTGTTAAATTTATATCTGGGAGGTCGTGGAGCACTTTTATGGCTTTTTCTTGGGGGCGGGAAGAGTTGTGTAGGTTAGAGATTGGCACCAAAACTTGAAATAAGCAAAATCTTTTTCAGCTAAGTGACAGCTCTCTGGATGCTATTAAGCTGCGAACAGTAGGTCTTTTCAGTAATGGCTGTGATTCATTTTCATATTGTGGGGTTGGGTTGTTTTTTATTTAAATAATAATCTCTTTAAAAGGCTTGCTGAGCAGTAGGCTGCACCAGCATAACTTTCTCTGCAAAAGGAAAGGTTTGATGCGCAGAGCCTTAGATAATTTACCTTAAACTGGTGTATGCAGCTCAATAAAACCGTTAGAGAACTCTACCGTCTCAGAGCACAGATTCATTGAGCACCAAATCTCAGCTCTGATAGTGAAACAGCAAAAAAGGCTTTAGGGATGGGGCAGGCACAAAGTAATGTTTCCCATATTGATTGTCCAAATATCCACAGATTTATAGCTGAGGTATTTTTGACTGGAAGTGATATTTCTGTATTAATGACTTCAGTGGATTTTTCTTCCAGGAATTCTCTCTCTCTCTCTTGCTCTGTTGGTTTGTTTTTTGTTTTGTTTTGTTTTGTTTTTTTGTAGTTTTTTCCTTCCAACCTGTGTGAACTTTTCACTTATGGCAGCGTGTTCTGCAGTTTAAGTATGTGTTGTATGAGGAAGTACCACATGGTTGAGTTTTCTTTCTGTTTTTTTCTTCTTTCCCTCTCACCCCAGGCTTGCTACCCACTGGTCTTCCTTAGTTTGTCTTTTGCAAACTGCCCTTCTCATTGCATATCTGATCAATGCTGATCAATATCTAAAGGGTGGGGGTCAGGAGGATGGGGTGAGACTTATTTCAGTGCTGTTGTCCAGCAACAGGACAAGGGGCAGTGGGCACAAACTGGATCACAGGAGGAAAAACTTTCCTGTGAGGCTGACAGAGCACTGAAGCAAGCTGCCCAGAGAGGTTGTGGAGTTTCCTTCTCTGGAGATATTCCAAACCTGCCTGCACATTGTGACCCTGGGCAACCTGCTTTGGGTGATGCTGCTTTATCAGAGAGATTGGACTAGGTGATCTCCAGGGGCCTTTTCACTCCCCACCATTCTGTGATTGCATATCTAGCCCTCCAAGTATATTTTTCTTGAAGCTCAAAGAGTATTTAACAGATTCTCTCACAGGGCTTGTTCTATATTGTTGCTCATTCTTATTGCCCTCCCATCTAGCTCTTAGTTTTACTAGGCCCTGTTTGCAGTGGGAGACCAGAACAGTATTTAAGATGCAGGTATATTACAGTACATGCTGTAGCATTGTGGTTTCTCTTTCATTCTCTAGTCTTTTTCTAATAACGTGACAGAATCACAGAATATCAGGGGCTGGAAGGCACCTCAAAAGATCATCCAGACCAACCCCCCTGCCAGAGCAGGATCACCTATTGCAGATCACACAGGAAGGCACCCAGGCGGGTTTGGAATATCTCTAGAGAAGGAGACTCCACAACCCCCTTGGACAGCCTGTTCCAGTGTTCTCTAACCCTCACAGTGAAAAAATTCCTCCTCATGTTTCCATGAAAATTCCTATGCTTCAACTTCCACTCATTGGCCTTGTCCTGTCATTGGGCATCAATGAGAAGAGCCTAGATCCATCCTTTTGGCACTCACCCTTTGTTTCTACCATTGGTTACATTTGGTTTTGCAGATGTCAAGTTGATATCATTACAGAATTACAGTAGATTTTTTTGAGAGGCTTTAACAGGTTGCCATGGGAGGTTGTAGATGCCTCTTCTAGAGGTGGTTCAAGCCCAGGTTGGACGAGGCCTTAAGCAACATGGTCTAGTGGAAGATCCCCGTCCCTGACGGTGTTCAGAAAAAGCCTGGATGAGACAGTGCCATGGTCTAGTTGATTGGATAGAGCTGGGTGCTAGGTTGGACTGGATGATCTTGGAGGTCTCTTCCAACATGGTTGATTCTATGATTCTATGAAGGTGTTCCTGCCCATAGCACAGCGGGGTTGGACCTAGATGATCTTCAAAGTCTGTTCCAACCTAAACCATTCTGTGAATCTGTGAATCTATAACTCCAGCAGCATTTGAACATATATTTCCCTTACCCACCTGTAAGAGGACTATGTGTGAAGGTCTCTATACCAAGATTAGCAGAGCCCAAAAGGTACTATTAATGACAATTATCCTTATTCTTCTCAGATATTTTCAGCTCTGTCATACATTTTGAGTAGTCTGATCCAAAACCTCACTGCAATCATTTCTGTGTGCTTTCCCCTGTGATGTCTTCTCATCTGCTCTGCCGCCCTGCGTCCCTTATGAAAAAGCATTTTTTACATTATCTACCATGACTAATATTTTCTTCTGTGCAGAAGGAGAGCACTCTCTATTTTTGTGCTTAAAATGGAAAATAAATTGGTCTTCAGCCTGATTTTGGAGAGGCAGTGTTTATAGTACCACGAAGGACATTTGTGCTTCCAAATCTGCTCATCATTCCTTAATCGTTCGTTATGGTTTGCCTGATTTAGCAGAAGAGAAGACCATTGTTTGGAACCCTTTTCATTAGAGAAGTAAAATGTTTAAAAATACCAAATTGCCACTTTTTTTTCTCCCTTCCCCCCCCCACCCCCCACCCCCCTTGCAGTTCTTATTGCAGTGTGTCACTAAGAGAAAATGTTTTGAACTTTTTGATCTCCCTTGGGGAAACGCTGCAAGTAGCAGAATTTTTGTTATTTTTATGTCAATTGAGGTCTTACATGATTCAGCACTTGTGGTTTGTGGGAAAAAAAAGAGTTGTAGTTCATGATTAAAGGAGCAAAAAAAAAAAAGTAAGGAATGGCTACTAGAAAAGGCATCTTTTGACTGTTATTTTCTTTTTAATTGGGTTTTCATCATTTTAAAAACTCTGCCTCTGCCCTTCCTGTTTTCTCTATGAATTCTGACTAACATACTTTAAAGAGAATAGAATCACAGAATGGTTTGGGTTGGAAGGGACCTCCAAAGGCCATCTAGTTCAACCCTTCTCTAGAGAGCAGGGACATCCCCACCAGGTCAGGTTGCTGAGAGTCTTGTCAAGCCTCCCCTTGAATATCTCCAAGGGTGGGGCTTCAACTACCTCCCTGGGCAACCTGTTCCTGTATTCCACTGGCCTAGTAGTAAAGTACTTGTTCCTAGCATCCAACCTACATCTCCTCATCCTGTCTCTACAGCCCTTGGTAAACAGTTCCTTTCCAGCCTTCTTGTAAGCACCCTTCAGGTACTGAGAGGCTGCTACCAGGTCTCCCCAAAGCCTTCTCATCTCCAGACTGAACATCCCCAGCTCCCTCAGCATAATTCAGTTCTGTTTCACTTCAGCTTTCTGAACAGTACACAGACTTAAGAACAAGTTGCTACAGGATCTTGGTAGTGCTGAATCCATATATTTAAGTCCTTCAAACATGGTTGTCTCCAACAGGCCAACCAGTCATCCCCTTCTGGCAGCCTCTCAGGAATAAACAAAGTCTCGAGAGAAGGGAATGGAATAGGATGCAGGATGCAAGACAACTACTTGTAATGCAGGGAAGATTCTCTGTGGTAGTAATGGGTCACAAACAAGGAGTTAACTCATTCTGGGATGCATTAATGAGGCTGTTGTACAAAAAGTCATGGAAGTAATTATTACACCATTCTGTTTGGCCCTGGTGAGTCTTCAGCTGGGATTCGTGTCTAGTTTTGGGAGCTGAACTTAAAGGAAAAGAACAGAAATCATGGAGTCCAGAGAGGTTCATCAAGATTAAGAGGAGATGGAAAGACGAGATGGGTATGTTTTTTCTTGAAAAGAGAACACTCCAAGCTGAAGAGGAAAGGGAGCCAAATATAATTTTTAGTACTTGGAAAGCTATGATTACATATTTTTGTGCCTGTAATTTCAGAGAGAGGAAGTGAACTTGGGGAGAGAAGAAAAATCTTCTCTTCTGTGTTGTATGGTAGTCCACACGTATGGGATATTCTGCAACAGTTAATGTAATGATCACCATCTCACAAGTATGTTGAGATACAACTGCTCAGTTTCAGACTTTTAAGGCCATACTTCAGTGTTATGAATTACCTCATGCTTAAGTTAAAAACTTTTGGAAAGCTTTGGATGATTTTAGGTCTTTCACAGTTGCTAAACTTCTTTATGTTCACAGAGGTCCTGTGGGCATCTTGGTTGGAAGTCCCTGGGACTTCTTTTTCCAAAACTAAATAACCATGTCTTGAAGTAATCTAGAGGCTTCATTAGTTTCATCTACCTGACTCTTCATGCCCTTGTGTAGACAGCTGTGATACTTTCTCTTAAATAGTCCTTCCAGGATGCTCTCCAGACAATGCAGCAGACTATAAGGCTGGACAAAACACCTTTTGAGGTCTCTTCCAATCTGATGGAGTCTATGATTTGAAAGACATGTGGATGTGGTGCTGAAGGACATGGTTTTGTGGTAGTGGTTTAGCAGTAGTGGTGGGATTGAGAGCTCTCAGGGAGTGGTGGACTTCATGAACTCAGAAGTCTCTTCCAGCCTCAACATGATACAGAGAGTGTGAAACTATCTTGTGCTTCCATGTATTGACTGTTTTAAATCTAAATGCTGGCAAGTTACAGATAATCTTCTTTCTAGTGGAGAATTATCTACATCTCCTAATTAGACAGGGCCTAACATTTTAAAAGCAGGAAAAAAAATGACTGGGAGAACTACTATCAGGAATATTCTCTCTGAAGGCTCAAAGGAGCAAAACTCTAAGGAGCCTTCAGGTATATTCAATTGAAAGCAGCAAGCAGGAGGTTTTGTTTCCTTAGAGTGTGCGCTGTTGCACACATCTGCATTCAGGTATATGACTGTCCCTATTTCTCTAAATGGTTCTAATCTATTACAGAAGTGATACAGTGGGGTGAAAAATCCAAGCTTCTATCTGTAGCCCCTCAAATACATAGAAATGAAAAGAAGATTTGGAGACAAAACTAAGTTTCTCTCAAGTTTGTGGCATTAGAGGGGAAAGTCTCTAGGTGAAGCGTGGCACATGAAGAGCTTTGGAGTGGTGGTGACAGCTCCCAGGTGTGTGATGGTTTGGGTGTTCCCCGCCCTCCCACACTTTAGAAATCACCCAGACTAGACTCAGTCGGCTCCGGAAATTGAATGAAGCTTATATTTACAGCTAGCACAATTTACAAGCAGATATTTACAGTAGATACAGTTATAGACAGAAATATACAAGGTAAAAGTAATACAGAAACACAGCTCCCCTCCCAGAAACCTGAGTCCCCAGGAGAGGCTCTCAACCACCCCCTCACCTTCCCCCTACCCCTCTCAACCTTACCCCAGTCCCAAGGAAGAATGGAGGTTCGGCCAAGGGGATTAAGAAGCAAAGGTGAATCAGCCACAGAAGCAAATGGAGGGTGAGGTTAGAAAGCAAGATGGAGTTCAGCCAGCAGCCCCTGCTCCACAGCAGGCAAAGAGCTGAGAGCACAGCCCAGAGTGAAGTGCCCTAAGCGAAGTGCAGAGCAAAGTGCCCTTATCTAATGTTTTGCCTTTCTTCTTTACACATCTCAGCAAGACTGTGAGAGAAGTAGACCTCACCATTGTTTTAATTTCACAGCCTATGATCTAGTTCTTCTCACCAAAACATTCTAGCTATGCTCAAACTAGCACAAGGTGTCAGAGCAAGGAAGTACATGAGCAAATCCTGTGGCAAGTGCCATCACAGGGCAGTCTGCAGGCTTTTTGGAGATGCGTGTTATGCACTTGTCTTCATAGGAGGGGCTTGAAAAGAGTTACAGCAAAGCTGGAAGTTTTGCTAGTGAGAGGTTTAGAGAACTACAGACAGAGACCATAGGAAATCAGATTTCTCTAGGTTGTTTTTGCTCACCACAGCAAATTCTGTAGAAAGGAATCATAGAGTCAACCAGGTTGGAAGAGACCTTCAAGATCATCCAGTCCAACCTAGCACCCAGCCCTATCCAGTCAACTAGACCATGGCACTACGTGCTTTATCCAGTCTTTTTTGGAGATGCAGCTCCTATTTCATTTTCCCCTTAGGGATGGTCCCTGCAGTCCTGATGGAGTGGAAATAATGCTGAAATGCATCTTGCAGTGTTGTGGACTTAAAGGATGATGACACTGAAAGGCATAGCATCTCTTTTGGGAGTTCTGTAATCATTAGGAGCAGTGTGCTTATTGTTTAAGCACAGCTAAATGTCATCCTAATGCTGTTCCTGATCCGTTCTTATGTGCTAGATAGGAACATACCCAGATGTTAGGGGGTTGAATCCTGGGGGAAATCGAGAGATTGAAAAGAATGCAATAACTGGAAAGTTTTTATTTCTGAAATACAAACAACAAAAAATATGATTGGGAGGGGAGGGAGGGTGTTGAGGTGTTGGGTTTTTTTTTTGTTTTGGTGGTTTTGGGTTGTTGCATGTTTTGGGGTTTTGTGTGTTTGGTTGGTATTGTTGTTTTGGGTTTGTTTGGGGTTTTTTGCATTGCAGGCTTTTAGACACCAAGAGGTAAATTTAATCCAAAATATTTATTAGTGAGTTTATGAAGGGCTACTCTATGGAATTTGGGGATGCAAATAGGAGAAAATCCTGCCAATTGCCAGTCAGCTTTGGCTCCTGGGGGAATTCCAGGCATTTGCTTCCAGCAGGAGAGCTGGTTTGCTCTGCGCACTCTCTGGGGTGAGTTGGGTCAGCACATCCTATTTCTGGGCAGGTTTTTGCATTGTTGTTTAGGGTGGTTTGTGCTGAGCCATGATGAGTGGGGTTTAAAACTGAAGGGCATTGTGCTGGCCGACTGACAGTCTGATTAGTTTACTTTGTTGAGGTGCTTGTATACCTACGAGACCGTTTTCTTTTCCTTACATCAACTGGCTTTTACATTTGCAGCAAGCCATCGGCCTTTGGATCACGTTGCTGCGCTGAGAGCACACGCTAGGGAGTGCTTGCTGTGCATCTGCGTTCGCTCCGGCCGTGCTAAGCCATCATCCTCCTCTTCCTCCAACCCTCCCCCGCCACTATCGACTCCACTTTCCCATCTCTGTGCCTGCGCTGTGCCCTCAGCTGTGTCCTGGTGAAGCTGTTTGTTTGGCCTGGCCAAAGGGGTGGGGGGAGAGGTTTATTTTTAGTGCGGATCGTTTCCGTGGTTTTCACTGCGGGCGGGTGACACAAATCGGGGAAGGAGAAAGCGGAGATGGGAACGAGCGGGAGGACAGAATGGGAAGGCGATGGCTATCGAAACAAGCAGGCTTGCTTCCTCCACCTCTGTATGTGTACGGTCACACGTTATGGTCAGACCAAAAGCCACTGAAAATCAGTGTGTCAGAAGAAACCCGGAGCGGTGTGTTGGTTTTATTTCCTCTGATGGAAAGGGAAGTCTGTCGTTTCTTGCAGAGGTTAGGTGGTAGAAGAACAGGTCTGTCTCACTCAGCCTTGCCGTTTTGACTAAAGAAACACAGCTACATGTGCTGCAGTTATTTCTAAACTTAACTTTGTGGACCAGAACTTCATGGCTTAGTCTGATGTGTTTCATAAGCAGTCGACTCACACGAACTCCAGTATCCAAAGGCCTCAGAGCTCTTTAATAAGTCTCATGTAACAGGAACTCTCTCTTGGCTTTGCTGCATAACTGCAAGCCACTTCCACTCTATTACTACATTATCTTCAACAAAAAAAAAAAAAAAGATGATAGATAGGCATGGAAAAATCCCACCAGTGGTCATTTGGCCACAAAAGATGTGGCAGGGGAGGGTACCTCAAATTTTCATGTTCCCATGCTATTGGATGAGCCAGTGCAATAGTGTTCCTGTGGCTGTAAAGGAAGAGTCACAGAATGGTGGAGGTTGAAGGGACTTCTGGAGACCATCTAGTCCAACCCACTTGCTGGAGCAAGTTGCACAGAATCAGGTCTGTGTGAGTTTGGAATCTCTGCAGAGAAGGAGACTCTACAGCCTCTCTGGGCAGCCTGCTCCAGGGCTCCAGCACCCTCACAGGAATGAAGTGGTCCCTTACTTTTAGGTGAAAAAAATTAGAGCACTCAAGTCAGTGCATGTCAAGTCAGCAACAGTATGTAGAATTGAAGCTGTTTTCTCAGGTTTGCATGGCTTTCAGGGGAGATGGGACAAGTTCACAAATGACAGGTCAGCTGAGGGCTCCTAATTGTGTAGAAACCCTGTTTGGCTCAGGTTCTTGGAGAGCTGTTTCAGGAAAAGTGTAGTTATATGTGCTTGTCCTGTCCTTGCCCATTGGATATCCACTGCTGGAAAAAAGAATGGTGGGCTAGAAAGACCTCTGGCACAACCCTGCAGAAGCCTTCTTTATTTGAGGCTGAAGAAATCATCACCAGAAGAGATTACTTTCCAACATATCCCAACCAGCATCCTGGCAATTAAAAAAAAAAAAAAAGATTTCTTAACTGAAAAGAAAAAACCAAATCATCTCTGTTGTTCAGGTGAAAGTTTTGCCTTGTGTGTCAGTAAGACTTCCCTAAGAGCCAATATTTAATATCTCCAGTTGCAGCATCACAGGTGTAAGAGCACATTGCCATTCAGTATAGGAAGGGCACGGACCTGATGCAGTGAGTCCAGAGGAGGGCCACAAAAATGCTCTCTAAGAGTTTTGAGCACCTCTGCTATGATGACAGCCTGAGGGAGCTGGGGTTGTTCAGCCTGGAGAGGAGGAGGATATGGGGACACCTAGTAGCAGCCTTCCAGTACCTGAAGGGGGCCTACAAGAAGGATGGAGAGAGACTGGTTACAAAGGCCTGCGGTGATAGGACCTGGGGCAATGGCTTCAAACTAGGAAAAAGCAATTTAGATTAGATGTTAGGAACAAGCTCTTTACCATGAGGGTGGTGGAACACTGGAACAGGTTGCCCAGGGAGGTGGTTGAGGCCACTTTCCTGGAGATATTCAAGGTGTGGCTTGATGGGGCTCTAGGCAGCCTGATCTAGTTGAGGATGTCCCTGCTGACTGTAGGAGGGTTGGACTAGATGACCTTTGGAGGTCCCTTCCAGCCCAGCCCATTCTGTGATTCTTGCCAGAACACCTGATGGTTTTCTGTTAGTAAGCTAGGAGAGGCTCTGACAAAAACAGTATCAACAACTAATTTATTTCAGTTTGTCCTTGTCTAGCTGTTACCTGATAACACGAGGGAGCCCACAGATGGCTAGAAGAGACACAGGAGTGTCAGAAAGAGCAAGGCCACACTCCCAGCAATGAAACTCCTGAAGTTTCACAAGCTGTGAGGTGCTGAGAGGCACAATTGTGTGTAATGTATACATTTTGAAAGCCTGAGGGTCAGTTCAGGATTTAGCTAATCCAAACTGTGTTGTTCAGGAGATTAATCAAGAGCAAATATGATATGCTCTAATGTTTTGTCTGCATAAAGTCCACTGAAGCTTTTCTGTTGAACTCTTCAACTCCTGCTAAAAGCGTTCGAGTCCAGCGTCCAGTGTCTGTGCCTGTACTAGCTCAAGCATTAAATGATTTCATATCTTTTCTCATGGAGGAAAAAATGGAAAGGAAGAAATAAAACTTTTGTGTTCCAGCCTAGATTTAGGCAACCTTAGAAAATAGGAAGAGGATGCATCCATCTGTACAAAACCGCAGACCTCATCCTAGCTGAATGCTTGAACAAGGAGTGCTGCATGGAGAGAAGCTGAATGCTCCTCTGCATCTAGCAGTAGTCGTAATTTGTTTAACTTGTACTGCTGCCATCCTTTCACCTTGGTTTCCATGCTCATGTCTCTACAGTCCAAATGCTCTTGTTATCACAAGATAACAGTGATGTTTCCTGGGCATGTAAAGAGACACAGGGAAAGGAAGTTCGTTTTTTATTTTATTATGTGAAGCAAAATAGCAGCATGAACGTGTTTGTCACCAGGCTTGTTAAAAGGAAAAATAATCAGGCACCCTGCGAATTAAATTACCCTCCAATTGTGTCTAAACATAAATTGTCTAATATACAAATGCACCCCCAAAAAATGGGCTCAAAATTGCTACATTGATACAGCAACAGGAGCTAAGATCCGTTATTTTCATAGAATGGTTCAGGTTTGAGGGGAGCCTCAAGATCATTTCCAACCCCCCTGCCACGGGCAGGAACACCTTCCACTAGATTTGTTACTTTATACTTCAAGATGTATATTTTTAAATGAATTCACATTAAACTCAATATTTTAAGAGTTTAATTTAAGCAGGTTTTGTTAGGATATTTATTTTGCAACATCAGAATGAGTTTCCAAGAAGCTGTGTGAAGCGGTGGGTAGAAAAGGTGATTTGAAGCCATCCCAATAGCAAGTTGGAACAGGCTGCCCAAGAGGGTTGTGGAGTCTCCCTCTCTGGAGAAAACCCACCTGGATGCATTCCTGTGTGATCTGATATAGATGATCCTGCTCTGGCAGGAGTTTGGACTGGATGAGCTTTGGAGGTCCCTTCCAGCCCCTAACATTCTGTGATTCTGTGAAGTTTTCCTCTGCAACGAACTAGATCTGAAAATTAACACTAAGTAAAATAGGAAGAGGCATCACTAATTTGTTTTTCCATTTACATGAAGGAGTGTCAAAAATATGTCCAAACCAAACAATATATGACCTAGAACTGAATTGTTAGGAACCATCTTAAACACTTTTTAAAGTATAGATATGTTGAAAGATATAGCTTTGGTGCATTGGATTTTATCTACCTTGAACTTGTGACTCTTCACTTTCCAGACGCAGAACATTGCAGGGACATAACACTACAGTTTTGCATCAATTGCAAAAGAAATCCTGCAGTATTGATTTGAGGTTTAATGGATTTGTTCTGATTTGCTAATACCTTGTTTGCATCTCTGAGCTGCTGACTATAAAAAATAGTGTTTGACCAGTACAGCAAAAGTACAGGAACACCTGGGTACTGAACCGGTTTTTGAGGTGCTGTTTATTGAGTGCCTGTTGAGTTCATAGGGGCATTTATTGTCTGAAACAAGGGGTAAGGATTTCAGTATCAATAACCACAGGAATTCTGTAGAATTTGGATTTTTTTTCCTGGATACACATAATTAGCAATGCACACTGGAATAATCATAGAATCACACAATTGTCAGGGCTGGAAGGGACCCAAAGGATCATCTAGTTCCAACTCCCCTGCCATGGGCAAGGACATCTCACAATTAGATCGGAATGCTCAGAGTCCCAACCAGCCTGGCCTTAAAAGCTTCCAGGGATGGGGCTTCCACCACCTCTCTGGGCAACCTGTTCCAGTGTCTCACCACCCTCATGGTGAAGAACTTCTTCCTAACATCCAGTCTGAATCTCTGCACTTCTAATTTTGGTCCGTTCCCCCTAGTCCTATCACTACCTGACATCCTCAAAAGTCCTTCACCAGTTTTCCTGCAAGCCTCCTTAAGATACTGGATGGCCACCAGAATATTCCCTCTCTGTTAGTGCTTTTCACAGTATCAGCAAGACTTTCGTCCTCTGCTGTCCCAACTCTCTGTGGGCAGGCTAGATCCTTTCTTTTCCTCTCTAGGGATATGTGCTGCAGGATAGTTGAGATGAAGGGAAGAGGATGCTGAAGAAGGCATTCCTGTATCTCCCTTGATATCCTCTTCTTCCGTTCCTTTCTGTGGCTTGTCCCTTCCTTCTCTTGTTAGTCCTGGGGTGTAGACTTCCCCAAAGGTGTCTTTTCAGTAGAAGGCTTCTCAAATATGGCTTGGCAGCTTCTGCTCCATGCCACCTGGGGAGACATCATGAGAGGCCGAGTTATATTTTTACCTGACACAAGCTCTCTGACGTGAAAGGTGAACTTTTGCCCTGCGTGTATGCGATGCTGTCCTGTTGAGTGGCTTTCTGTCTAAAGGACATATCTCTCAGTGTGGAACACTTCTAGCTGATCAGAAAACACTGAATAAATACACTTGGATAAAAGGAAGCATGTTGATAATGCAAACTATGTCAGGTGGCATGTTTAACATCTGCATTGTAAGGCTGACTGTACGAAGTAAGAGCTAATATCCACTGCTGCTTCCAAACCCTCTTCTGTACAGGCTGTGTGAAAGCAAATGTCTTGGAGAACACATTCACTTAAAAACAAGAAAAAAAAAAATTAAAGAGGAGGTTTTGATTATTTCTTTAAAGCATTTAAATGTAGCTTTACTATGTGCAGTCTGGACTGCTCAGCTTTTACTGTCTTCCTTTAAGGTTGAGATTTAATTAAAGGTCAGTGTCACACACATTTCCACAACACATAGTAAAACCCTGGAATGAAATGAGCCTCACTCCAACATTTGATTAGACAAGATAATGTATTCCCCCCTGGAGTAGTTTGTTATTCAAAACAAGCTCTTTAGGGAAGGAAGTTCACATCAGTTGGTAACTGTTCCTGTGGATACCAAAGAACTTTGTACAGTGCACACTACAGTAAATTGCACTGCAGGTCATTTAGGAGCTGGAAGCACTGCCTGTGTCTATTTAAAAGTTATCAAAAGGTATTAAAAAAAAAAAACCAACAAAACCAAAAAATCCACAGATAATAAAGAGCTTAAAAGCAGACAAACAGCAGGCAGTGATGCAAAAGAAACAGCACCCAAATGTACACAGCTAGTCGTGCTTTTAGTCAGTCAAGAAGTGACACTGTCCTAGTAGGTGAACGTTAGAAATGCTGCTTTACACCTTTTGTGTTGAAAAGAAAACACTGAAAAGCAGCTTGCTGTGAACTGATCCTTAAATGTAATATGGGACTGAAAAACATCTGGATTTAACTTTGCTACAAATGCAATTATAGGCTTCAAAAATTATTAGTTGTTTGTAGATTAGACAGCTTTGTTTTTCTCATCGTTGTCCAATTTAGACCCTTTTGGTCTTCTCTTGCCTCATGTCTTGAAAATTCTAGGGGCTGATGGCAAACCATGGTCATTAGGAGTAAGTTCTGATTTCTGACTATCTATTTAGCTATCCTGCAGGCCCCCTTCAAATACTGGAAGGCCACAATGAGGTCTTTCCAGACCCTCCTCTTTCCAGCTTAAACAACCCCAGCTCTCTCAGCCTGTCCTTGTGGTAGAGATGGTCTAGTCTTTGGATCATCTTTGTGGTCTCCTCTGGCCCCAGGCCAACAGGTTCACGGCTCTGCTGAGGACTCCAGAGCTGGACCCAGCACTGCAGGTAGGGTCTCACTAGAGCTGAGTAGAGGAGCAGAATCCCATCTCTCAACCTGCTGCCCATGCTGCTTTGGCTGCAGCCCAGGATTTGGTGGCAGGCTCATGTTGAGGGTCTCAACAAATGAGCTAGTGTAGGTTTGTATTGCCACTCTTGGTATATAGCGCCAGCGTTGGAGCTACACCATGAGGCTGTAGCCAATCTCCAGCTAGAAAAGGATACACAGTTTAGCAGTCAGCACTAATCTCTTGTGTGATTCCAGCAAGTAGCTTAATCTTGTTTGCTCCACTCATTCTCCTACCTTTCTTCTTAGCTGAGGCAGAATGGGGAATGTGTCTGGAATAACATGCTTTTGGATCTTCACCAAGAGCTCTTAAGGGTTGTTCTCAGTCCTGCAGATTGTAATTTGTTCCATAAGTAATGGGCCTACTAAATTCTGTTTGCCTGTGGATGTATTTTAAATGCCTAGCCAGCTTCTCATGTGACGATAAGCAGCCTATTTCTCCTTCAGGTCTCCTATTGCTTGGTTTTCCTCCATGAAGTCCCAGTCCCCTTCCAGCTAGACAGGAGGTTGTGGATTTCAGGGAACTTTTTAGTAAGAGCAGACTTAGCTGGTGAGACCATGCACAGCAGCTAATCCAGCAAAACCAGGTGACTTGTTGAGATCATGCTAAGACTTCCTTCCAATAAGGAGATGTTGAGTCAGATTCTTCCTCCAGCCAGTGACAGTCTTGCTAGGCTTTGGGTCCTTGGAGTCCTCAGCCTTTTTGTGGCCTTTGGCTGGAACTGACCACTGGTTGGCATTGTCAGGTAGAAGGCATGGCTGACTGTCAACTGTGATTTGGTAGCATATCAGAGAATCAGAGAATACAGGGTTGGAAGGGACTTTTCAAGAATCATCTGGTCCAACTTTCCTTGGCAAAAATTCAAGTGTAAGTCTCCTTTCCTTAGGAAAACAAGCTGAGGAGACAGAACACATTGCAGCAGGGCTACCACTGAAATTTAGAATAACATTTACATTTTATGCTTATGGCTGCAGATAACCTTTCCCCTTGGATGCAGTGTATGTTTCCTCTTGGATACAGTATATGTTTTAAGGACCATGGTGCTGCATATTTTTCCTTCCCAAGGAGAATGGAAGATCTACTGCTCATAAAGAGTTTAAGTAAATGAATTCTTGCAAACCAAGCAGGGGGTGAGGGACTCTGTTGCAGGATGTCAGGGGTGGTAGCATTGCCCCAGTCACCTACCTGAGCCTTGGCTGGATGTGAATACCTCTATTTCAAGGTCTTATCATGAGTAAGCCACCTTTAGAATACAGTCGCTAAAGAGACAAACAGCTTTTAAAATAGAAAGATGGTAGCATTCTTAACTAGCTTTAAAGCTTAGGAATTACTTTATTTTAATTAAGTGCTCCCTTAAAACATATATTAAACACTGAATGGATGTAGAATGGGTAGTTTGGAGAAGAGGCTGAGGGAAGACTTTCTTTCTTTCTACAGCTACCTGAAAGAAGATTGTAGCAAGGTCTCTTCTCCCAAGAAACAAGTGATAGGACAAGAAGAAATGGCCTTAAGTTGCAACAGAGGAGTTTTAGGTTGCAAGGGCTGTCCAGCAGGAAGAGGCTCCCCAGGGAGGTGATTGATCCTCCATCCCTGGAGGCATTTCAAAGATGCTGAGGGACTTGGTTTAACACCAGCCTTGGTAGGATTAGACAATGGTTTTTTGGTGGTCTTTAAGGTCTTTTCCAGCCAAAATGATCCCATGATATTTTCATGTCTTTGGATTAGAAGGCTATGACCAAAGTGATCAATGTCCTTCTGATCTCTCCATTTAGTCTAAGATACACTGTCATAGTTCTTTTTCCTAGAACAGTCTGTGTGTTATAATGAGTGATGCCAAAGAGTTGTGTGACTAATACTGCCCTGTGTAGTATCATAGAGGGCTGTGTGATGTCGACAAGCAGGATGCGTGACATCAACAAGAGGGTTGTGTGACATCATCGATCAGGACGGTGTGACATCTGTGCTGGTTTCAACACAGTCTGCTTTCCCCCACACAGAAGTGAGGGAGAGTAGCAGAAGAATCCCCTCTGGCTTGAGTCTGGGCTGACCGAAGTGCCTGTGGGTGGCAGGGAAAGCAGGGCTGCGCAGCCATCCCTTTCGCTCCGTGCTGTTAACAGTAGGGGAAAGTTGCTATTGCTAGAGGGGAATCCACAGAAGGAGAGTTCCTGATGGCAGGAATACTTTCAGACTTCCATCCTGCAAGGAACCGACTGTTTGGTATTGTTAGTGTATTGAACAGCCTTTAAACACTTGGCTTAGTGCCAGGGTTACTACTTTTTTCGCTGTGGTTCGGTAGTATTAGAGCACTCCTCTGTACCTGACAGCAAATCGCCTTCACCACCAAGCGTAACCCGATCCGGCTGGGGTTCAGCGAATTACGACAGAGCTCTGCTTCCCCTTGCTGCAGATAAGACGCGAGGCATGCACTGCTTTGCAGATTGCTGAGCACTTAATGAATTCTGAGATGAGATCATTCCGTTCATAGCTAGATAGTTAGAAGGTATGTGTTCTTCAAACAGCACAGCTCTTCCTTAAAAGCTGTTGTGGTGGGTTGGAAACTCCCCCTCCCCTCCCCAATTAAAATTTACCAGACCAGCTCAGACGGCTTGGAAGTAAGATCAAGCTCTATTTTACAGCAAAGTTAAATTGACAAGCATACATACACAAGATATTTACCTGTATTTACAATTATAGAGAATTTAGAAATGATACAGAAACCCAACCTCCCGCCATGGACAAAGAAAGCCCAGAAAGGACCAACACCATCCTCTCTCACCTCAAATAGAAAGCAACCAGCGAGGCTGACCTGTGGGGGTTGGTCTCTTCTCCCAAGCAGCCAGCAAAAGAACAAGGGGACACAGCCTCAAGTTGTGCCGGGGGAGGTATAGGCTGGATGTTAGGAGGAAGTTCTTCACAGAGAGAGTGATTGGCATTGGAATGGGCTGCCCAGGGAGGTGGTGGAGTCACCGTCCCTGGAGGTGTTTAGGAAAAGACTGGATGAGGCACTTAGTGCCATGGTCTAGTCCACTGGATAGGTCTGGGTGCTAGGTTGGACTGGATGATCTTGGAGCTCTCTTCCAACCTAGTTGATTCTATTCTATTCTATATATACCTTGGGCTTTGGTTATCTGGAAAAATGTTAGTGTAGGAGCTAGAGAGGAGCAAAGGAGCAACTAACCGAGCCAGTGCCCAAGAGCCAAGAAGACAGATTTGTTTATACATTAGCTTTTTGTACCTGTCAGCAAACCAGGGAATGATATAGACTTTACCTCATTACAATACCCTGCTCATTCAGATTCTGCATTAAACTTCAGGAAGGTCCCAATTTCTCTTATTGGAATATTCCAATGAGCCTTTAAACTGCCGCAGTGGCAGGTGTTATTTCAGTGTTGTGCTAGTTTGAAGCTAGCTAGAACGTTTTGGTGAGAAGAGTTAGATTACAGGCTGTGAAAAGGAAACAGTGGTGATGTCTACTTCATTCATAGGCTTGCTGAGATGTATAAGAACGAGAACACAAACATAGATAACAGAGTCACTGACTGGGCTTTGGGCTGAATTTCTCTCTCTAACTTAACTTGCCATCTGTGTGACTAATCCATTTGCTTCCTAACCCCTTTGGCTGACCCTCCAGTCTGCCTTGGGCATAAGGAAATATCTAGGGTAAGGTAGAGGGGGGGGAGGAAAGGTGGAAGGGCAGTTGTGAGCCCCTCCTGGGGACTCAGCTTTCTGGGAGGCTGTTGTGTTTCTGTATTATTTTTTAACTTGTATATTTCTGTCTATAGCTGCATATATTGTGAATATCTGCTTGTATATTGTGCTAAGCTGTAAGTGTAAAGCTTCATTCAATTTCCAGTGCTGCTGAGTCTAGTCTGGGTGATTTTCCAAAGTGGTGGGGGGGTGGGTAGCACCCAAACCATCACAAGTGTTCATTCCATAGCCTTCAACTTTCTTACAGGCAAACCTGACTCTAAAAACGTCCAGCATAAGCTACAAAAGTGAAAAGATTGATTAAAAGTGTGAGAAAACCTGCAGAGAACAGCTTAGAGTTTATTCAGTACTGTTTTTAACTTCCCAAAATCCCATGGGTGTCAGGAGTGGGTTCATTTTTTGAGGGAAACACTGACAATTGAACTGAACTAAAAGATGAGAAAAGGAAAAGTCTAGTCTCTGTATGTCTGGGCTTTTATATTATATCCAAATATAATATAATGTAATTTGTGGCATTGCTTTCTTATGGTACAGAATTCTTTCACAAAACATGTTGGATTTACACGTTCAGTGTACTGGGCCATCTCATTTAAAGTATATTCTTACCCTGAAAAGTTGAACCAGATGATCCTTGAAGTCCCTTTCAATCTGATTTTCTATGAATCCATGAATCTAGCCAGCCAACCAAAATCTGTTGCTCTCATCTTGGTTCAGCAGAGTTGAAAATAGGTAGAAAATAGTTGACAGAAGAGTCCGATTCTCTGATAGGTAGAAAGTAGTTGACAGAGATGAATGTCAATGGCAGGAGAAGATGCAATCCTAAGATCATTTTAAGGAAGATGAGAGTCTTCTTCTGTGTCACATACACAAAATGAGTAGGATAAAATGTGAGATGTAAAGGTCCTTCAGAAAAAGGATGCAAGCAGGCAGGTGGCTTAAAAACATTTTCCTATCTCAACTAGCCTCTGCTCTTAGTTTTTTTTATTCAGTCCACTGAACAAATAATAAAGGACGTTCCCCCTTCCTGTTCCCCTGTCAGCAGGGTTGGTGGAACTCTAAAGCTGCCTGGAGGGTTTGTAAGTATATCCTGCCAGATTTTATTAATTTATGCCTAAGATTGTAGGTTTCAAACATTGTGAAACACATCGTATGGTGCAGGCTCAGGCAGCAGCATGATTGCGGCACAAGAAAATAGATTCCGGTTTATGCGTTTGTGCAATTCTCCCACTGAAATGCTTTCCTATCAGTATTCCTTGTTTTTATTTTGCAAGGCTAGTGCTGACTTTCCAAGACTCCCTTCAGTTGCTACAGCCTCTGACTATTTTTATTCCACTTCCTAAGAAACATGGATGTCAACAAAAGCCTTTTTCCAATCCACACGTTGTCTGGAAAATCTTACATACTACATAAAAGTTAATCTGCTTACCTGGAGAGCCAACTTCCTCCTGAAATATCTGGGATCTCTTCCAGCATCAGCAAAGAAAGGTTGTAGTTTGGAACTATCCTGCGCAGAAGCATTGTTGAAAAGATGACTTAGTGTTTAAACTGAAACGTCATTGTTAGGTGTTTGATTACTGACTCATGTATCTTTGCATTTCTTCCTTCCCCTCTCTCTTCCTCTCCCTCCCCATCAAGGGAGATCTGCTCCTCCTCTTACCTTTCCTCCCCTTTCCTGTTCCCCCATTAAAAATAGAGCTCCTTCACTTCATCATTCTCCTGAGCAGCCCAACCTCAGTGTGCTCGGTCACAAGATTCACTTTGCCCTCTTGCCAGCATCCCTACAGATTTCCTTGTCCTAGATAGCACTTCCCCAGTGAGACACCAGATGACTTAAGGAGATTAGACAAGGGTGACCAGTTCTGTGAGAAGAAAGTGGGAGGTCTCTGGGCTCTGTTCCTGTGGGAATCCTCCTGGTAGCCAGAAGCTCTCTCCTTCCACTGTGTTACCACCTCTGGGAGACTTTTCAATACAGGTGGCAGATTTTCACTTGCAGCACAACTTTTCTTTTTGATTTAGGACCCAGATTAGTGATAGTTTTTCATCATCCAGAGATGATCTTAAAGAGCAGTTATTCCTTAGTGGGATTTTTCTCCGTATCTTACCCTGATCGTCCTTTTCTCAGCTCAGTTATGATAGTGAGCATTACACTGGGGTTGTGGAAGGTTCTATAAGATGCTTCTTCTGACACTGATGTGCATTTCCTTCTAAAGAAAAATGCTAAAGTACTTCCTTACTTTAGAAATGCCACAGTTCAGGAAACTGTCCTGTTTGTTTTGGAATCCTTGGGAAGACTTCGTGTCTGAAGCTCAAATTCTGTGCTACCACCATTGAGGTGGGTATCGTCTTTTTCTAATACAGATGGAAAACTCAGCTTCTTAATAACAACCCAGCAATTAACTCTCAAATGATCTGATACCCTAAAATACTGATAATAGTAATCAATGATGATTCTTACTAAAGTACCTCACCATTTCCTAGCCATGACAGTAAAGGGGGGTGTTTCTAATCTGTATCTGGGGAAACTGAGCCACCAGAGGTCACAGAGAGTAGTTGGCAGAGCCAGAAATAGAGCTCAGGCTTTTCCACTTTGAGCTCAGTGTTCTTGTCACTGGATACCACCAGATGGTCTCCAGATTATTCAGTAAATAAGCCTCTGCATCCTCCATAAATATTCCGCCAAAGCCAACTGGCTGTGTCTCACGCTTGCTACTTGCCAGTCTGCGAGAGTGGCTGACTTGGCAGGTGATGTTGGAGCTGGCCCCATGAAGCTGTGCTGCAGGTTCACTGGTTTCACCAGACAGAACAATTTCTTCTCTACTGCTGCATTCAGGCAGTCTTCTCTTTTCTTAGTGTAGAACTTTCCTCTATGTGCTTAAGGCAAACAATCTGATTAAAGAGAAAAAAATAAACAACCCCCAAAAATCTCTTCTGGTAAGTGCCTGCAGATATCTGAAGAGTGTCTGAAGATAGAGTTTTATCTGCCTTTAAAATCTGGGTGACTTAATTGTTGCTGTCTGTGTGCCTTGAAATTCAGAGGGTAGAAATAGATAGATATGCATGGACTTGTTTGTGTGTTTGTGTGTAGCATAAATACCAGATGGGAGAGGAGGTTCATGCCTACAAAAACTGTTCTTTAATCTCTCTTGAGTCACCTCTTCACTTCCCAGTTGCCAGGCCTTTTGATTCTATCTATTGTGGTGAGACTTTTCATGACTGCTCAGGATTTTACCTCTGTGTAATACATGCTTCATACAGAAGTGTGGAAACTAACCTTTTAGTGTCTGATATTCTTCTGTCTGGGAGGTCAGTGGCATAAACCTAAGCACTGGCCAGCAGCAGCTTGCCTCACTTGATGGTGCTCCCATAGTTGTGCTCCAGTATTTTGCAATAGCTCAGCTTCTTCCAAAGTAGATAGTGACCTACAGGAGCTAGTTCACTGCAGGAGCTGCAGGGTGGATGAACCAGCAGACTGGAATGGGCGTTTGGCTGGAATTCTCTGAAATGCCACTTGGCCGGGGGTAATGCTGCTACTCACAAGGGCCTTGGTCAGAAATGCCAAAGAGTTCGACATGGTGCTATATGCAGTGCCTGGGACAAAAACAACCTTGAGCATCAGTATGAACAGGGGACCAGCTCGACAAGTAGCAGCTCCAGACCTCACCTGCAACACTGTCTGGTTTTGAGCTCCCCAGTGCAAGAGAGACAGGGATCTGCTGGAGAGAGTCCAGTGGAGAGCTATGAAGGACTTAACATCTCTCCTATGAAGAAAGACTGAGAGAACTGCAGTCTTGAGAAGAGAAGGCTAAGAGGGGATCTTATTAACGTCTGTAAATACCTGAGGGGTGGGTGTCAGGATGAAGGTGACAGCCTCTTTTTGGTAGTGTCCAGTAATAGGACAAGGAACAATGGCTATAAGGTGGAACACAAGAAGTTCCACCTCAACATGAGGAGAAACGTTTTTACTGGGATGGTGACAGAGCACTGGAACAGGCTGCCTAGAGAGGTTGTGGAGTCTCCCTCTCTGGAGAGATTCCAAACCCACCTAGATGTATTCCTGTGTGGCCTTCCCAAGGTGACCCTGATTTGGCAGGGGGATTAGACTGGTTGATCTCTAGAGGTCCCTTCCAGCGTGTAGCTTTCTATGATTCTGTGTTAAACATGAGTCAGCAGGGGCTTATGCATACCGAGTTGCATTAGGAAGAGCGTCAGCAGATCAGGAGAAGGGATTATTGCCCTCCTCACAGCACTCCAGAGACTGCATTAAGGGCATGTGTCCACCCACCCAGAAATGACGGAAAATGACGATGAGTCTAGTGGAGGAACCAGTAACAAGGTTTGGGAGATGAAGTGCATGGCATGTGAGGGGAGGCTGAGGCAAATGATCTTGTGTAGCCTGGGAAATAGAAGGCTAAGGCTGGATTTTATAACGATCAGCCGTCACCTAAAGGAGATGAGGAGATACAAAACCAGAGGCAGCCCTTTCAGAGGTGCACAATGACGAGCCAAGAGATAACAGACACAAGCTGCAAAAAAGGAAGGACGTATTGGACGTTATGTAATTCATAGTGGCCAGCCATGAGCAGGTTTCCAGGAAAGGCTTTGACTCTCCATCCTTGGAGACTTTCAAAACTAAGCAGGACAAGGTCCTGGGCATCGCACCATAACTGCAGCAGGGGCCCTGCTGTGAGCAGGAGGTTGGACTGGACGACCCAGAGATCACTTCCAATGAAATTTGTCTGTGATTCTATTCCTGTACCTTGTTTGTGCCAGAAATGTGTCTTCTTGTGAGATGACAGGCTTTGGTGCATCTGTAACCAGTGAGATTGATCAACATTGCTCTTGCAGAGAAAATACAGCTACATACAATCACAGAATCTCAGAATTGTCAGGATTGGAAGGGACCCCAAGGATCATCTAGTTCCACCCTCCCTGCCATGGGTAGGGACAACTTCTATTAGATCAGGTTGCCCAGAACCACATCTAGCCTGGCCTTAAAAACCTCCAGGGATGGAGCTTCCACCACCTCCCTGGGCAACCTGTTCCAGTGTCTCACCACCTTTATAGCAAAGAACTTCTTTCTAACATTTCATCTAAATCTCCTCTCCTGTAGCTTGGATCCATTCCCTCCAACTCCTACACTACCTGATACCCTAAAAAGTCTCTTACCAGCTTTCTTGTGTAATGCAGATCACAGAATCGTAGAGATGTTTTGATTGGAAGAGACTGTTAAGATCAAGTCCAACCTATCACTGTCAAGTCAGAGTATAATAGAACCGAAATTCTAAAGCAATAAGCCACCTGCAAGTATTTTTTTTGTTGTTCTCACCTAACTGTACAGCTTTCTACAGCTTGAAGAGCTCACAGAGAGAGTTTGGACTCTTGGTTTACTTATTTTCTTGAACTTGGTGACAGAGATAAAACACCTTGTGAAATAACTGTCAAGCTATGTAGATTGAATCATCACCAAAAAGCATCTAGGTTAGCAGCTGCTTGAACTGTTACAACTGAGTCATGTGGATCCCAGTTGTCCAAGAGCCAAGTAAACCTGTGAAGCAATGGTCAGGGTGGTGTTGATACAAGATGGTAACAGAAAGCCGAAATGTTAATTGGTGTCAGAGTTGCTCCTCTGTTTCAGGTAGCCAGGCTGAAACGCTTTTCCATTGCAAGTGCTTGTCTGTTGTATCATCCTTAACTGTTGTGTAGTTTTTGGCCACCGTCCTGCACAACATGAAGACAACTGCCCTAGAGGTAAGGTGCACTGTTTTACAGGGCCAGAACAGCAATCACATCACAGAAATTGCTGTGCCCTTCTTTGAGGGACGGTGGCTGAGAGAGCTGGGGTTGTTCAGTGTGGAGAAGAGGAGGCTTAGGGGAGACCTCATCGCTCTCTACCACTCCCTCAAAGGAGGTTAGAGTGAGGAAGGGGCCAGCCTCTTCACTTTGGCAAGTGACGGGACTAGATGAGATAGTTACAAACTCTGCCAGGGGAGGTTCATATTGGATATTAGGAAATATTTCTTCACTGTAAGGCTTCTCAAACATTGGAGTGGTCTGCCTGGGGCAGTGGTGGAGTTACCATCCCTGGAAGTGTTTAAATGGTGTGTGGACCTTGTGCTTAGCATTGACCTTGTAGTGTTGGATCAAAGGTTGGACTAGATGATCTTGAAAGTCTCTTCCAACCAAATCCATTCTGTGCTTCCCTGTGTCCCACTGTTTCTGCTGCAGCTTTTCTAGGAATCCTCCCTTTTCTCCGTTGGCTGGTGTTGTCCACAACCACTGGGTTTGCCTTGCTGCAGTGGAGAAAAGGAATTGGGCAGTTCTACTCGGAGTTCTCCCATCTCCACAGGCTTGAAATGAAAATTGGAAGACAGGGCAATTTATCTGCCTTTGTCTGGCAGCTTCAAAGTTCATTTGCTTTAAATATAAGTCACAAGATGAGAATCAGTGTCGTGGTTTCAACTTGATAATTTTCACAGTCTCACAGTATCACAGTATCATCAGGGTTGGAAGAGACCTCACAGATCATCAAGTCCAACCCTTCACCACAGAGCTCAAGGCTAGGCCATGGCATTAAGTGCCACGTCCAATCTTGCCTTGAACAGCTCCAGGGATGGCGACTCCACCACCTCCCTGGGCAGCCCATTCCAGTAGCCAATGACACTCTCAGTGAAGAACTTTCTCCTCACCTCGAGCCTAAACTTCCCCTGGCGCAGCCTGAGGCTGTGTCCTCTCGTTCTGGCGCTGGCCACCTGAGAGAAGAGAGCAACCTCCCCCTGGCCACAACCACCCCTCAGGTAGTTGTAGACAGCAATAAGGTCACCCCTGAGCCTCCTCTTCTCCAGGCTAAACAATCCCAGCTCCCTCAGCCTCTCCTCGTAGGGCTGTGCTCGAGGCCTCTCACCAGCCTCGTCGCCCTTCTCTGGACACGCTCAAGCATCTCAATGTCCCTTCTAAACTGGGGGGCCCAGAACTGAACACAGTACTCGAGGTGTGGTCTAACCAGTGCAGAGTACAGGGGCAGAATGACCTCCCTGCTCCTGCTGACCACACCATTCCTGATGCAGGCCAGGATGCCACTGGCTCTCTTGGCCACCTGGGCACACTGCTGGCTCATGTTCAGGCGGGTATCAATCAGCACCCCCAGATCCCTCTTTGTCTGGCTGCTCTCCAGCCGCTCCAACCCCAGCCTGTATCTCTGCATCGGGTTGTTGTGGCCAAAGTGCAGCACCCGGCACTTGGAGCCATTGAACGCCATCCCATTGGACTCTGCCCATCTGTCCAGGTGGTCAAGGTCCTGCTGCAGAGCCCTTCTGCCCTCCAACCCAGCCACATCAGCCCCCAGTACTGAGGTAATTGTTGGTACTGAGGAAACTGTTGCTCATTTGTTGCAGTGTGTTCTCAACTTGCTCTGCCTGACCCCTAGCTGCCCCAAAAAGTGTATTAAAAATGAAGGGTGGAGGAGAAGAGAAAGAGATGTTTATTGCCAACTCTGCTAGGATTGTTGGTTTTTGCCAGTGTTGGCTATGCAGCTTTAAAGTTTCTATTTTTAAAATCCTCAGTGCCTGAGTCCACTTAAAACATGAGGGCAGCAAGGAACTTTGTGAAGCCAAATCAGATGATTCTCGCAGTTCCTTTCCTTGTAGGCACCAACACCTAATCATTGTGCTTTATGATTATTTTCTGTACAAAATCCATGCCTACCACGAGTTGGGATTTCCTGTCACTGCTACCCAAACTGACCTTATGCTGACAATACCAAAGTGGGAGGCTTGGCTGACACACTCGAAGGCTGTGCGGCCATTCAGCAAGACCTGGACAGACTGAGAGCTGGGCAAAGAGAAACCTGATGATGTTCGACAAGGATAAGGGCAGAGTCCTGCGCCTGGGAAGGAGTAATAAACTGTACCAGTACAGGTTAGGAAGTGATCTGCTGGAAAGCAGCTCTGAGAGTCCTGACGGACAGGAAGCTATCCATGGAACAGCCAAGAAGGCCAGTGGGATCCTAGGGGGCATTAAGAGGAGTGTGTCCAGCAGATCGAAGGAGGTTCTCCTCCCCCTCTACTCTACGCTGGTGAGACCTCACCTGGAATATTGCATTCAGTTTTGGGCTCTCCGGTTCAGGAGGGACAGGGATCTACTCGAAAGAGTCCAGTGGAGGGCTACAAGGATGATGAAAGGGCTGGAGTACTGCCTGATGAGGAGAAGCTGGGGGACCTGAGGCTTTTTAGTCTGGTGAAGAGAAGACTTAAAGGGGATCTAATCAGTGTTTTTAAATATCGAAGGGCTGGGGGGCAAGAGGGAGGGGACAGACTCTGGTCAGTTGCACCCTGTGATAGGACAAGGGATAATGGGTATAAACTACAGCACATTCACCTCAATATGAGGAAGAACTTCTGTGCTATAAGGGTCATGGAGCACTGGAATAGGCTGCCCAGAGAGGTCATGGAGTCTCCTTCTCTGGACACTTTCAAGACCTGACTGGATGTGTTCCTGTGTGACCTGCACTAGATTCTCTGGTCCTGCACTGGCAGAGGGGTCGGACTCATAGAATCATAGAATCAACCAGGTTGGAAGAGACCTGCAACATCATCCAGTCCAACTTATCACCCAGCCCTGTCCAGTCAACCAGACCATGGCACTAAGTGCCTCGTCCAGTCATTTCTTCAACACCTCCAGGGACAGTGACTCCACCACCTCCCTGGGCAGCTCATTCCAATGCCAATCACTCTCTCTGGCAACAACTTCCTCCTAACATCCAGCCTAGACCTGCCCTGGCACAATTTGTGACTGTGTCCCCTTGTTCTTTTGCTGGCTGCCTGTGAGAAGAGACCAAGTCCCATCTGGCTACAGCCTCCTTTCAGATAGTTGTAGACAGCAATGAGGTCGCTCCTGAGCCTCCTCTTCTCCAAGCTAAACACCCCCAGCTCCCTCAGCCTCTCCTCACAGGGCTGTGCTCCAGGCCCTTCACCAGCCTTGGTGCCCTTCTCTGGACACGTTCCAGTATGTCTACATCTCTCTTGAATTGAGGAGCCCAGAACTGGACCCAGGACTCAAGGTGTGGCCTGACCAATATTCAGTGATCTATGCAGGTCTCTTCCAACCCCTAAAATCCTGTGATCCTGTGACTTTGGGATCTGCCAATCAAGTTGACATTGGAAAATGTAGGCTCAAAGCAAAAGGGATAATGTGTTGGTGGAATGCTGTCAGGGTTGCTAACCTTAAAAGCAGACGCTTTGATGCACGATACACACGCATCCACCTAGTGAATCGTTTTGTCCCCTTGCTCCTTTGGTTGCTTTCTAGTGGCAGAACCAAAATGTGATTTTAGAGTTATTTTGAACTTTTGGGGAGAGGGTGATTCTACACAAGGGGAGGAAAAATACAACCCTCATCCACTGAGAAGAATGTGGCAGAGGAGAGTGTTTACACAGGCTTATGTCACGCTCAGCTGTACACTAAAACAGCTGCTTGCTCTAATTTAAGACCAAGAACATCGACAGTGTCCACTGAAAACACTGGGCCTATTGTGTGAGCAGTGCAGATAACCAGTAGTTGGCATCTAGGCCACTGCTTGCTTTTTTTTATTCTCCTTTTTGTTGTTTTTGGGTTTTTTTTTGTTGGTGGATTTTTTTTTCAGGCCCTCTCCGTGATTCTAGTTGCAGAACCTTTAGAAAGCAGTTTCCATGTCCATGCTTTTACACACACACCTGTGCACACCCAAATTGTTCCTTTGCAGTGCTCCCAAACATTTTGAACCCCAGACCCTAAAAGAAGACAAGACCCTAGCCTCATTGGTTTCTTTCCCTAAAAGAAGACAAGACCCTAGCCTCATTGGTTTCTTCCTATAACATCTAATGCATAAAAATATTTAAGGGTTCTAAATTGTAACCTTCATCTTCAAGTATCCTTTGATTTAAGCGTATATTTCTGAATTTAGTTAATGTTAGCCTGAGGTTTTATTTCTAGACAAAAGCTAGGGGCGTAGTTTCAGGTGTTCTGTTCAGTTACCCAAATCTTGTGCCTGATTTCAGAAGGTCAAGAACTGTGGCCCTTTTGGTGTCTTGTTCAGTTTGGCATCTGAGGCCTCTGCAAAAATATGTAGGCTGCCTTGAAGGGTAGCCCTTTGAAAATGCTGAGCTCAGAGAACTTCTGAGCAGAGGGCACAAAGCTAGAAGTGGTGTCTGTGAAAGAGGTTTTGTCAGCAAGGCCTCTTCAGTCTGCCTCTTCACAGAGATCTGTTGTGTTCACAAGTGGGCATTTGTTTCTTTCCCATGGAGGTATCATGAAGTTCTGCACACGGTCTCTTCTTTATTATTGATCTCCAGAAGAAGGGATCCTTGCTTACTGCATGTGAAAACTAAAATCTCAGGATAAATGAGGATACTCCATCCAAGACTATTAACTCATTGTTAGAAACAAACTAATTTCCACATCATTCTATCTCCTTTTAAGAAAAAGAAAGAATAAAAAAGGCAGTGCTGTTAAAAACCCCTCGCAGAAGTACTTTTTGTTATCTGTGGGCAGGCAGCAGTGGTGTGCTACCAAAAGTCATCCAGACTTAAAGGACCAAAGAGCCTGAAACCCTTCATCCCTTGGAAGGACTTTCCCCTGCTTGATGGGTTAGTGGAAGGAAAATGAGCTGAAGTCAGGGTGGATCTTAAGGATTTGTTAGCCAAGGCAATCCTAGCTTCTCATTCCAATACCAAACCCATGTCTTTATTTTTGGAGAAACTCAGCTAACAAGAGAAACCAACCTTTTCCCTTCCTGCACATGCAGAAAAAGTAATAAGGAGAACAGAGAAATGACACCAAATACACAAATCTTGAGCTCTCTCTCCTTGTGCATCTCTGGTTGATATGCGTGACTGCTCGGGGAGAGAGGTGAACAACTCCATGAACTTAAAGGTCTTTTGCCAGCTAAATCATAGAATCATAAAATTGTCAAGGCTAGAAGGGACCTCAAAGATCATCTAGCTCCAACTCCCCTGCCATGGGCAGGGACATCTCACACACAGGTTGCTCAAAGGCCCATCCATCCTGGCCTTAAAAACCTCCAGGGATGGGGCTCCTACCACCTCTCTGGGCAACCTGTTCCAGTGTCTCGCCAACCTTATGGTGAAGAACTTCCTAACATCTAATCTAAATCTGCCCTCCTCTTGCTTGGATCCATTCCCCCCAGTCCTATCACTACCTGACACCCTAAAAAGTCCCTCTCCAGCTTTCTTGTAGCCCACTTCAGATCCTGGAAGACCACAAGAAGGTCTCCTTGGAGCTTTCTCCTCTCTAGACTGAATAGCCCCAACTTTGTCAGTCTGTCTCTGTAGGAGAGGAGCTTCAGCTCTCTGATCATCCTCATGGCCCTTCTCTGGACACATTCCAGCATGTCTTATCTTTCTTGTAATAGGGACTCCAGAGGTGATTCTAAATGTTTCTACATGTCCATTATTCTAACTTGAGTGTAAACCATTATTTAGAGAAGTCTATGGAGAGGATATTTTTATTGGCAGTATTGGTTATAAGCATATAAAATATTTAACCCATTGTAGTGTGTGACCTGCTCCAGATGATTCTGCTCTGGCAGGGGGGTTGGACTAGGGGATCTTTCAGGGTCTCTTCCAACTCCTAACACTCTGTGATTCTGTTGTCTTCAGGAGGAAAAAAAAAAACAGAGATGCAAAATCTCTCTAGAATAAAGCAAAAGTAACTTAGCTGGTGCTCAGTTTTGCATAGTGGGTTTGTTGCATAAAATGCTGTCAATGTGCTTTGAGCTTTTTTGGTTTCTTTAAAGTTTTTGGTGTATGGGGGATTTGGTTTTGTTTTGTTTTTCCTATTGGACATCACTGTTTGCCAAGTTACTTTACTTGCCAGAAGCTAAGATAGGTGGAAGAGGTTCTAATTGATGGAGACAATCTGTACAGCAAATACAAACAGAATCCCAAAAGAATAGAATAGAGGGGATTGGAAGGGACCTTTGGAGATCATCTAGTCCAACCCCCTGCTTAAGCAGGATGACCCAGAGCAGGTTGCCCAGGATCACAATGTCCAGACAGTTTTTTAATCTGTCCTGAGAAGGAGACTCCACAACCTCTCTGGGCAGCCTGCTCCAGTGCTCTGACATCCTCACAGCAAAGTTTTTCTTCCTGTTCAGATTGAACCTCCTGTGTGCTGACAAAATCTTTGCAAGAAACAAAGACCACAGTGCTATCAGATGCTTAAGAATACATTAACAAATCAGAGGAATGCCTAAAGTTGTCTTTATTCCTACATCTTGTTCCCAAAGGTATTGCAAATAACAAAAGAGGCAGCACTAAAACCAGTCTTTCCAGTGTCACTCAAAGGGGCAGCCTTTGTGAATGGTTTAAGAACTAGAGACTGTCTCATTTGGAAGCCCCTGAATCATTTCTCAGAGAGGAGGAAAATGCTAGGGTGATCTTTCTCCCAATCTTAAGTCCTCCAGCTCAGCTCTGTCCTACATAGCCTGTTACAATCAAATGTTCATTTTCTTATGGGAGACGTAAAAGAAGAGATCAGGGACTTTGAGGAAAAGTGTGGTGGGATTTTATTTCTTTTCCAAGTTTTTTTTTTATCTCAGAGAATAACAAAAGACTTAAAATAGAAATAAAGGAACCCTCAGCTGGAAGGACACAGGTTTCTCCTGAGGTGACATGCAAAGAGGTTGTTTATTTCTAATGCAAGATTCACGTAACAGTTGATTTACAGAGATGAAAATAGGGATCAAAGAGCTCAGACTGAGCAAAAGAGAGTGATTGAGATGGTAATGAGTTCAGTTTAAAGAAGTGGCATTTTCAGATTGTCAAGTTGTTGAGCAGAATCTACCAAGGTTGTGGTGTTGTGTTATTCAAAGGGAGGGGGGGAAAATAAACAACCTAAGTGGTATTTCAGATCCGGGAAATTAAGTTATTTGCAAAAACCTGTAAAAAAAATGAAAAATAACTGAAGAAAACCAATCATAGCTAAGGAAGAGCAGTTCAGCAACACTGCTTAGACAGGGCTGCTGCAGTGATTCAGCACCTGCAGAATTGCTGCAGTCAGAGTCAGTGCTGGGGCACAATTTAGAGATGGTACCTATCTGAAGATAAAGCAAACTATGAGTTTATTTCGGTGTCTTCACGATGCCTTCTGCTACACAGAGTAATATGAGCTGAATAAAGAGGAAATGAGGGTAGTGGAATACTGGAACAGGTTGCCCAGGGAGCTGGTTGAGGCCCTATCCCAAGAGATATTCAAAATGAGGCTTGAAAGGGCTCTGGGTACTTGATCTAGTTGAGGAAGCCCCTGCTGACTGCAGGCTGGGGTTGGACGAGATGACCTTTGGAAGTCCCTTCAAACCCAGATCATTCTGTGATCTGTTGAGAGGCCTGGAACACAGCCCTGTGAGGAGGGGCTGAGGGAGCTGGGGTTGTTTAGCCTGAAGAAGAGGAGGCTCAAGGGTGATCTCATTGCTATCNTTTCTATGAAACAATATTTTTTTAATTGCTTTAGAGGAGGAAGTTTCTATTCTAAAAACAAAAGGTCCTGGACAATGAGACATCTAGAGACTCTATCTAGAGGAAAAAAAGTGCCCATGAAGGTGGAAAATCCCTTCCCAGATGCTTTGTTGAAGGTGTAGGAAAACTATCACCAAGATCCAAAATAAAGCTCTCTGAAAACTTCTCATGTTTTCAGATTGTAGGTGCACCTCATGAGACTCTGTGCTGTAGACAAAACTTGAAAGAACCTAGTGCTCATCTAAAACTGAACATCACTGAAAACATCGACAGTCTCTTTAAGACCACTGCTATTTCACCAGTTGTGAAAAAGAAGAGGAATTTCTTGTCCATGCCTGGATTGTAAGGAAATACTTAAGGATGAGAAACACTTGGGGAAAACAGAGTATTTCTGTTTGTTTATTTTTGCATGGTTATACTTCATTTTATGTTTACAAGACCTTGGTGCTTAAAGGCCAGGAGGAGTCACCAGGTTATCAGTATGAATTGTTGGGAAAAGAAACTCTACCTCTAGTATATGCATTTTTAAACATCAGATCATTCCATAGAAGCAAGAAATGCAACTCCAAATGTGTTCATAGAATGGCTTAGGTTGGAAAGGACCTTAGAGATCGTCTACTCCAACCTCCCCACGATGGGCAGAGATGCCTCTCAGCTAGACTCATCTGCTCAATGCCTCATCCAGCCTGGCCTTGAACATCCCTGTGGCAGAGACATCCACAACCTATTCCAGAGTCTCATCACCCTTGTGCGGAAGAACTTCTTCCTAAGACCCAGTCTGAACCTACTCCCCTTCAGCTTCAAACCATTCCCCTGTTGTCCTATCACTGGGCACCTCTGTGAAAAGCCCCTCTGCAGCCTTCCGGCAGGACCCCTTTTTGGTACTGGAAAGCATTTCTAAGGTACCCCTGGAGTCTCCTCTAGGCTAAACAACCCCAGCTTCCTCTGCCTATCCTTACAGCAGAGGTGTTCCAGCCCTTGGATCATCTTTGTGGCCCTCCTCTGGACTTGCTCCAACAGCTCTATGTCCTTCTTACAATGGGGACACCAGAACTGGTTGCAGTATTCAAGGTGGCATCTCACCAGAGCAAAGATGATCGTTAAAATGAGATCCATTACTACATTGGTTTATTGTGTTCAATTCTCATGCTAAGCTTCCATTTATTCTGAAGGATAAATACAGATGTATTTTTTCACTCTTACTATGAAAAATGAAGATGCCTAATGACCTAAAGGTGCATGAGCTAAACCCTTTGCAGCTATATGACAGTCCATTTATGTGCAACAGCTCAATAAAAGCAGGATTATCCTGTGAATTTTCCCCTTCTTTCCGTGAGATGATGACTAAGTATAAACAAAAGAGGAGACATTTCCAGCTTTAAATCCCAAAGCCTCAGAATGGAACAGAAGCCAGTGGATCTGAATGATCAGACAGCACAGAGCAGATTCCTGTAGGGACCAAACCCTTCAAAACACTGAGGGATTCTCCAAACAAAGGAGACCAACTGGTTCTTTAAGGAAAAGGCCCTTCCAGTTTGAACCATTTGCTGTTACTCACTGGTGCTGGCAGCCGGACAGAGTATCCCTCCCTCCTACATTCCTTTCTCACTAGATATATAATTATTCCTTTACATGTTGTCATAGTTTTAAGCTCCTGACTCAGATTTCTTAAATACCATCTCAGACAACTGTGTATTCCCTTCTCAGAAATGCAGCTCAAGGATAGCCTGGAAGGAGACACAGTTGCTTTCCAACCTCTTTTTCTCCATGGCTCGTTGCTCTGTGCTCAGGCAGACAGAGATTCTCTTCCAGAGGACATTTCCTAAAGATTTCTTTTGCTATACTTGTCTGTTAATAAAAGATTACATCTTTTGGACTTCAGTGGCACTTTGCAGCTGTCTCACTACTTTTATGGAGTCAGTTGGTCACTTCCTTTGATCCAGAATGACACAGTTGGTCTCCAGCTGCACTGGTTAAGTAAGAGTTGCTTTATTCATGCTGCAACACTTCCAGGCTTTGTGAGAATTGAGAACAAGCCAATACCAGGTCAAACCTTTTGACCCTGTCTCTGCCACTGCATCATCTGGACTCTCGAGGGCAACCCCTATAAACCCATAGGTGATGACAGTGGTTAAGGTCTCCCATTCAGATGACATTCTGATGGAAATAGTGGATTTGGATTACACCAAAAGATGTAATCAATAATCTATGTCTTGTGAACCAACCATGTAGGGATGTAACAGTATCCTCATATCATCCTCTGCCCCCCTGCTTCGCTCACATGAGACCCCCACCTGGAATACTGAATCCAGCTCTGGTGCCCCCAGTATAAGAGGGACATCAAACTGCTGGATCAGGTCCAGAGGATGGCCACAAAGATGATGAGAGGGCTGGAACACCTCCAGTATGGGGACAGGCTGGGAGAGCTGGGACTCTTTAGCCCAGAAAAGAGAAGGCTCCAAGGAGATCTTAAAGCAGCCTTTCAGTGCTTGAAGGGGGCCTGCAAGAAAGCTGGAAGAGACTTTTTACAAGGGCTTGTACTGATAGGATGAGAGGGAATGGATTGAAGCTTGAGGAGGGCAGATTTAGACTTAAGATTAGGAAGAGATTCTTTACAGTGAGGGTGGTGAGACACTGGAACAGGTTGCCCAGGGAGGTCATGCATGTCCCTTCTATGGAGGTGTTCAAGGCCAGGCTGGCTGAGTCCTTGAGCAACCTTTGCTAGTGGAAGATGTCCCTGCCCATGGCAGGGGGGTTGGAACTAGATGATCTTGAAGGTCTCTTCCAACCAAACCCATTCTATGAATCTATGAAGAAAAGCAATTCGTTAGTGAGTGACTGTGCTGGTACCTTAAAGCACTGACTAAGCTTCAGGTAGAAAAGCAATTCATTAGTGAGTGACTGTGCTGGTACCTTAAAGCACTGACCAAGCTTCAGGTAGAAAAGCAATTCATTAGTGAGTGACTGTGCTGGTAACTTAAAGCACTGACCAACTCCTCTGAGTTCAGTGTAGACAGGACTGTGGTGTAATATTGTTCCCGTGCCAGGCATCAGCAGTTTTGAAGTGGTGTTTGGAAATGGCCACGGTCTTTTTCTGCTTGAATTAGTCCTGGCACAAGTGGTGGGGTTCATGAGCTGTGAGTGTAGGCAGATGGGGGTTTTCACATTTGGAGGTGTCTGTTCCTGCCTGTCAGCTACCATGGTAGAGTCTTGCCTCTCTGGCCTTGTCAAATAGGAGCTTTCTCCTGCATCTTCGAAGAGGCAGAATGAATGCCTGAATACAGTCAGGGGTCTTTTGCCAGGTTCTGAATGGCATTCCAAGCTCCACAGATGCTTACCTGCTTACCTTTAAGTTTTCATCTCAAATATTTACATAGACCATTGAGAATGATCAGAAAATACTGCTGACCATATCTAAAATAGACATAAATATTGCAAAGTGAGACAGCTATGAGGAAGTGGTTCTTTTGTGGAGCTTGTTTTACAACAATGAGAACTTGTGGAGGTTCCTTGCCTGGAAGTGAGCAACGTGGTCTAGCAGTTGATGTCCCTGCCCATGGCAAAGGGAGGTTAGAACTAGATGATCTTTAAGGTGCCTTCCAACCCAAATCATTCTGTGATTCTATACGTTTAGTGAGGCATTCTAATAATTTACATCTCTTACAGTTTATTCTCATTTGAACTATAGAACGACTTAGGTTGGAAGGGATCATAAACATTATCTACTCCAACTAGACCCAGCTGCTCAAGGCCTCATCCAACCTGTCCTTGAACACCCCATGACAGGAGGCATCCACAGCTTCCTTTGGCAACTATTCCGTAGTCTCATCACCCTCATACTGAAAAACTTCTTCCTGAGATCCAGTCTAATTCTACTCTTCCTCAGTTTCAAACCATTCTCCTTTTCCTGTTGCTAGACACCTTTACAAAAAGTCCCTCTCCAGCCTTCCTAGGGGATCCCTTCAGGTATTGAAAGGCAACTAGAAAGTCCCCACAGTTCATCTTAGAATTGTTTGGGTTAGAAAAGGCCTCTAAGACCATTGAGTCCAGCTGTCAGCCTAACACCACCATGGGCATTAAACCATGTCCCAAAGTTCCATGTCCACACATCTCTTGAACAACTCCAGGGACGGTGACTCCACCACCTCCCTGGGCAACCTGTTCCAGTGCCTGACCACCCATTAAATAAAGATATTTTTCCTAATATCCAACCTAAACCTCCTCTGGCACAATTTCAGGACATTTTCTTTGTTCTTGCCACCTGACACTAAGGAGAAGAGATTGACCGAGGTGGGGGTTGGTCTCTTCTCCCAGGCAACCAGCAACAGAACGAGGGGACACAGTCTCAAGTTGTGCTGGGGGAGGTCTAGGCTGGATGTTAGGAGGAAGTTGTTGGCAGAGTGATTGGCATTGGAATGGGCTGCCCAGGGAGGTGATGGAGTTGCAATCCTTGGAGGTGTTGGAAGAAAAGACTGGATGAGGCACTTAGTGCCATGGTCTAGTTGATTGGATAAGGCTGGGTGCTAGGTTGGACTGGATGATCTTGGAGGTCTCTTCCAACCTGGTTGATTCTATGACCCCCACCTCACTTCAACCTCCTTACAGGTAGCAAGAGAGAGCAAATGCTACAACATGAAACAGAAGAACTTGATCATTCTGAATGTGTATTAACTACAGCACAGGAAGCTCCACCTCAACATGAGGAAGAACTTCTTTACTGTAAGGGTCACAGGGCACTGGGACAGGCTGCATAGAGAGGATGTGGAGTCTCCTATTCCGGACACCTTCAAGAGCTGTCCGGATGCATTCCTGTGTGACCTGAGCTAGATTCTGTGATCCTGTTCTGGCAGGGGGGTTGGACTCGATGATCTATGGAGGTCCCTTCCAACCCCTAACATCCTGTGATCCTGTGAATATGCCTTAATTGTGTACTGCTTCCTCTGTGAGGTTGCATTCTGCAATCACTTCCCTAGGAGGAAGTGGTCAATTTGATGCTGAAGTTGTAGTGCTCCCCACTTCCATAATGGCACCAATACACCAGCACCGTAAGAATCCGTCTTCCCAAAATGCCAGCTGAGCAGAATCAATAACATTTTAAGGTTCTTAATAATGTACAGGTTTAAACTCTGAGTGGCTTTGGAGGGCAAGGGGAGGGCACGTTGTGAGAGTCGGGAAATACACAACTAAACTGTGCCATCAGAACTACAAAACAGATACACAGAATCTCCCAGGTTATTACCAGTGCAGCTGCTCATGAATCTTTCAGTGCAGCAGCCTTTCATCTGGAAATGCTGACTCATTGAAACCCAAAGGTTTTGAGAATCCAAGAAAACTTGGAAAAGCGTTTCTTGACAAAACTGGCCAAGTGCAGAGCCAGGAAGAGCTTCTAAGGCAGTCAGAGCACTCATCTGGGAAATTGGAGTTTGTGCTCTGCCTGGTTCCCAGTCAGAGGGCAAAACGAGATCACTCTTTTCCCAGAGGACCACAGGACCACCAACTCTGTGTATTTGCAGGAATTCCCTTCCTCTGTTTTCAGTAGTAATTACAGGCTTAACTCTGATTTTATGCTGAGATAAAGCATACATCCTGGTCTTTTTTAAGCACATGGATCTTAAAGAAACTTTCCTGATGGAAAAGCAGCCATGCCCAGCAGCAGTTCACAGTGTTGTGTCATTTTACTGTCCAAACAGAATATGAAATTTGCTCTATATGGAAAAATCATCTAAATCCATTAAAAACAGACAGTCTCAGCTGGCTGGAGCTGATGTTGCTAAAATGCTTGTCCTCTCAGCACAAAGAGCAATGGGCAGGAAATAATAAGGTCAGATACGCTCTTCATCCCTTTCACTTGCTAGAAAACACTTTCACCCTCCTCTAGTTCCCTCCCATGACTGCAGCCAAAAGGCCAGGGCCTTTAGTTTGGAACGGGTGGGGTCTTGGCTCCCGTGCTGTGCGGCTGGGTGTTGATGTGCTGTGCTGATCTGTAATCATTTACGTGCTGCATACTTCCATACGTGATTCCATAGTCACAAGTATTGCTGTAGCAAGGATCCTACCAGCTTGTGAGGGGCAGGGCTTAAAAACAACTGTTCTGGACTTGGTTCTTTTGGAGAATTGAAATAAGAACATCTATGCAGTGAAGTAGAATAATTATGATCTGTTTCTCAGGATGAGGATGTGAGCGTTGGATATAGGATAGGCTAAGAGAGGATACTATGCATTCCTCTTGTTGAACTGTCAGAAAAAAAGTAGCCCTAAGTAAAACTGCTGCATAAATAAGGTCTCGAGTAGATCTTGTCAGAGAAACTGAATAAAAATAAAGAAGTTCTGTTCCATACAAAGAGTTTCAAAATTCCTTGACCCTAGGAAATATTAATTCTTATAAATGAAATACCTCTTAGGAATTCTGTTGAAATAAATAGATTCCTGAAATGGGGATTTGTGCCTTTATTTGGTGTTTGCCCCAGCTCCTCATCAATCCTTTCGGGCAAAGCCAGAATCAAGTCACAAAACCCACCCTTCTGTTTATCTCTGCAGTTTAATCATTTGCAAATTCTCATTTGTACTGATAGCATTCATAACAACCTACTTGTGTAAGCATGTGGACATTCCACGGCAGGCATTTTTCCTCTTCTCTCTGTGGTTCCTTTAGGATGGTCAGGGATGATCTTGGAGGTCTCTTCCAACTGGGTTGATTCTATTCTATTCTATTCTATTCTATTCTATTCTATTCTATTCTAATTGCAGAAGTAAGTCCTGGGTCAAGTAGTCTGTGAAAGCTCTGTGGCATGTTTGCCCTGCCTTTCTGCAAGCACATCTCTGGAAACGAAGATGCTGCTCACGTTCTTCTCATGTCGTGCTGGTGCTAAACTGAGAAGAATGCAGGGGGTTGCTGCAGCTGAGTTTTGATTTATTTTGCATTAAATAGTGGCAGCTTTTGAAGCGAAGGCAGGTCAGAAGGGGAGAAGTAATTTGATGGTAAATAATTCTGAGGCTTTTTTTGGTTTATTTGCATTTACAGTGTGAAATTCAATTTGGCACTAGGAACAAAACATAATAAATATATAATTTGTTTGCAGTTGTAGAGGCTCTAAGCCTCGAGGTGTTCAGAGACAGGTTGGATGGGGCCTTGAGTCTAGCAAGAGGTGTCCCTGCCCATGGCTGGGGGATTGGAACTAGGTAGTCTTTACAGTCCCTTCCAACTCAACCCATTCTGTGATTCTGTGTCTGAGGGTTTAGGATTAGCAACACAGACAGTTGTACAAAGTCATTCTCTGACATTTCCAGTTTTACAAAATCAAGGATCAGTTTTTAATTGGATTTTTTAAGTTGGTGATGATACAAGTTGGAAAGCAAATCTCCTCCAGAACTAATGACAGAAAACTTCGAAGAAGTCTCACCAGGAGTTAGTTACTTACTGCTTATCAGCAGGTCCTCTTTTCCTTTTGCAATGCATTCTCATTTCCCCTTATTTTTTTAAGACATACAACCAATGACAGAAAACTTCAAAGAACTCTCCCCAGGAGTTAGTTTCTTATTACTTGTCAGCAGGTCCTCTTTTCCTTTTGCAATGCATTCTTATCTTCCCTTATTTTTTAAGGTGTGCAGCATGCTTCTGATTGAGAAGAGAAATGTTAAAAAATTCAGCTGATGAAGCACCTGAATCCTGAGAGCAGCCATTCAGGTGTCTTGCTATTGCTAGACTTCAGTAAGAAATCTTTGCAATGGGTGTCAATACAGTGTTGTTTTCTTGCCTTATTGATTAATTGGAAGTACGGAAAGGCGTTCTTCTTAGGCCACAAGTGGAATGCTGTGTACAGTTCTGGCCTCCCCACTTCAAGAGGGACAAGGAACTAACTGCAGGAGAGTGTTCAATGGAGAGCTACAAGGATGGTTAAGGGACTGCAGCATCTCTCTTAAGAGGAAAGACTGAGAGATCTGGGGCGGTTTAGTCTGGAGGATAGAAGGCTGAGAGGGAACCTTATCAATGTCTACAAATCTCTGAAGGGTGGCTGTCAGGAGGGTAGAGCCAGTTTCTTTTCAGCGGTAGGACAAGGGGCAGTGGATGTAAACTCATAGGAAATTCCATCTCAATATGAGAAAGAACTTCTTCCTGTCACTAATAGCTCTTTTTTCTTTCCCTTGTCCATGGAAGAACGACAGACAGGTAGCTCTTGTGCTAAACCTCTTACAGTCCCACACCCTTTTCCGTGTTGTCAGCCATGCTGATGCCACAGGACCAGTGGCACCTATGAGCTCTTCTTCCTTAGTGTCAACAAAGGTGATGCTTAGGTAGGTGCTGAAGCTGCTTCAGAGAGCAAACATTCCGTTCCATGACAAATGTTGGAAATCATGGAATGCTTCATTTTTTTTCCATTGGGTTCTCTTTGCTGTAGTCATTGCAGCTTTGTTCCTTATCATCAAGAAAACAGAGTTGTGGCATATTCTAGCACATTAATTGGGCATTCACAAGATTGTAAAGGGAGAGGAGAACGAGTTTTCAGTGACTGCATTCACTCTGTATTCTGAGAATTTTTCACTTGTCTCTTGCTGTTCTTTTGTTGTCTCCTTGACACTTTGCATTGTTAAAATCTGGAGATGAACCATCAGATCCAAGCTTGAATCGTTTGTTCCCCTTCCAGTGAAACATGTCATCAAAATATATTCCTTCAATTATTTATTCTCTGTCACTGCAAAATGTACATCAAAATGCATTGCCTTGGGCTTTGATGTGGGGCTCTCATTGTCTTACAGCCATTCCAGCCTATTTATAAGCCTGGTTTTATACCAGGTTTTGTTATTTGAGTGCTTGTCACAGTGCTCTTCAAAGCTACCTGCTGCAGTTTTTAAATGAGTAGCAGGCACTGATGAGACTCAAGTGAATTTTGTTGAATGAAAAGTCTTTAGGATTTCAAAAACTGAATGAAGAAAGGAATTTTTTTTTAATTAAAAAATAAGGTAATTAAAAATCACTCTTTTATGTAATGCTTTGTTGCAAAACTCTGTGGAAGTCACAAGACATTTCATTTTTATAATTGCTAGAGGGTCAGCTGTGATGGTTGTAAATTCTTACCAAGTGAATGAATTAGTTATTGAAGCTGACCTTTTTCCCTTCGAGTTTCAAAAGTTTCTCTTAAAAATGCTGAATTTCCTCTTAGGGATATTTATTTTGCCTTTTCCCTCCTATTCACACTATTTGGAATGCTTTCTTTCTGTCCAGCCTCTCTGTCTCTTCTCCCTCTCCTCACAGCTGTATAATGGAATGAATAAAAAACAAACCAACAAAACTAAACCTCCCAACTATTCCTTACGTTAGAGGAAGATACTTTTTAAGAGTACATCAAGTAAAATCAGACTGAAAACTGTCTTGCTTGAGATCTAGTGTGTTACGGGGAGGAAATTCCTCACCTGAGAAGACCTGCAGTGTTTTGATACAGCTTGAATGAATGGTCAGAGGCTCAGGGACATCGTTGCATCTGCATCTCACTATCACCGTGTGCTGCAGCATTCCCATGCACAGCTACAGGACTTCTTGACATGAATTGTGGTACTGGGATAGAGTCCACCTGCTTCTCCACATCCCATAGCAGCACCATGGGTTTGTCCATTATGGATTTGCTCATGCTTTCTCATGAAGCACACCTGGGTCAGCTCCTTGTCTCTACCTGGACCATCTGCCTTTGGGCACCAGACGGGTTCTGTTGGCGTCTCTGCAATCTGCTCTGGGAGACCCTGCTTTAGCACAGAAAGGTGAGCTAGATGATCACACAGAATCACAGAATGTTAGGGATTGGAAGGGTCCTCTAGAGATCATCTAGTCCAACACCCCTGCCAAAGCAGGATCACCTAGGGCAGGCCACACAGGAGCATATCCAGATAGGTCTTGAAAGTCTCCAGAGAAGGAGACTCCACAACCTCTCTGGGCAGCCTGCTGCAGGGCTGTGTCATGCTTACAGGAAAGAACTTTCTCCTTATGTTGATGTGGAATTTGCTATGTTCTAGTTTGTAACCATAGTTCCTTCTCCTATGATCTCCTGATGTCCCTTCCAATCCCCAGCATTCTGTGATCCCTAGTCCTGAGATGACCCTGTGGAGCTACAGCAGTTAACATTAATTAATAGCATGAACCTGCTTGCACAAAGGACCTGTTAAATAGCTACATCTCATCCATACCATAGGAGCTTTAGCAATATGACAGGAATGAAATGTTCTGCAAGTTAAATACACCGCTGATTTAAACCCTCAGTGCTGCTTCATTGTGGAAACTAAACCTAAATGCGTTCCTGAGAAGTGTTTCCAGAATTTCTCCTCCTTCTCTGAAAAGAGGGAATGTTAGATCTGATACAAACTGGAGTGCAGTCAAGATCCCCAGGCAATTTCTCAAAGAGGGAGCATGGATAGATCAAAATTTTTTTCCCTAAAATGTGTACTTTAGCTGATAAAAAGGGGAAAAACTAGGCCTGGACAAAACCTGTCATCGGCAATGTATGAGGAGAGGCTGAGGGAGATCGGATTGTTTAGCCTGCAGAAGAGGAGGCTCAGGGGTGATCTGGTTGCTGCCTACAACTACCTGAAGGGAGGCTGTAGCCAGGTGAGGGTTGGTCTCTTCTCCCTGGCAACCAGCAACAGAACAATGTGTCAGAGAAGGTCTAGGCTGGATGTTAGGAGGAAGTTGTTGGCAGAGTGATTGGCATTGGAATGGGCTGCCCAGGGAGGTGGTGGAGTCACCGTCCCTGGAGGTGTTCAAGACAAGCCTGGATGGGGCACTTAGTGCCATGGTCTAGTTTATTGGATAGGACCAGGTGCTAGGTTGGACTGGATGATGTTGGAGGTCTCTTCCAACCTGGTTGACTCTATGATTCCCATCTCAGGTTCTTCCCTCTCTGGAGGATTCACTGAGCTGAAGTCAACTGCTTATAAGGTTCTTCCTTCTCTTTCTGGTCTCCTTCTCGGTGGCTTCTTCTCCCACAAGGAATCTGTAGTGCCTGCATTATTTGCCATTTCTTGTCAGACGTGCTACCCTTTTCCTCAGACAGCCAGGGAGAAGCTTCTCTTTATGGTTTCTACCCCTTTATTCAGGCAGAATCCCCAGTTAAGCAACCTTCCACTCCCTGAGAAGCTTTGGTTAGAGAAACTGATTTGTCCTTGGCAACAGCTCTTTATTTGTCTCCCAGTACTCCACAGTGGAAGGGTTGTGATTCTCTTTGGTTAGCCTGTTGCCCATAGTTTCAGAGGTTTGGGGTATCCAGCTGAAAAAGTTGAATATAAAAAATATTTAAGCAGCAGACCTTGTTTTCCCAACTCATCTCCAAGAACCCATTATTGGTACATTTGAAACTTGCTTAGGTAGTTTATTTAGGTTCTTGCATGGAAATTCACAGGCGAGCTGCCATTCACTATGTCTTTTATGGGTTTTTTTTAATCATTTGTATGGTTCTAATTGCTTTTTAAAATGTGTTTGTTAGTCATCTTGGGATAAATTCAAATCACGAGGCCTAGTGATCCATTTTAATGGAGCAACTATGGTTGGGTGATATTCTGAGGATATTTTAATGTGGGTTTTTTTATTTAGATGTAGCTCTTCCTATTTCTTTTGGCCTCTCAAATATGTTGCTGATATTTCTATTCCCTTGACTTGTTTATCTTCCAAATACCCTTGCAGAGAATCATAGAACCATTAAGGTTGGGAAAGACCTTGAAGATTGAGTCCAAGTGCAATGCAACTGCCATGACCACTAAATTATATCCTGAAGTGCCACACCTAGAGGATTCTTGAACACCTCTAGCGATGGCAACTCCACCACCTCCCTATGCAGCCTGTTCCAATGCCTCTCCACTCTTTCAGTGGGATTTTTTTTCCTTGTATCCAACCTAAACCTCCCCTGGCACAACTTAGGCCCATTTCCCCTTGTCCTCTTGATAGCTGCTAGGGAGAAGAGATCAACACCAGTCTCGCTATAGCCTTCTTTCAAGCAGCTGTAGAGAGTAGTAAGATCTCAACATAGCTTCCTCTTCTGCAAACTTTAACAACCCCAGTTCCCTCAGCTGCTCCCCTTGTACTCATCTGCTCCTCTTGTACTCATCTGCAGGCAGAATAGCTGTGGCAGGACACCATGCCAGTGTGAAAGTCTCTCCCTAGTGACAAAGCCAAAGCTTTTCAGTTTTGGTTTGTTTGGTTTGGGGTTTGGAGAGGGGGTTTGTATTAGTTTTATAGAATCACAGAATGGTAGAAGTTGGGAGGAAGCTCTGAAGATCATCTAGTCCAACTCCTCTGCTAATGCAGGTTCATTCCAAACAGGTTGCAGAGGATCATGTCTAGGTGGGGTTTGAGTATCTTCAGAGCAGGAGACTCCACAGCCTTTCTGGGCAGCCTGTTCTTGTTCTTTAAAATAATTTTCAGGCATTGGAATGGGCTGCCCAGGGAAGTGGTGGAGTCATCAACCCTAGATGTGTTTAAAAGTCGTTTGGATGTGGTGCTTGGGGATATGGTTCAGGGTGAACCTTGTACAGTAGGGATATCAATGGGACTTGATTGTCCTGAGGGTCTTTTCCAACCTGACGGTTTCTGTGCTTCTGTTATTTGTAAACCAAAGCCTCAAAGACAGAGAAAATAAAACTCTTGAAGTAAAGGCAAACTTATGCTCTATCTCTTCCAGCAATGAATTGAATTACATGCTGCAAAGAGGCACTGGAACTCTGTTATCTGCCTGTCCTGGCTCTCTGAGTGATTTAAGCAAGACACATAATCCCAGATAAATTCAACCATCCCAAAAGTCAGTGCAGTGATTTAGTGCAGAGCTCTGACATGCTTCAGTTGCAACTGAAGTACTTTGTGACCTGTGCCTTAAAGTCATCTTGGAAGTGCACATGGGGTTTCCTTGCTGTTTATATTGAGTAAAAGCTATGGAAAACAGTTGTTTTCCATGGAATATCAACATAGAACTTACTGCTTAAATAACTTACTAAAAATAGATCAGATTTTTATCGTACATCGACACAAAAAGTCCAAGTTGTTCTGTAACACTAAAGAGAATGGGTTCAGTTGCCCCATTATGTAGTGCTCTATTTGATTTAGCTCTGTTAGTCAAGTCAAACACAGTCTGTTTATATGCATCAAGTTGGGTTTTCCTTGGACACTATCAGTGCTCAAACCAAGCCTGGACACCCCATCTCTGAGGTGTCCCCACCTCTCTCCTGCTTCTCATGCTGACTGCATCTGTGCTCCCACCTCAAGACTGAGGTAGATGACAAGGGTGTCTGTACAGATTGCTGCCTCTCCCAGAGTGGGGGCCCTTGGGAAGGGGGGACAAGCATTTTCAGGGAGCCACTTCACGTGAGCATGTGCCTATGGGGAAAGACAGGAATGACCTCACTTCCATCCGTGGTTTGACAGGATGGTGTGGAACCCTGGGGCTCACAGAACCACAGAATGTCAGGGGCTGGAGGGGACCTTGAAAGCTCATCCAGTCCAACCCCAGTGCAGGGCAGGAATGCATCCAGGCAATTTTTTTATTATCTCCAGAGAGTGAGATTCCACAACCACCCTGTGCAGCCTGTTTCAGTGTTCTGTCACCCTCACAGTGAAAAAATTCCTCCTCACATTTCCATGGAACTTCCTATGCCTCAACTTCCACTCCTTGCCCCTTGTCCTGTCATTGGACATCACCGAGCAGAGCCTGGCTCCATCCTCCTAGGACTCACCCTTTATAACTTTCTAAACATAAATGAGATCACCTCTCAGTCTCCTCTTCTCCTGGCTAAAGAGCCACATCTCCCTCAGACTCTCCTCGTAAGAGGGGTGGGCAAGAGGTGTCCAGTTTGCTTTACCAGCCAGTATGGAAAAGTCAGTGCATCCAGAAGCAAAGTGCATGGATTTCTTCTGAGGCTTCTAGGATGTTAGTGCCGCTACTAAATACTGCAGCTATAAACTGGCTGGACATTGATACACAAGTAAGTGTTAATCATATGTGTGCTGGTTTTGAGAGTGCAGTTTATTTCTGTTAGGTTTTTATCAAAGAGTAGCAAAATAAGAAAGCTATGGAAAATGTTGTTGGATTTCAATACTTTATCTCTTTACCTGATGTTTGAACAAAAGAACTCAGAAGCTGGACGTGAATACTTCTATGTTTTATGACATGTAATCCAACGGCTTGGTCATACAGCAGCTGTTTCTCTGTGACGTCTGTCAGATAATCTGGTGGTTTTCTAGCTTGGTTCCTGGAAATTGTATCTTTGGTTTAGCTAAGAATGTTATTGTCGAAGTTGCTACGTGGGAATACAGTAAGATACAGCAGGGAATTACATTTGGGAGTTGCTAATGCGACTATAAATCTGCAAACAGAATGTTTCCAAGCCTCAGGTTTGACTCTGCGTTTTGGGATGTACTACTTCACTTAAAGGAGAGTCATTTTCTCTATGCAGAAGGCTGTTCCAATTGTTCTTAAAGTTTCTGCAGGAATTTAGTTATTTAAATTAGTGATCACACACATGAAGTTCAATACCATTGATAACCGTGGATTATGCTTCCAAAGACATGGCTCAAGTCATACAGGGACTAATTATCTTTTGTACAGACATACATAAAAAGCCAATGTATAAATTGTAAATCAAGATTGCAGGGTGTAAGACTGCTGAGGGACCTTGATCAGTGTCACCATTTCATTGAATCATTTGTCAACCATTTTGTCCTAGCCACAGGGAGCATGGTATGTGAAAATGTGATGCCAGCTGAATGATAGCTCTTAAATTCATAGAATTATCATAGAATTATCATAGAATGGTTTAGGTTGGAANTGTGTTGATGGGTCAAGGTAGCACAGCTGTCTGTTCTGGCCAAAGGAGTTTCTCCACCATCATAATCACACTTTCGTTTTGAATAATGCTATTAAAAGCTCACAGAATGGTAGGGGTTGGAAGGGACCTACCTGGAGATCATCTAGATCAAGGTTTTAGATCTCACACAGCAAGAAATGTCTCACACACCAATCAGGTACAACGATTATAGCAAGACTTCTATGATTCTGTCATCTTTCCTTCCAAAAGGAAAGAAAAAAAAAGCCAACAAACAGAAAATAATTTACAACTTTGCTATAAACATTCTTGTTCTCTTATTTTTTAATACATAAAAGCTTATTCTTCTGGTTGTTACCTAACAAAGATCACAGAATCACAGAATGCTAATGTTTGGAAGGGACCTAGAAACATCAGCAAGTTTAACCCTGCTGTCAGAGAAGGATCACCTAGAGTGATCCTAGAGTTTGAAAGTCTCCAGAGAAGCAGACTCCACAGCCTCTCTGGGCAGCCTGTTCCAGAGCTCTGTCACCTTCTCAGTGAACAGTTTTTTTCTTATGTTCATATGGAACCTCCTGTGCTCCAGCTTGCACCCATTGCCACTTTTCCTGTTATTGGACATGACTAAGTAGAGCCTTGCTCTGTCTCCCTGACCCTCACCTTTCACATACTTATAAACGTGAATGAGGTCACCTCTAAGTCTCCTCTCCTCCAAGCTAAAGAGCCCCAGCTCGCTCAGCCTCTCCTTGTAAGAAAGATGTTTCACTGCCTTCAGCATCTTTGTGGCTCTGCACTGGACTCTCTCAAGCAGTTCCTGAGGTCCTTCTTGAACTGAGGGGCCCAGAATTGGACATAATATTCCAGATGCAGCTTCACCAGGGCAGAATAGAGGGGAATGAGAACCTCTCTCAACTTAGTGCCACACTCCTTCTAATACCCCCCAGGATGCCATATCTATTTCATCTCAAAGCTTGCATTCATTTAATGATATCACATCATACCTTGCATTCATTTAATGATATCACATCATACCTTGCATTCATTTAATGATATCTTATCATACCTTTGTTGTCCTTTTTTTCTGTCAAAAGGGTGATTTCTGTTGTTGTTGTTGTCTACAGTCCTTTTAGAGACTTAATACAATTTTCCTTTTGGAAATGTTCAGTTTGTTGAACTTTACCTGAAGCCAGTTGACAGGAGCCACTTGATCTTTTTGCTGAAGTCAGTTCATGTAGCCATCTCAGCTTTGGCATTTAGCTTAGAACGAGCCTTTATGATGTATAGAATTGAAAGGTGGCAAATATAAAACCATCTTTTTTTCTGGCTGCTTGTTACTTTGCCCAAAACCTGAAGTGTCTGGAATCCTGTTGGCTGGTTTGCTTCAGCAGAAGCAGATGTGTTTACCTTGTTGCTTGCTTCTAAAGGAAGCCACTTTGCAGTATTCTCTTGATAATTCAGATCTTTTCTTTACCAGCTCGTGCCATGTCTGGTGATGAAGCCAGGCGGTAATTGTGTATTTAGGGACTATCAGCACTGACCTGTAATTTCCAAGTGTATAATAAACATATACCATCACAGAGCAATTATTGACAATAGACAACTCTGTTTATTTATGCTATTTTAAGGTTTCCTTGCACAACTACATTTTCTCTTTCTGTAGGCAGGATTCTGTAGCTGTTGTTGATCAACTGGAGCAATATGATTGCCCTCTTGTTTCTACCAGAGCTATAGAAAGAAGGTTTTGATAGCTGTCCATCAATCAGCTGCCAGCAGCAGCAGCAGCAGTTTCAGACTGCTGTTGTACTCAGATGCTGTTGGAAGAGTCCAGTTTGTTCACTAAGCTTTTGGTAATTGTTCAGGGGAGACCAGCGTGCTGCCCAGGCTGGGTGCAGAGGGCAGTTCTGCCAATCTGGCCACCAAAAGCCAACAGTGGTACTTGGCCAGTGCCTGTTTTTAAGATCTTGGTCTGCAGGACGCAACAATGCAAGACTGTCCTGAAAAGAAGTGTCAGTAACTGCCTTTCCTTGAGGAGAAATTGAGGAGGAATCAAGCAGCTCCCACACACCTCTTCTGATAGAATCATAGAAGCGTTTTGGTTGGAAGAGGCCTTGAAGATCATCACATCCAACCATTAACCCAGCACTGCCAACTCCATCACTAAACCATTTTCTTCAGTACCACATCTACGCTTCCATTAAATCCCTCCAGAGATGGTGACTTCATCACTTCCTTGGGCAGCCTGTTCCAAGGCTTGACAGCCCTTTTGGGAAAGATGTTTTTCCTAATATCCAAACTCCCCTTGAGCATCTTGAGGCCATTTCCTCTTCTCCTGTTTCTTGCCACTTGAATCACTGAAGGGCAGAGCCAAATAGCAGTCTGTACACATTACAAAACTATAACTTGTACAAATCTTCAGTGCACTGAAGATCCAATTAATTATTTGCTTGTTGTGTAACAAGTCAACAAACATGTTAGAGAGTTAACTTTACTATAATAATGTCTGAGAGACAAAAATCATTGCTTATATACGGGGTGTGGGCGTCCTTTAGTAACAGAAAAGTCACAAAACTCCATCCTGTGGATCATTATTTTCATATGAGTGAAGATCACTCTGCTCTTTATCCACAATTTATTCTAGTTTAACATAATGAAACCTTTGGGCACTCCTAACAAGAGGATAACAGGCAAAAGGCTTTATTATTTAGTTCCTGTTGTAAGTGCAGCACGAGTGCAGTTCCAAAGTGTAATCCTCTGGAAATCAAATCATGAAAGGGAAGTTTTGAAGCGAATTTCCTCAGCGTACAAAGCAAACCTGTCATGTGGTTATCTATAAATAGCTTTAAAATGTGTATCAAATGTTTGGTTAGTTAAAATATATTGCATTTAAAATAAAACTCCATCTATAAAAGGTAGATAAGGGAGCCACACCTTCAAGAGAGAAATAGGCATCCTGGCCTGTATCAGGAATAGTGTGGCTAGCAGGATGAGGGAGGTTGCTCTTCCCCTGTACTCAACACTGGTCAGGCCACACCTTGAGTCCTGTGTCCAGTTCTGGGCTCCTCAATTCAAGAGAGATGTTGAGGTGCTGGAATGTGTCCAGAGAAGGGCAGCAAGGCTGGTGAAAGTCCTGGAACACAAACCCTATGAAAGAGGCTGAGGGAGCTGTGGGTGTGCAGCCTGGAGAAGAGGAGGCTCAGGGCAGACCTCATTGCTGTCTACAACTGCCTGAAGGGAGGCTGTAGCCAGGTGGGGTTGGTCTCTTGCCTCAGGCAATCATCAACAGAACAAGGAGACACAGTCTCAAGTTGTGCTGGGGGAGGTCTAGGCTGGATGTTAGAAAGAAGTTCTTCACAGAGAGAGTGATTGGCATTGGAATGGGCTGCCCAGGGAGGTGGTGGAGTCTCTGTCTCTGGAGGTGTTGAAGAAAAGCCTGGCTGAGGCACTTAGTGCCATGGTCTAGTTGATTGGCTAGGGCTGGGTGACAGGTTGGACTGGATGATGTTGGAGGTCTCTTCCAACCTGGTTGATTTTATGATTCTATGATTTTAAGTGTATATGAAGCATTTCTGTTTAACCAAATGTGTTCCACATTTAGTGTGACTGATAGAGAGAAAACTCTTAAGTTCTCCCAGGTATTGACCTTTTCTTTTTGTTTTCTGGAAATAAAACAGCTTTTCCTTTTTGTACTTAAGAATGTATTGTTTGCTTTAAATGTTGCTATTCTGCACTTCAATCAAACTACTACACAGTGTTAATCATAGAATGGCTTGGGGTGGAAGGGACCTTTAAAGGTCTTGATACTCAAGGACCCCTGCACTGAACAGGTGCATCTTCAACTAAATCAGGTTGCTTGGAGCCCTCTTCAGCCTGACCTGCAACGTTTCCAGAAATGGGACTTCTGCCACCTCTGTAAGCAACCTGAGCCAGGGTTTCGGCACTCTCACTGTGGAAAATTTCTTCCTTCTCTCCAGTTTAAATCTTCCCTTTCTTAGCTCTCCCCTTTTGCTGTTGCAACAGGCTCTGCTCAGAAGTCTGTCCTTATCTTTCTTACCAGCCCTTCAAAGCGTTGAAAGGCCACAGCAAAGTCTCCCCAGAGCCTTCTCTTCTCCAGACTGCTCTCAGCCTGTCCTTATAGTAGAGATGTTCTAGTCTTTGGATCATCTTTGTGGCCTCCTCTAGCTTTGCTCCAACGTGTCCGTGTCTCTCTTATGCTGAGGACTTCAGAGCTGAACCCAGCACTGCATATGAGGTCTCACCAGAGCGGAGCAGAGGGGCAGAATCCCCTCCCTCCACCCGCTGCCCACACTGCTTTGGATGCAGCCCAGGACACAGTTGGCTTTTCTAGTCTGTGAGCACACATTGCTGGCTCATGCCCAGGTTCTCAGCTGCCAGTACCTGCAAGTCCTTCCCTGCAAGGCTCCTCTCAATCACATCATACCTCAGCCTGTAGGGACAACTTGCCAAACCTGATAATTTAGCTTCTGGTGTTTACATTTTCTGGTTTAACTGCAGAAGTATTCATTCTTGGAAATAATGACAAAGACTCCCTCACTACTGAAATGCATTTCAACTTAGAAAATGAAAAAAGCTTTGCATCAGTAACCAGTGGATCAGTGAACACATAGAGAGGAAGAGATGTTTGGGATATCTTTCTTTGTTTGTTTAATTAAAAGTAGCTAGTGATGATTTTGTACCTTCAGTTCTCAAAAAGTTTATGACTGCTCAAAGGCAGAATGTACTCTGCATTCTCCTGCTCCTAGCAGACTTCAAGAAGATCTTTAAAGAGTTGGGAATAGCCTGTATGGATTGGTAAAGCAGCTTTATCTTCTCTTTTAATCATTCACAATAAGCAAGGCATCTGAAAAACCTGTGGAATGGAGATTCTCTGGAGATGTAGAGTGATTGCTGCTGGAAGAAGTTATTTCTCTGTTTCATTCTAGGATTGGATTGTTGGGGGTTGGAACAGAAGGCAACCAAAGTCCTTGTCCAAATTGTCTTTGCATTATTTCAAGGCCTTGCTGCCAATTTGAACATCTGTACCTGAGGTTTCCTCTCCAAATCCAACTGAATTAAGTTAGTTCATATTTTCCTTCTGCCAGTGCAGCAACCAGCAGCTTATATTTGAGTACAACCAACCATCTTTCATAGAGCTTGCTGATGGCCCTGTGGTGGCTCTGACAAGCTCTGTGGCACTGGTAGTGTCTGAAGACAGCTGGACAAGAAGGTTCATGGAGGCCTCTTGGAGACTTGCATAGAAGTCTTGTCTCAGTTGCTACAAGTGTGGAGTGGGTCATGTATCAATGACTTCAAGCTCTCTGGTTCTGTTCTGCTTCAGTTGGTGGCAGTTTGATTTTAATTAATCCAAAGAACTGTATTTCCTAGCATTGCTGTGACGAGCGTGAATCATTTGTCTGTTTAAGGAGCTCTGGCAATATTTGCCTTTCAAGCTAAGGGAATTACTTGGTTTTATTATTTCACTCAATTCAATTATTTTATCTCATGTCCCTTCAACATCATGCATTGAGATTCAGTAGAAGTTCTTTGGCAGTCACAAGACACTAATTATCTGTTTACAATATTGATCAACAGCTTCCATGTTAGATTGCATTTGAAGTGAGAAATAGCCTGCAGGGAATAGTAAATAAGTACTGTGAAGGAAAGAAGGAGGGAAAGAAGGAAGGGAAGAAGTTATCTTAGTGTATATAAAGTCTTTTTTGGGGGTACCCTGGAAACATCTGCATACCAGTAAGCTGCTTGTCCTTAACAACTTTCAGCTCTGCAATTGCAGCAGGATTTCCCATCCACCAGTTGTTCATTGTCTCTGGTAATCTGTGTTCATACAGAGAGAGATTCCTGTTCCTACAGATACAGATTTTGGTGGATTTCTAATCAATTTCTGCATTGCAAGAACATAGGCTAATAAAAAAATCCTTAGGTTCTGATGTCTCAGCAGTTTTATTTGTTAGTGTATATACATTCTTTCTGCACTATACGTAATAGGATGTTCTTCAAAATGACATCCTTTGCAGAATGGAAATGAAGAACTAGACACTAGGAACTTAAATTCTACATTTCTGAAGTCACTGTCTGAATTTATTGTGAATTACTCCAGAAAGGTTGGTTTCTGGGGCTCACTGGCACTAAGATCATGGGGTCTGGCACTAGGAGAATGCTGAAAATTACTCCTCACCTGGAGTACTGCATCCATCACTTGACACAAGGACACAGACCTCATGGAGCAGGTCCAGAGTAGGGCCACGAAAATGATCAGGGGGTTGGGGTACGTGTGCTGCAAAGACAGGCTGAGGGTGCTGGCTTTATTCAGCCTGGAGAAGAAAAGGCTCTGGGGAGCCCTAATAGCAGCCTTCCGGTAGCTGAAGGGGTCCTACAAGAAGGATGCAGAGGGATTGTTTACAAAAGCCTGCAGTGATAGGATGAGGGTCATTGGCTTCTAAATAGAGAAGAGCAGATTTAGATTGGATGTTAGGAACAAGTTCTTTACCATGAGGGTGGTGGAACACTGGAACAGGTTGCCCAAGGAGGTAGTTGAGACGCCATCCCTGGAGATATTCAAGGTCAGGCTTCATGGGGCTCTGAGCAGCCTGTTCTAGTGGAGGATGTCCCTGCTGACTGCAGAAAGGGTTGGACTGGATGACCTTTGAAGGTCCCTTCCAATCCAAACTATACTGTGGTTCTATATAAAATGTGGCTAAGATTTACTTAAGAACCTGTGGTATTTCTGAGACAGCTCAGTCTTACTGAATAATGAGATGCAGCAGTTGGGCATCTATCATGGCACATGCTTCAAACAATGGGATTCCTTTACTGGACATCAAACAATGGGATTCCTTTACAGTACATTACTCTCAGAAAGTCAAATTCCTAGTTCCTGTAGCTCTATGCACAGCTTTTTTTCCCAGAACAGCCCTTCAAGGCAAAGGCTGTTAGATAGAAAAGAGAAAACATTTTTCCTTTGGAATCCTTATTGGTATATCTGCAGTTGTGGTTGTTCATTTCCAAGCGGGTGGTTGCTGAAACTCAGTGTAGTTTAGTCACAGAGATACAATAAGGACTTTCATTTCCTTTTCCTACTGTTATAAATGTTTCAGAGTGTCCAAGTTGCCGTGTTGAAACTCGTCCAGCTTTTGCACGTGGATGAGGACAGGAAAAAGTGTCAAAGAGGAGAGATAAAGCTGAAGAATTTAGATAAAGCTTGTGCAGAGGAGTAGGAGGCTAAACAGATCTGGCAGCAGTGGCTGACTTTTCCATAGCTTTCCGATTTAATTAGGAGAGCTGCTCAAGTTGTGGATGCTGCCTGTTAGTCACATGATGCTGCCAGCATTTATTTCCGAATCAAATCTATAAAAGGAAATGAGAGTTCTGGGTCCTTGCAAACCACTTGTCTGGTAGGAAATCACTTACAAATCATAAAGTGCCTACTAGAGCATGAAATAGTTCCTTGATGTATGACCTTCAAAACTGGTTTAAGGAAAACAGTCGAAACTGTGAGTAGTAGAAACTTTCTGTACTGAAAAGCTGCAAGCTGCGGGCTGGTGTTTTTCCAGCTTGCTCGATGGTTGTCTTCACTATGAAGTTGTATTTACAGAAGCAGCAGGAGCTGGTTCCCTGTGGGCAGAAGAGCTGCCTGGGGACAGGGAGAACCACATCCCTCAGCTTTTGACTCCAGCCATCTGACTTCCCTGAGGGTATCCCCACTGTCTGAATAAGGAACACCAAGGCAGGCTTGTAAGAAGGGCTGAGAGCACCACAGGAGTAACTTGCCTAGGGTATCGAGTTCTCATCATTCAAAGGTGACAAAGTGCATATTTGGCTTTCTATCTCCAAAGCAGCAGGCAAGAATTAACCATGTGATTTTCATTGCTTGGTGGGATAATAATCCACCAGAGGAGCTCCATTTTTTTGTACTGATATGTGCCAGAATGCATCGTGGCATGGAAGAGCTGACTGCCTGCCTGTACAGCTAATGCAAAATGTGATCTGATACGGTGCTCGAGATGTAAAACCCCAGGGGATTCAGATCCCACTCTGCCATGCAAGTTACTACTGGCTTGTGTTGGGATAAAAATTCTTGCTATGAAATGACTGGAGTCTTCCAATTAATAATACATGTCTTATGGAATAAGAATCATTTTGGTTGGAAGAGACCTTTAAGTCAAAGTCCAACCATTAACCTGGCACTGCCAAGTAACCACGTCCTGCAGCACCACTTCTACATGGCTTTTAAATCCCTCCAGGGATGCTGACTCCATGAATTTCCTGGGCTTAACAACCCTTTTAGGGAAGAAATATTTCCTAATATACCTGACCTAAGTCTCCCCTGGCACAACATGAGACCATTTCCTCTAGTCCTGTTGCTTTTTACTTGAGGGAAGAGATCAACTCCCACCTCGCTCCAGCCTCCCGTCAGGGAGTTGTAGAGAGCAAAGAGGTCTCCACTCAGCCTCCTTTTCTTAACCCCAGTTCACTCAGCTGCTCCTCAAATACCTCTGTGGAGATCCCCAGGAGATAATAAAAAAACTTAAGCTACAGCCCTCACCTCTTCATTGCTCTTCTTTGGTCTCACTCTGGCACCTCAGTGTCCTTAGTGAGTGGCCCTGAACTGAATTTCTTCTTTGAGGTGTGGCCTTACCAGGGCCAAGTGTAAAGGGGCAGTCAGTTCCTTAGAGGTTACAGCAGTACTTGTCACTTTCACAACAGTCCTTCGCTGGGTGTTTTGTACCTATTCACTGACTGGATGTTACAGTGACTTCTTCACAGAGAGAGTGATTTGCCATTGGAATGGGCTGCCCAGGGAGGTGTTCAAGCAAAGACTGGATGAGGCACATAGTGCCATGGTCTAGTTGACTGGGCAGGGCTGGGTGCTAGGTTGGATTGGATGATCTTGGAGGTCTCTTCCAACCTGTATGATTCTTTGATTCTGTGAGTTACGTGGCAGCAGAACTAGAAGCAGTCATAAAACTGATGTCCTTTGCTCTAAACAATCACTACTCTACCTAGTCTCGCCTAATTAGTTACAGATTCAAATTTTGACTAACAGGATCTGTACACTTTTGCAGTGCTGTTACTGATTTAGTAAATACAGAGCAAGCAATCATCTCCCAGTACAGCTGACACTGGATTATGTGTTTCTCTGTGATTTCTCCTGTTTGAAAGCTGAGTGCTCCACCGAGACAACTAACTGTGCAATAAGTGTCTTGATCACAGTGATAAATTGCCTGTTGCCAAACTTTGGAGATTCTGCTGTTTGGTCATTGCCATCAAGTTTCCTATACTGGTCAGCACTTGCAGATTTCTCTCATGCTTTGTCATCACCTGTTGCCCACAGAAAAATTCTCCTCAAGGGAGTTATACCAATGCTTACCTTTTCAAAAGAGCTGCAGAAATGCAAAGGGCAACAACGTTGTAGGGTTGTGTAAACCATCTGTGATTGCTTTCACAGATAACTTCAGAACTGTTTCTTCTTTTTAAATTAAGAGCTTTATGTGCATTCAGAGAGAGGTCCTAAGACAGACAAAACAGTCATAGAGTGGTGGGAGTTGGAAAGGACCTCTGGAGATTATCTAGTCCAATCCTCTGCTGAAAGCCGAATGACCCAGAGCAGTTTGCCCAAGATCACAATGTCCATAGAATCATAGAATGGTTTAGGTTGGAAGGGACCTCAAGGATCATCCAGCTCCAACCCCCCGCCATAGGCAGGGACACCTCCCACTAGAGCAGGCTGCTCAAGGCCTCATCCAGCCTGGCTTTAAATGCCTCCAGGGAGGAAGCATCCACAACCTCCCTGGGCAACCCGTTCCAGTGCCTTACCACCCTCACTGTAAAGAACTTCCTCCTAACATCCAGTCTAAATCTCCCCTCTTCCAGCTTAAACCCATTCCCCCTCGTCCTAACATTACTAGACCGTGTAAATAGTCCCTCCCCAGCTTTCCTGTAGGCTCCCTTCAAATACTGGAAGGCCACTATAAGGTCTCCTCGAAGCCTTCTCCTCTCCAGGCTGAAGAGCCCCAACTCTCTCAGCCTGTCCTCATAGCAGAGGTGCTCCAGCCCTCTGATCATCTTCGTGGCTCTCCTTTGGACCCGCTCCAGCAGTTCCATGTCCTTCTTGTATTGGGGGCTCCAGAACTGCACACAGTACTCCAGGTGGGGTCTGACGAGAGCAGAGTAAAGGGGGAGAATCACCTCCCTTGCCCTGCTGGCCACACTTCTCTTGATGCAGCCCAGCACTCGGTTGGCTGTCTGGGCTGCATGTGCACACTGCCGGCTCATGTTGAGCTTCTCGTCGACCCAGACCCCCAGGTCCTTCTCCTCAGGGCTGCTCTCCAGCCATTCATCACCCAGCCTGTATCTGTGCCTGGGATTGCACCGACCCAGGTGCAGGACCTTACACTTGGCCTTGTTAAACGTCATGAGGTTGGCCTGGGCCCCACCTCTCCAGCCTGTCCAGGTCCCTCTGGATGGCATCCCTGCCCTCCAGCAAGTCAGCTGTGCCACACAGCTTGGTGTCATCTGCAAACTTGCTGAGGGTGAATGTCCAGGTGGGTTCAGAATCCCTCCAGAGAAGGAGATTCCACAACCTGTCTGGGTAGCCTGTTCCACCCTTACAGGAAAGATGATTTTCTTTCATGGCACCTCCTGGGTTCCAGTTTGTGCCCTCTGCCCTTTGTCCTGTTGCTGGACACCACAGAAAAGAGTCCGGCCCCATCCTCTTGAAACCTGTCCTTCAGCTACTGATCAGCACCGATAAGATCTCCTCTCAGGCTGCTCTTCTCTGGGATAAACAGCCCCAGGTCTCTCAGCTTTTCCTCATAAGGGAGATTCTCCACAAGTACAAAGGCACATAAGGAAAGGTACCAAAATACCTTCAAGAAAAAGAATGTTCATGAGCTTTGTATCCTTGGCACTACACATTTTTAATGCGCACTGTACACTAAGTAATTCACTTTAATTATTTCTCCTACTTTCCTTAGTAGAGAGCTTGATGGCCCCTTCAAAACAGAAAGTAGGCAGCAGCATTCAAGGATTTGTGATGGCAGACTGCAAGTTGAAATGGAAACCAGAAGATTGAATCAGAGGGTTTTGTTTTAAGGATGATAAAAGCTTCATTGTCTAGCTCAGGGAGAAAAAGAGAGGGGGGAAGCCACTATTTAATAAGGAGTGAAAAAAAGAATCCATGGAACTGCTCTTTGACTTACAATGCAATTTTATCTTCAAAGCCTATCTTACCCACAGTGCTGACCTCAAAATATTGCAAAAGCACGAACCCATGGTTTTATTTTTGCTTTTGTTAGTGTGATCTCAAGAACTTTCAGACCCTTTTTTGTTGTTTTTTTTTTTAGCGTTTGACACTCGTGAGTTTGAAAAATGTTTTAATAACATTTCCCAGGTTTTTTCTAGATGAGCTCTGTAGTCTTTGAAAGTGAACTTGTTGATTTCTGCAAAGTGAGATGGCATGTGGAATGTCTTTCTAGCAGACAGAAATAGAGCTGCTAAGGCAATCAGGCTGATACCTTAACTGTACACACTTCTTGGAAATGTAGTATAGAGTAAGAGCTTCAAAATCTTTCCTCTGCTCTGCTGAGACCTCACCCGGAGTACTGCAACCAGGTTTAGAGTCCTCAATTTAGGAAGGACATGGACCTGATGGAGCAGGTCCAGAGGAGGGCCATGGAAATGATCAGGGGGTTGGAGCAGCTCTGCTACAAGGACAGGCTTGAGAGAGCTGGAGTTGTGCAGCGTACAGAGGAGAAGGCCTGGAGAGAGACTGTTTACAAAGGCCTGTGGTGATAGGACAAGGGGCAATGGTTTGAAATTGCAGAAGAGTAGATTTAAACTGGATGTTAGGAACAAGTACTTTACTATGAGAGTAGTGGAACGCTGGAACAGGTTGCCCAGGGAGGTGGTTGGGCCCCGTCCCTGGAGATATTCACAGTAAGGCTCTACAGAGCTCTGCCAGCCTGATGCAGTTGAGGATGCCCTTGCTGACTGCAGAGGAGGTTGGATGAGATGACCTTTGGAGGTCCCTTCCAACCCAGACCATTCCATGATGCTATGAAAATCAAGGCACAAAAATAGTTCAAGAAAGGGCTGCAGAATGTATTGTGCTGGCTGCTTTCCTGTTTCTTAACCAGCAGCAGCAGCTCCTCCATTCATATGTGTTTTGTCTAGGTGTGGTGACATGTGGCAGATGGTGCTTTTATACCTTTATAAATGCTGCTTCATTCCCCAGCTTCTTTCCTTATGTCTCCATAAAGACTTAGTCAACTTGTTTTGTTCTCATGGAATACAGGATGGCACATCACCAGTGTCTTCTGTGAGGGTGGTATCTGCCATCATCCACCCGTGTTCAGTTCAACTGCACTGAGGTAATGCTTAGTGGAGATTGCCCCTGCTTCAAGGTTGCTGCATCCAGCCTAAAAAAGGCAAAGTAAGTCCATTGAGCAGGGAGAGAAGGTAGACCTGCATATATTATACTGTAACTTTCTTTGGTAGATCCAAAGTTAGGTTTCAAAGGAGGGTTGCAGGCCCTGCTTTGCCTATCAGAATGAATCACTAACTAGCAAAGTAATTGCATTGATTATTGCACACCCACAAATTACAACAGAAAATCCCTTGTAGGGGGTGGAGGTTGTACTTTCTCTGAAGGTTTCTGTTTAATTCACCTATGGTAAATGCTGGTGCTTTAGAAACATCTGAACTCTACTGTCAAGCATGGCCCTTACGTGCCAGTTTGACCACTCCTGCCTGGTTTCAGTGTTCCTTCTGCTGTTGCTTGGGTGCTAATGAAGGTTTTGATGCCACTGCTGTTGAAGTAATTCCAGTCATGTGTTCTGCTTTTGTTTTTAAATGGTAACTCTGTTTGCCTGTCTTTGTTGTGGGCATTAGAAGCTTGAGCAGCTGCATTTTGTATACCTACAGCAAAACAGCTCCCTAGTTAGGCAGAACATTTCATAAAGGCTTAAGAAGCGGAGCTGGCTGAGCCATAGGGGACACTTTGGTCTCGTAAACAAGAGGCTGATTATCAAGAGACCACACTTGTTTGTGGCAGAGGTAACTGAGCAAGCTTCCTTCTCTCCTGAGTGTCTTACCTGGTACTTTACCCCATAATTTCTGCATTAAGTACACTTTAAAGTGTTTGTTTCTATAGCTTACAGCCACACTTGGTAGACATTTGGGGGTGAAGAGTGTTTGTAATAGACATAAGCAAAGCAGCAATAATTGGAGGCACTGAGACCAATCTTCCCTCACTGTTCTGGATTTCTTGTACCACCACTCCTCAGTTAAAGACTGTGTTAAGATTCCCATTTAAGGTCAGGCTCTCAAAATTAAGCTTGCCCATGCAATACTTCTACACAATCATATAGGAAGCTTTTTAGATTAGTTTTGTTTCACAGTATCACAGTCTCACAGTATCACCAAGGTTGGAAGAGACCTCACAGATCATCAAGTCCAACCCTTTACCACAGAGCTCAAGGCTAGACCATGGCACCAAGTGCCACATCCAACCTTGCCTTGAACAGCTCCAGGGACGGTGACTCCACCACCTCCCTGGGCAGCCCATTCCAGTAGCCAATGACTCTCTCAGTGAAGAACTTTCTCCTCACCTCAAGCCTAACCCCCGGCGCAGCCTGAGGCTGTGTCCTCTCGTTCTGGCGCTGGCCACCTGAGAGAAGAGAGCAACCTCCCTCTGGCCACAACCACCCCTCAGGTAGTTGTAGACAGCAATAACCCCTGAGCCTCCTCTTCTCCAGGCTAAACAATCCCAGCTTCCTCAGCCTTTCCTCGTAGGGCTGTGCTCGAGGCCTCTCCCCAGCCTCGTCACCCTTCTCTGGACACGCTCAAGCATCTCAATGTCCCTTCTAAACTGGGGGGCCCAGAACTGAACACAGTACTCAAGGTGTGGTCTAACCAGTGCAGAGTACAGAGTTTCTCTAAGGCCCTGAGTCTTGCATTGCAGAGAAACGGAAAAGAAATACTCTTTTCTTTTAAACTGCAGTAAAAGGTAGTTTGTTTGACTTCAATTCATCTTCCTACTGCCTACTTGATTTATTGCATAGCATAAGAGTGCCTTTTATTTTTATTCTCATTGTTCACCTTGAAGCCCCAGGTATCATTTCCCTCAAGTTTATTCACTCTGCCTGTTTATCACTTTTATTATACATTTGGTATAGCATTACCATAAATTCTTAAGAAGCAGATGGTTTCTTCTTCACTCCATACTAAAAGCTTTTCACTCTTGGGTTATATTCTGTTGAGCTACCATGTGTATCTCACAGAAAGATAATCAGATGTGATTTAAAGGCTTTGAGAGATTAAGAAACTACTGGGTACAGCAGTACCAGCCTGTTCAGGGATTCAGAGATGCTCCTGTAAGGTAAGCATGACAAGAATTCAGAGGGTTGTTATCAGCAGCAGAGAGTCCAGTTGGAGGCCTGTGGCCAGTGGTGTTGCCCAGGGATTAGTACTAGGTCCAGATTTGTTCTATATCTTCAACAATGATCTGGATGAAAGGATTGAGTAGACCCTCAGCAAGTTCACCAATGATACAAAACTGGGAGGCATGGCTGACAGCCTGCCAGGCTGTGCTGCCATCCAATGAGATCTGGACAGGCTGGAGAGTGTTGAGCAAAGGGGAATATCCTGAAGTTCAATAAGGGCAAGTGTAGAGTCCTGTGTCTGGGGAGGATCAACACCAGGCACCAGTGAGGACTAAGGGTAGTCTTGCTGGAAAGCAGCTCCATGGAATGCTAGTGGACAGCAAGTTATCCATGGGACAGCATGGGACAGCCTTGTGGCCAAAAAGGCCCAACAGCATCCTGGAGTGCATTAGGAAAAGTGTGTTCAGCAGGTCTGGTCCTCCAACTCCTCTCTGCCCTGGTGAAACCACATCTGGAATACTGTGTCCAGTTTTGGGCTCCCCAAAACTCTCTGGAGAGAGCAAGGGTGACTAGAGAACTTGAACATCTCTCTTATGAAGAAAGACTGAGAGACTTGGGGCTGTTTAGTCTTGAGAAGAGAAAGTTGAGAGAGGACCTTATTAATGTCTGTAAATACCTGATGAGTTGTCGTCAAGATGAAGGTGCCAGCCACTTTTCAGTGGTGCCCAGTAATAGGACAAGGAACAGCAGTTATAAGGTGGAACAAAGGAAGTTCCACCTCAACATGAGGAGAAACTTCTTTACTGTGAGGGTGGCAGAGCACTGGAACAGGCTGCCCAGAGAATTTGTGGATTCTCCTTCTCTGGAGACTTTCAAAACCTGCCTGGATGCATTCCTGTGTGGCCTGCCCTATGTGACCCTGCTTTGGCTGGAGGGTTGGACCTGATGATCTTTAGAGGTCCCTTCCAACCCCTAACACTCTGTGATTGTGTGATTCTGTGATGGTAGGCTGTATGACACACCCAATGTCAGGAGTGACCACAGGGTAAAATTATTTTCTCCCTTTGACCAGATTCATGGCTCTCTGATGGGTGTGTTGGTCATTATGTTTAGAAACACAGCAAAATATTACCTTGCTTTTCTTTTTCCCCTTCATCCTCAGCACTTGAGTTTTGGAGAAAGTTAAATTTAAAGCAGAACCCAGTCAAAGTATCAATGCTGGAAAGTTTGTCTCAGACTCCATATGCACAAGTCTTGAATTAATGAGAAAATACCTAGAACCTAGTGGACACAGGAGCAGAACTCTGAAATTTAGATTGCCTTAATCTGAGTATCCAAGAATGTTTGCACCAACTGCAGACTGTGGAGGCTTGCAAGAGTCCTGGAGCTCCAAAAGCAGCTTTCCCTTGATCCTGTTAAATTCCAGGTTTTACATGGCTAAATATAAACTTTTACAACTGCCATTCTCCTGTTTCTTCACATGGCTTACACTACAACCCCCAGCGGCACACTGATAAGCTAATCGGATTTGTGGCAGCTGTTGCAGCCAGCGTAGCAGCCCCACACACACCTCCAACGCCCCCAGAAGCTTTCTGTCTGAGGGAGGAGCTCAACTGAGCCTCTCTTCACCTGGGATGCCATCTCTGTGGCTGTGCTCCTGCTGTCCCTCTGGTTTCCCCCCAGGCACTGCATGGGAAAGGGCTTCCTCACAGCTTGCTGGGGAGTGGAGAAAGTGGAAGGTTAGAGGCCTTCATCCTGGTCACCTCTCTCAGAATGTGTTGCTGCCTGTCCACCCTGTAGCAGCTCAGCATCCTGCTGCTTGCCACTGCTGCCACGCTCAGCACCTCTGGCTGCAGGCTGATGGATCTGGTTGTGGTTTGCCATCAGATGTCAGGATGGCATCTGGATGGCAGAGACAGACATAGCACACTGAGAAAACCCTTCTGTTGGATATGTCTGGCAAGGTTCTGGTAGCAGGGATTCTACAAAGGTGGCTTCTGTGAGAAGCTGCTAGATGCTCCCTCCACGTCTGATGGAATCAATGCCAGCCAGCTCCAAGATGGACCTGCCACTGGCTAAGGCTGAGCCCAGCAGTGATGGGATAATGTATTTAAGAAGGAAAAATGTTGCTGCACAACAGCAGCCTGAAGACAGGAGTGAGATCATCACAGAATATATACTGGGATGGATGCAATGTCAGAGATGATCCTATCCAACCTTTGACCCAGCACTGAGAGAATATGCAGGAGAAACAACTCTGCAGAACAAAGGTCAGTGAAGAAGGAAGAGATTCTCTAGAGATTCCTCTGCAGTCTGTGATGAAGACTATAGCGAGGCAGGCTGTCCTCTTGCAGCTTATGGAGGTCCACAGAAGAGCAGAAATCACCAGCAGCCCATGGAGGACCACACAGCAGAGCAGGTGGATGTCTGAAGGAATCTGTGACCCCATGGGAAGCCCACCGTGGCAGGACCCGTGGCCTCTCACAGGGAAGAACCCTGAGAGCAAATAAGTGGAGTAGAAAATACAGGGGAGCCTTCTCCATCCCAGCTTCTGGGAGATTTACAGGATAGCTGTTAAGTGTATGCTGCCTCTGGAAGGGAGACAGAAAGGAATTTGAAAAGAATAAAAAATTGTGTTCCTGACCTAACATGAACTTTTGTGGCTTGTAAAGCAATTAGAGGAAAAGTTCTCTTTCCAAACTACATGAAGAGCTGTTCGTGGAGATATGTCATTGTTTAATCATTGCTAATATTTGTTCCCAATTTAGGCAGCTGAAAAGTGAAACTTTTTAGCTACTTGAAAAAAAAAAAAATCCTTTTTTTTTTTGGTAAGAGTTATAAGGGGGAGGAGGTTTCTAAGGTAACCTACCAATAAATAAGTTTATTTCCAAAATAAGGAAAATGAAATCGCAAGAACATGCTGTAACTTCTAGTAGGACAAAGTTGGAAAGCAGTGCTTTGAGACTTAGCTGTAGTGCATCTGCATTTGTTAGCTGTAGTGGTTCCTTTAAATGCTTTATACAGGAATATAGTCCCTCCTTTTATTTTCAACCTAAACATGGTACCTTGGAATAGATGAGTAAAAATATTCCCATGAGACCAGTATACATGTAGTGAAGATTCCATGCTATCAGTTCAGGGTATTTCTACATTATGTACAGAACCACAGAATCACAGAATTTCTCAGATTGGAAATGTCCCTCAAGCTCATCCAGTCCAATCATTAGTTTCACACTGACAAGTCCTTGACTAAGCCAAATCCCTCAGCACAATATCTAATCACTCTGAATCACTATGGTTGGAAAGGACCACAAGGATCAGCCAGTCCAACCTTCATCCCAGCATCCTTCATCACTAGACCATAGCCTCAAGCACCACATCCACTCTCCTTTTAAACACCTCCAGGGATGGCGACTCCACCACCTCCCTGGGCAGCCTGTGCCAGTGCCTGACCACCCGCTCAGGAAAGAACTTCCTCCCAACATCCAACCTAAACCTCCCCTGATGCAACTTGAGGCCATTTCCTCTTGTTCTATCATTAGTAATTCAGGAGAAGAGACAACTTCAGCCTCACTACAGCCTCCTTTTAGGTAGTTGTAGAGGGCAATCTTATGTCTTACCTTGCTTTGTTCACAGAGAAAAAGCAAGGAATCATGACTTATTTGTCACTTGATTATTTTCAGATGACCCATGAATATTTAAGTACAGCAAAAATTACCTCCTAGTGAAAAGGAAGATCAGGAACATGGGGATGAGTCTTTTGGATTGTCTCAGAAGGAGCAGAAAATTTCCAGTAAATATTGGAGTTGTGTTATCATTTCCATCACCTCAGAATGTTGGTGTTGTGCAGGCTAATGGTGGCTGTAAATTCATGGATTCATAGGATGGTTTGGGTGGAAAAGATCTAGTTCCAACCCCCTGCTATGGTCAGGAACATTTTCCACCAGACTGGGTTGCTCAAGGACTCGTCCAACCTGGCTTTGAACACCTTCAGGGAGGGGGCACCGGTGACCTCCCTGGGCAACCTGTGTCTCACCACCCTCACTGTAAAGAATTTCTATCTAATCTTCAGTCTAAATCTGCCCTCCTCAAGCTTCACTCCATTCCCTCTCATCCTATCACTACAAGCCCTTGTAAAAAGTTCCTTCTTGGCTTTTTTGTAGACACTGGAAGGCTGCCCTAAGGTCTCCTCAGAGCCTTCTCTTCTCCAGGCAGAAGAGCCACAGCTCTCCCAGCCTGTCCCCATAGGAGAGGTGCTCCAGCCCTCTGGTCATCTTCGTGGTCCTCCTCTGGACCTGCTCCAGCAGTTCTTTGTCCCTCTTATGCTGGTGACAGCAGAACTGGACACAGTAATCCAGATGGGGTTTCATGCAAGCAGGGCAGAGGGGCAGACTGCCCTACATTGCCCTGCTGGTCACACTCCTTTTGATGCAGCCCAGCACACAGCTGCCTTCTGAGCTGCAGTGACCATTGCCAGCTCATGGTGAGTTTGTCAGCGGCTGACACCCCCAAGTCCTTCTTCTCGCGACTGCTCTTGATCCACTCCTCCCCTGGCCTATATTTGTGCTTGGGATTGCCCTGACTTAAATTCTTAGCTAACTGGTGTCAATTAATGTGTGTAAAACAAAAAGACCTGTGACTCCTGAGACCTGAGACATCATCAGTTATTTTACTGCTCTAATTAAAGTACTCCCTCAAAAAACAGATTAATGGTTTTGTTTACGTAGTAGGTGCAACTATTTGTGTGGCTCTGTCCCTAAGGAAGAGTTTGGGGGAAACAGCTCTGTTTGATGTTCACAGATGTGTCATGATGCAGCTGCTTTCCTGCTTTCAGACATGGGACATTAATCCTGCTTCTCTTCAGGATACTAAAGATTTTTAGAGGATTTTGGTGAATTGGATCCAACTGAGGTCAGCTGCATGTGCTTGCAAACCAAGTGCATCAGTGATTTTCCATGTCCCTGTTGTCTCCTGTCCCAGCTCTTCCTAGAGGACCTGACCCTGACTGTTAAGAACTTTAGAAAAGCCACTTTTCAGCAGTCAGACCTTTAAGAAAATATTTATTAGTTCATCTCAGGATGTAAGGCACTAAGGTTGCAACTCTACTCTTAAAACCTTATTTGTGATGTACTGACCCAAGATCATTAAATGGGCTGCCCAGGGAGGTGATGGAGTCACCGTCCCTGGGGATGTTCAAGTAAAGACTGGATGAGGCACTTAGCGCCATGGTCTAGTTGATTGGATAGGGCCGAGTGATAGTTTGGACTGAATGATCTTGGAGCTCTCTTCCAAGCTGGTTGATTCTATGATTCTGTTTTTATATAGTTTGCTGTCCACCAAGAATATTAAGCAAAAAGTTTTAGCCCATCTTCCTTAATCAGCCAGAGCAAATGTAAATTCACTGTCCTCTGAACTACTTAGTCTCTTCCAGCTTGGAAGATTGAAAAATGTTCTTCACCAGAAGTGCTGGGAAGCCCAGGCACAGGCTATCCAGGGAAATGGTGAAGTCACCATCCCTGGGGGGATTTTAAAAAGATGCTGAGAGACAGGGGTTTAGTGATGACTTGGCTGTGCTGGGCTAATGGTTGAACTCGATCATCTTAAAGGTTTCTTCCAACCGCAACAGTTCTGTGACTCCCTGCAGCAGGCATTGCCAAACATGGCTGCCACCCTAGGGTACTGCAGCCCCCCAGGAAACTTGTGCTTAACCTAAAGCCTGCACTTCTGTTAGCTTAACAGTGCCTGCTTGCCAGCAAGATCACTGTGATGTGGTCATAGCTAGGGGAAGAGGTGACAAACCTTGAGGTCTGTGGGAATGAGCCATGGGGGCTGGGGAGTGAGGAGCAGTTGCTGGGTGGCTGGTTGGGCAAAAGGGACTTGGTTGTAGAGGTTGAAGCTCATGTGGTGACTGCTATCTGAAGGTCGTCCTAGGATGGAGAGTAGGTTGGGACCCAGCCATGTTTGGCTTGTGTGGGCAGGATCATCCTGTGTGCTTGACTGTACAACAGGAACCTTCAATGGCTGAGAAATAAAATCAGTGAAGAAGTTAGAGCAGATAAGAAAGGGATAAAAAACAAGTGTGAAAAGTTGGATCGTGGTACTTGGTGTCTTGAAATGAAGCAGGATTTTTCTGGAAGGCTTTAGTCACCTGGGAAAGAAGGATTGGGTAGCTGTGTGGGAGGCAATTTGCAGGCAAGTGTACTCTGCAGCAGATCAGTACATTTTAATGAGGGAAGTGTATTTTCTCCATTTGAGAGGATTTGCTTTGATCTACAAGTCTGGAAGTCGTTTTAAATAGGCTGCTTTGAGAGATAATGGTCCGGTGGAAATTCTGGAGGCATATAATATGGAAACCCTGTATTTACAGCATATTTGGAGGCTCTCAGAAGCTGAGCTGAAAAGATTGCTTCTTTCTTAGAAGTGATTTTTTAGAGTAAATAAAGCTTATAGAGAGGATGTAAAAACAGAAGTGAAGTTAGCAACTCCTGTGCCTGTGTAGTTTGATTTATTTGCTTATTTATTTCCATCAGCAGCCATCTCTCAGTCCATCCCACATTACAGGGAAGGATGCTTTCACACTGACATCCTTCTTTTCTTCCCATTCCCTTCCCATGTGCTGTGTAGGGCTCAATGGGGACATTTTGGAGCCGTAGATTCCCCTCTTAGATGGCTTTCTGGGCAGGTGGTGAGGATGGGAAGGCAGCTGCATTGTGCTTGGCCCCCATGCCTGCGGCAGTGAGAGTCTGTAGGAGGGAGGGAGGGCTGGAATTGTCCACACACCCTTTGAAGAGGGTGGCAGAGCTGGATCCTTCTCCCTCAGGACCCTGATGCTTATCCAGAATTTGCTTTTTCCACTGAGAAGCCATTGCCTTTCTTTGGACAGAGATGCCAGCAGGTCAGATGCATTCAGCTGGTGCCCTAAATACCAATCAAGCATTAGCTTTACGTTTGAGGAATGTTCCATCTTTCTGGTATTTATCATTTTTACACATCCAGTTCTTTTCTCTTTCTAATAGAATCACAGACTGGTTTGGATCCAAAGGGACTTGTAAAGGTCATCTGGTCCAAATCCCCTGCATTCAGCAGGGTCATCTTCCACCAAATCAGGTTGCTCAGAGCTATGTTCAACCTGGCCTGAAATGTTTCCAGGGATGGAGCTTCTACCACTTCTCTGGGCAACCTGAGCCAGGATTTCCCCACCCTCATGGCAAAAATATTCCTTGTACCTAATCTGAATCTCCCTCTTTTAGTTTCAAACCATCACCCCTCATCCTGTCACAAAAGGCCCTGCTAAAAAGTTTGTCCCCGTCCTCCTTACAGGCCCCCTTTAAGTAGTGAAAGGCTGTAGATGTCGTGATCTCTCTTACATGTGTTCCCCTTTCTCCTACTCACTCTGTTGTCTTGTCCTTTTTCAAGCTTGTTCTTACTTTTCATTTGCTGTAGGGAGTTTATAGTAGCAGTAGTGCAACTTCAAAAGGTGCATCTGCAGTGTTTTAAACAATCATTGTATAAGTCATTAGAGTAACAAAGGCAAATAAGCATGTCCTTGGGACGGTGAGGGAATAAATTCCAAGGGCAGTATAAGCATGTGCCAGTCTCCATTGTTGCTTCTTTTCTTCTTCCAAGGTTTTCTGTGAAGGTTTCTCACACCTGCTTTAGCATCTTTTCTCTAAACTTTGGAAAACTTCTTAAAGAATGGATCTCCCTCTCTGCACTGTGCACATTGTAACTGAAATTGAACTGGGGTTCTTCAGCCTGGAGAAGAGAAGACTTATAAGGGACCTTATCGCTCTCTACAACTACCTAAAAGGAAGTTGTAGTCAGGTAGGGGTCAGGCTCTTCTCCTAGGCAACTTGTGACAGGACAAGAGGGCATGGCCTGAAGCTGTGCCAGGGGAGGTTTAGGTTGGATATTAGGAAGCACTTCTTCATGGAAAGGGTGAGTAGGCACTGCCCAGTGAGCTGGTGGAGTCACCATCCCAGGAGGTCTTTAAGAACAGATGAATGTGGCACTTAGTGGCATGGTTTAGCTGGTGCCATGGTGTTAGGTTATAAGCTGGACTTGATGATCTCAGAGGTCTTTTCCAGCCTCAAGGACTCTATGATTCAGTGAAAGGGGGAAATAAAAGCATTTTGGGGGTTATTCAGGACCTCTGTAGCAAGGCTGGGAAACTCATACAGAGTGAAAGTGAACTCACCACGCTGCCAGGATCTTCTGCTGTGAACTTTGTCTTTTGAGAGTTTTTGATCCTGGGAAGGTGTAGGGAGGGACCTGCCAACATCTTCAGAAAGCCTCAGAAATCAGATACTTATGCAGCATTTTGAGAGGATCACAAAGAGAATAGTGGTGTGATGCCCATTCTGCACGGAGCCAAACTGAACCATGGAAAAGCCATTTGTTAGCTTCCACAGATTTATGACTGAGCAGAGGGCTCTGATGATTTAGTAGCAGTGCTGAGGTGTTAAGAGATGGCAGCTTCTGTGTTTGTTGACATGTTACTGTAACAATTTGGCTCGAGGGAGGAAAGACTCAGTCATGTGATAAAGGAAATAGTAATTTTTCTAACTATTCTTCATTTGATTTTTAAAAGCTGTAGCTGGAAAAACTCAGTTGTGGTTTGATTTGCCAGTAATTGTAGAACAATAGAATCATTTATGTTGGAAAAGACTTTTAAGGTCGAGTCCAACCATTAACCCAGCCCTGCTAGGCCACCACTAAACCATGTTCCTCAGCACCACATCTATACATCTTTTAAATCCTTCTGGAGATGGTATGGAATGATAGAACATAAAATGGACTCCCACCTTTAAAAGGAGCTGCAGCATCTTTAGAGCAGGAGCTGGAGGAGCAGAGGAGCCAGCAGGCAGCGTCAGATGCATGTGTGTGTTTTACACAACAGAGCTGTGGCTTCACCATCACCAAGGACTGCTTTGATTCCTCTTTCAAGTAATTCTGAAAAAAGGCTTCCAGGAGATATTTCTGGATTGGGTTGCCTGGGATAGCTGCTAGGAAAAGCACATTGTGCCAGGCAGCTGCTTGCAGGGAGCAGCATTGAGCAAAGACTCTCAAAAAGTGTTGCAAAGAGAAAACAGTGAGCAGTGGAAAGTTGTGTTTTTCAGGAAAAATTACACAAGCCTTTTAAAGTTACAGACTGCCTTTTTCTCTGCAAAGCTGATGTTTGTAAGCTGAGCAGATTTTTGCATCACTTGGATGCATTTCCCATGGGAGAAGAATAAGTTCAGTTGAAAATGAAGTGAACATTCCTTTCAGTAATATTTCTGCTTACAGGAAATTTCATATATGGAGAGGACTGAATTTTGAAGGCACTCTTCCTTACCTGTCACCTACTGCTGTCAGCAACCACGTGCTCATAATATTTTACTGCCAGTTAGCTAATAAATTTGGTTCCTTTTCTTCTCTGGAGGTGTAATCTGTCATTCTGCAAAAAGTATAACGCATGAAGAAGCAGGGAAAGAAGCAACACAGTGTATAGAATAGAACAGAATCAGCCAGGTTGGAAGAGACCTCCAAGATCATCCAGTCCAACCTAGCACTCAGCCCTATCCAGTCAACCAGACCATGGCACTAAGTGCCTCAGCCAAGCTTTTCCTGAACACCCCCAGGGACGGTGACTCCACCACCTCCTTGGGCAGCCCATTCCAATGCCAATCACTCTCTCTGTGTAGAACTTCCTCCTAACATCCAGCTTATACTTCCCCCGGCACAACTTGAGGCTGTGTCCCCTTGTTCTGTTGCTGGTTGCCTGGGAGAAGAGACCAACCCACACCTGGCTACAACCTCCCTTCAGGTAGTTGTAGACAGCAATGAGGTCTGCCCTGAACCTCCTCTTCTCCAGGCTAAACAACCCCAGCTCCCTCAGCCTCTCCTCATAGGGTTTGTGTTCCAGGCCCTTCACCAGCCTTGTTGCCCTTCTCTGGACACCTTCCAGCACCTCAACATCTCTCTTAGGGACGTGGTTTAGTGTTGACCTTTCAGTGCCGGGTTGAGGGTTTGCCTGGATGATCTCTGAGGTCTCTTCTAACCAGAGGCATTCAGTGATTCTGTGATAGAGATTGGGGGCTGGGATATCTGAGCAGCGTCCTCTTACCTGTGCCGTTTCCAATTTTCAGGAGTTCTTTGAACATGCGAAGAAGCTGTGGGATGATGAAGGTGTAAAGGCCTGCTTCGAGAGGTCAAACGAGTACCAGCTGATCGACTGCGCACAGTAGTAAGTATTGCTTTGTATGCAATTCACAGCCACAAATGCAACCATCCTTAATAACTTATGGGAGGACATCTGCACACTATTGTCCAACATCTATACTCGGGTGAAGATGGAAAGAAGGCAGGTGAATAGTTTCTCTAATGTCCTGTACCTCAAGAGAAGGCTGAGGGGAGTTCTTGCAGCTATCTTCAGCTCTCTAATGGGATGGTATAAAGATGGAGCTCAGCCTCTTTTGGGAAGTTGTGCTAGTTTGAAGCTAGCTAGAATGTTTTGGTGAGAAGAACTAGATTACAGGCTGTGAAAGGAAAACAATGGTCGTCTCTACTTTGCTCACTGGCTTGCTGAGATGTATAAGAATGAAAAGCAAAACATAGGTAATCACTTCACTCCGGAGTCTCGCTTGGGCTGCTGCCAGGGAACTGGCTGGGCTGCATCTCTCTCTCCTAACCACACCCTCCGTTTCCTTGGCTAATGCACTTTGCTTCCTAACCCCCCTGGACGAACCTCCATTTTTCCTTGGGACTGGGGTAAGATTGAGAGGGGTAGGGGGAAGGTGAAGGGGTAGTTGAGAGCCCTTCCTGGAGACTCAGGTTTCTGGGAGGGGAGTTGTGTTTCTGTATTACCTTTTTACCTTGTCTATTTCTGTCTATAACTGTATATACTGTAAATATCTGCTTGTATGTTGTGCTAGCTGTAAGTATAAGCTTCATTCATATTTCCAGAGCCAGCTGAGTCTAGTCTGGGTGATTTCTAAAGTGTGGGGGTGGCGAGGAACACCCAAACCATCACAGAAGTTTGTAGTCATAGTATGAAAGGCAACAGACACAAAAGCCAGTGCAGGAAATTCAAATTGGATACCTGGACAAAACTCATTACCACAAAGGTGGTCAAACACTGGAAAAGATTGCCCACTTAGGCTGGGGGATCTCTGACCTTGAAAATGTTCAGACTTCATGGTCAGGTCAAAACCAGTATGGTCTGGTCCAGGCAAGAGTGGGACTGGACCTAAATTACTTTACAATTTCCACACAGGATCTCCAGAACTTTATTTCCAACCTCCTGCATGGGCACCATCAGGCACCAGCCCTCTGTTCTGCAGAAGGAAGGTTCATTCAAAACCAGATGTGATAGCTCCACAGTGGATTTTGGCACACTTCTCCACTTACAGCACACAACTGAAAATCTCAGTTTATAATCATGCATGGAGGAGGAAAGAGCCCCAAACATACTTAAATTAGCAAGATGTGGCTGCAGTGCAAGATTTCACATTTCCATTCTCTGTGCAGGCTGAGCATGTTGAGCAAAAAGAATGGATTGGTTTATCATAGCTTGCCATTATTATACAACTAAATATTCTGCCTTGATTATTTAACAGCTAACAAGGAGGAGTGTGGAAAAAAAATCAAAATTTTGAAGTATCTTTATTCCATTTGAAATAGCTTTACATAAAATCAGTTTGATTTAAACCATGAAGTTTAAAAAATGTGGAGGCAATCAGAGGAAAATGCTTTGGTTTAAATTCTGAAACCCAGGCAGCACTGAAATTAGAATCATAGAATGGTAGGGCGTTGGAAGAGACCTCCAGAGATCATCGAGTCCAAGCCCCCTGCCCAAGCAGGATCACCAAGAGCAGGTCACACAGGAATGCATCCAGATGGGTCTTGAAAGTCTCCAGAGAAGGAGACTCCACAATCTCTGGGCAGCCTATTCCAGTGCTCTGTTGTCCTCACAGCAAATAAGGTTCTCTTCATGTTGAGGTGGAACTTCCTGTGTTCCAATTTGTGTCCTTTGCCCCTTGTCTTGTCACAGGACACCACTGTAAAGAGCCTGGCCCCTTCTTGGCACCCACCCTTCAGTAAATGTGTAAACATCAGTAAGATACTCTCTCAGTGATCTCTTCCCCAGCCCCAGGTCTCTCAGCCTTTCCTCCAGGGCTGGAAGTCAAGACTGCAGAGGGGTTATAGCAGATGTCCTCCCAGAGCCATCCATGCCCAAGGGAGGAGATTCTTCCCAGACTGGAAAGCTGCACCTCCCACCTACTACTACCTAATGGCCCCAGGTCTTCACATTCCATTAAAGCTTCTGAGATTCTTACCTCACTGGATGCAGACCTGCATTGCTAATTTCTGGAGGGGAAAATTGCTAAGGAGTATTTTATTATACACAGTAATACATTGGGTTTATTATATACAGTAATACATTTGAGTTTTCTCTGCCCCATGTACATCAAGTGAAGCTGCACATGTGTGCACAACACAGTCAGCACCCTGAAACAGGTTCTTCTGGCTGGATGTGTCCTGAAAAGGGAGCTGAAGTAGATTGCAAAGGTGCAAATCATAAGAGCAAAGTGCATTCATGAAAACAGATTAATCAGAAATAGTCCATGATCATACCAGGGCTGCAGAACTCAACTGTCCTGTGTAATAACCCAGCTCTGACTTGAGCTTTGACCAAAAATGCACATGTCATGTGAAGTGCTGTTAGGAAAATGTATAATCTTAGAGTCGCTGTGTGATTTGGGGTTTGCAGAGAGCACGCTCCAGTGTGTTGTGATTTGTGTTACTGGCAGTGTGGTCAGCAGTGATGCCACAAGGCTGTGGTAGCACTCGGTGCTTTGTTTTCCTGTCCTCTCTGGTGCTCTCGGTGCCAGGGCTGAGGCAGAGGAAGCAGGAGGTCTTTCAAAAGGGCTTGACACGCATCTGCCGCAACAGGGAATTTTGGTGCTGCAGGTCATCTCTTCTTTTCCCTCTTCCCAGGCTATTTTTGGGAAAGAGAAGGACCCATAATGATTCATCAGCACATGGAAGTGAGGGAAAATGATATATGAGTGGGAAGGAACTCATTTGACCTCAGCAGACTGAATTTAGCCAAAACTGAGCATTTTTTTATAGTCCAGAGTGACTACAAATGAAAGCTGTGGTTGTACACAAAAGGACAACTAAGTAGTTGTCCTAAATGGTGATCAGTGGTTTCCTCTTTGCCCTCACCTACAACCACCACCATGGTACAGATCTGAGCTATGCTCGCTGAGGAGTTCAGGCTGACTGTTTATGGTTGTACAATCAGAGAATAGCTTTGGTTGGAAAAGACCTTGAAGATCATTGAGTCCAACCATTCTCCAAGTCTACAAAGTCTGGTGCTAAACCATGTCCCTCAGCACCACATCTCTGCATCTTTTAAATACCTCCAGGGATGGAGAGTATTTAACCACCTCCCTGGGGAGCCTGTTTCAACATCTGAGAACCCTTTCAGTGAAAAAGTGGCTTTTAATAGCCAACCTAAACCTCCTCTGGTGCAACTTGAGGTTATTTCCTCTTATTCTATCACTCATTATAAGAAGAAGAGACCAACACCCCTCTTTCTACAACCTACTTTCACTCAAGTAAGATATCAGAACAAGAGAATAGAATAATGACATCTATTTAAAATAAATGAATCTAGCATTTACTTTAGTGATCAGTAAAAAACAATGCATCCCTCAGGCCTGCTTTGAAAAAATGGTGCTGAAAGGACCAGGTGAAAAAGGAAGACACTGAGCTATAATATTAATCATACTGCACTTTCCCTTTTAAAAAAGTGACACCTCTCTACAGGCTGTGACAAGGAGATTAGTGTTAAGCATCCTGTTACACCCAAAACAAAAACATAACTGGGGAAAAAGTAGATCTAGAATGAAGAAGGAGACCTTACTGTGGCCTTTCAGTATTTACAGAGGACCTATAAGAAAGATGAGGCAGTCTTTTTAACAGGGCCTCTTGTGACAGGACAAAGGGTGATGGTTTTAAACTAAAAGAGAGATTTAGACTGGAGGGTGGTGAAACCCTGGCCCAAGTTGCTGAAAGTTGTGGTAGAAGCCACATCCCTGGAACCATTCCAGGTCAGGTTGGATGGGACTCTGAGCAACCTGATCTAGTTGAAGATGTCTCAGCTGACCGCTGGGGGGTTGAACTAGAAGAACTTTCAAAGGTCCTTTCCTACCCAAACCAGTCTGTGATTCTGTGATGTCCACTATCCTGAAAGATAAAACTAAATCCTCCTACCCTTTCTCCTGAAAATTGAAAGGAAGATTATTCAGGTTTTATTCTATGTGTCTTCCCTCCACATCTTCTAACTGGCTTGGCTTTTCTTTATTCTGAAGTTATTTATTATAGCAGTAAACATTACAGTTCTGTAATTCTTCACCTTTAAGACACATTTATGAAATAGAATTTGATACTTAAATATCTCTTGAGTGTACCTGTGTGTTCCGTTTCATGATCTACCTGAAAACATGACAGCTAAGTGACACATTTGCAAGCTTTCGGTCTTACAGCAGAAGACTTGAAACTTGGGAACAGCCCTGTCACTAAAATGGTCAAACAGCCTTTGTCTCACAGATAAGGATTGTTTGTAATCTTAACAGAAAGAAAAATGCACACAACTTCTGTCTGTCCCTCCATCGTGCCTTGAAGATTAAAACAGTTGCAACAAAGTCAATGGCAAGGAGATGGTAAAGCTGCTGTGTCTTTGCTGCATGAATGCATTTCTGTATTGCACGCCAGTGGTGTTTGCTTTACCCAGAACATTTCTGTGCTAGTACTGGGTGGACCTTATTCAGAGTTAGTGGTTCATGTCTGCCTTGTATCTGAGAGAGCATGTGAGACTGGGTTGGAATGTTAGGGGTTGGAAGGGACCTAGAGACCATCTAGACCAATCCCCCTGCCAAAGCAGCATCACCTAGGGAAGGCCACACAGGAACACAGATAAGTGGGTTTGGAAGCTCTCCAGAAAAGGAAACACCACAGCCTCTGTGGGCAGCCTGTTCCAGTGCTCTGTCACCCTCACAGTAAAGAAGTTTCTTTTCATGTTGAGGTGCAACCTCTTGGGTTCCACCTTGTACCCATTATTGCTTGTACTATCCCTGGGCACCACCAAAAAGAGCCTGGCACCTTCATCTTGACAGCCACCCCTCAGTTATTTATAGATGTTAATAAGATCCCCTCTCAGCTTTCTCCTTTCAGAACTAGACAGCCCAAATTCTCTCAGTCTTTCCTCATAGGAGAGATGTTCAAGGAAACATCTGTTTTCTTAGAAGATACTGATTATGAGATTACTGTCTCTGGCTCAGATGCAGTGGGTGGCATTTGTCTCATAACCTGCCCATGGTCAATGTTAATTGGTGAAGGAAAGAAGGGAAGCAGTGTAGTGCTGACACAATTGCTTAATGTGGGGTTTGGGAACATCTGCAGTGCTTTCATTACTCCAGCTGTGGGAGAAAGCATCCCACACCATCAGCTAAATCCTTATCTCTGGCTTGATAGTGAGGGAAGAACATTATCAGTAAGCCACCACTAATTTATCTGCTTTAAACAAAACAAAGCAAAACAAGTTCCAATAATCCCACCATGTGTTAAAAATATTGGACTGAAGGTTGACTTAAAATACTGGAAAGCATTCTTAGCAGATTATAAAGTCAGCAATCCAACTTGCTGACTGTTAAGTGAGTTACAACTACAGTGTGTTTTGGAAGAGCTGGGTTTGGCTGCAGAACAGAGCTTCTGTATTTTTGAAAGTTAACCTAATTTTCTTTATGACTGTGGAAGAAACATTTGGCTGGAAATAGAGTTAGCAGAAAGACAAAAAGGCAAATGTTTTATTTACATTGGGAATAAAAGTTGCTTTTCCTTGATCTTTAATGCCCTTCCAAATTAGCAGGGTACTGTTCCTTCATGGAAATGAGGATGAGGATCTGCTTCTTAGACCCTTTTCAGGTTCTTACATGACTCTCCATATCTCTGCACCTCTCCTAAGTGTGCTATTGTGATATATGTAACCAACGTGAATCTGTGACTGAGCCAGAAGTCAGACCTTGTGGTCTGACAGCAGTAAATATATCATCAGCAAAGATCTGAATTGGTTTTTATCACTAACTACCAAGATAATTGATGTAACTCTGAGAGGAGGAAGTACTGCATGGCCACCAGCCATATTTTTCCCTTAATGACTTATATATTTCTTTGCCATTAATACCATAAAGCTGGCAGGTTGTTTTCCCTGCCTTCCAATTTCATCTTTCTTTCAAGTTAAATGTCAAAGTTAATTTCCAAAAAATTGCATTTTATTTGAAAAGTTGATTTGATTTAGTTGTTGTCCCCATTTGACTTACCTAGATTTCAGCAGGTTGGTTTTGTTTATGGTGATAAATCTTACATCATATTTTGGTTAGCTTCAGCTTACTTTTGAACTACTCTCATGATGTCTACATTCAGCAAATTCTTACAAGATAGAGAGACCTGGAAAGAGAAGACTGAGGAGGGATCTTCTCAATGCTGATCAGTATCTAAAGGCTGGGAGTCAAGAGGATGGGGCCAGACTCTTTTCAGTGGTGTCCAGAGACAGGACAAGAGGCAGCAGGCACAAAGTGGGACACAGGAGATTCCATCTAAATATAAGGAAAAACCTCTTTCCTTTGAGGGTGGCAGAAGTCTGGAACAGAGGCTGTGAAGAGGTTGTGGTCTCCATTTCTGGAGAGATTCTGAAACAGCCTGGACATTGTGATCCAGGGCAAACTGCTGTGGGTGACCTTACTTTAGCAAGCAGGGTTTGACTAGACGATCTCCAGAGGTCTCTTGGAAACTCCCTGCCGTGCTGGGATTCTGTGATAAGGGACTTTCAAAAAGATAGGTGATTCAGTGCTGTCTTGGCACTGAATTGTCTAGTTTTAGAGCAGACAAGCAGAAGTAGGCACTTTCGACAAGGGAGGAAAAAAAAGCAGGACATCCAGTTCTGTCTTTCATTTTGCTCAAGGCATTGCTGTTAGGGGGAAGAAAAAAAAAAAGAGTTACTAACTTTCAGATTTGTTGGAAGGTTCCAGAGCTGAATTTTGTCCCATTTCATTCACAGGAGCTAACAGCATGCCCGTGCATGGCTGATCCCAGCTGGAAGGGTTGTACTTTGGCTCGCTCTGTCCCTTGGTGTGGGAAGTAAAGCAAGGATTTCAGGGAACCCTGGCCTCAGTCAGTACATTATCCCAGTTTGTCTATCAGTCTTTTGTTCCCTGATAAAAGTTGCCACTTCTGATATACTTAAGTGTGAAGGCCTGAATTGGTCTCTGTGCAAACATTTGGGCTAGTAAAACTTGATTAGGCAAGTTCTTAGGAAAGCAAACACAAAGGATGTGAGCATGGCCAAAGAAAACTGATTTTATATATGATCTAATTTACATGGAAAAGACACACCTCGAGTTCCTGTTCTTTGCAGTTATTTTATCTTGGAGAAGGGTTTCAGCCAAATTCTGAGACATCTATCCTGGTGTTAAGTGGAGGAAGCTGAAAACAAAACAAAATGTTCTTCGTGTAGTTGTCCAAAGATTCAGCTCCTCATGTGAGAGAACAGATGAAGTTTCTTTTCAGCAGCAGCACTTCTTGAAACCAAGCATATTTTCTTGTGCTCTCTTAGACAGAAGGAGGCTTATGGACCCCTCTTTTAGGCCACTCACTGCAAGAAAGACAATCAGGTGCTGGAGCATGTCCAAAGAAGGGCAACAAAGCTGGTGAGGGCTCTAGACCACAAGCCCTGTGAAGAGCAGCTGAGGGAACTGGGGTTGTTTAACCAGGAGAAAAGGACTACTGTCTGAAAGGAGCTCAGAGCGAGTCAGAATCATTGAGGTTGGAAAAGACCTTTAAGATCATCAAGTCCACCCATCAACCCAACACTACCATGACAATTAAATCATGTCCTTAAGTGCCACATCTACACATTTTTTTAACACCTTCAGGGATGGTGACTCCACTGCTTCCCTGAGCACCATCTCCCAAGGCCTGACCACTCCTTCAGTACACAAATTTCTCCAGTACCCAATCTAAACCTCCCCTGGTGCAACTTGAGGCTGTGTCTTCTTGTCATGTCACTAGTTACTTGAGAGAAGGGACCAACACCCCCCACTGCAACATCCTTTTGTGTAGGTGCAGAGAGCAAGAAGGTCTCCCCTCAGCCTTCTTGTCTCCAAAATAAACAGTCCCAGCTCCCTCAGTTGCCTCTCAGAAGACTTGTGCTCTTCACCAACTTCATTGCTCTTCTCTGAAGATGCTCCAGCACTTCAGTGTTTCCCACATACTCTGGCAACCAATACTCAACACACTTGTAGCGGTTTGGGAGTTACCTATTCCCCCACTCTTAAGAAATCACTCAGACTAGACTCAGCCAGCTGGACATTAAAGAATGAAGCTACCTTTACAGCTTAACACAGTATACAAGCAGATATTCACAATATAGTACAAATATATTCACAGCTATATACAGAAATGGAATACAGAAACACAATACCCCTCTCAGAAAGCAGAGTCCCCAGGAGGGGCTCTCAACCACCCTTCCACCTTCTTTCCACTCCTCTACCTTATCCCAGAGTCTGCCTTACATGCAAGGTGAGCTGCAAGAACTAGCAAGGGGGTTAGGAGCAGAATGATTAGTTGGGTTACACTGATCCAGCAGAACAGCAAAAGCCTAGGAAGAGAACACAGACACCGACTCCAACAGGTAGAGACACTGCCTCATCTATGTTTGTGTCCTTGTTTTGTATATCTCAGCAAGCCTATGAGTGAAGTAGATTGTTCCCTTTGCACAGCCTATCATCTAATTTTTCTCATTAAAATATCCCAATTAGCCTCAAACCAGCACAACACTACTCAAGCTGCAGCCTTACCAGTGCCAAGTAGGAGGGCACAATCTTTCCCTACTCCTGCTGGCCACACTGTTGGTGATCCAAACCAGGATTCTGTTGGCCGCCTTGACCACCTGGGCACACAGTGGCTCATGTTCAGACAACTGTTGACCAGCACCCCCAGATCCTTTTCTGCTGGGTAGTTTCCAACCACTGCCCCAGTCTTGTAGCACTGCATGGGGTTGTTGTTATCCAATTGCAGGACCTGGCACTTGGCCTTGTTAAACCCCATCCCACTGGCCTCAACCCATTAATCCAGCCTGTTCAGATCCTTCTGCAGAGACTTCCTTACCCTTGAGCAGACCAACAGTCTCGCCCAATTTAGTATCACCTGCAAACCTACAGAGAGTGCACTCCATCCCTTCAGTCTAAGGAGAAGTGTCATCTCTTCTTCCAAGTAGTAGCAATAGGAAGACAAGAGGAAACAGCCTCCAGCTGCACCATGAGAAGCTTATTAGGAAAACCTTCTTCCCCAGAAGGGTTGTCAAGAACTGCAAAAGGCTACCTAGGGCAGTGGTGAAGCCACCATCCATCCCCAAAGGGATATAAAAGCCATGTAGATACAGTGCTGAGGGGGCATGGTTTAGTGGTGACCTTGGTAGTGCTAAGCTGATCTAAAAGGTCTTTTTCAAACTCAATGATTCTTATGATTCTATAAAGGTTTCATTACAAGCATGGACATAGTGATATCTAAATTCCCTTTTAAAGTTAGAGGTCAGAAAGCCTCCTTGGCATTCCCTGCTGCTTTTGTCTGCTGTGGCTCTTCAATCTGGCTTGCTGGTGTGTGCACAGGCCACAGGTATGGCTGGAAAGGAGAAGCAGCAGTGCAGTTGGTGTCCTTTCGCTTAGCATGGCCTCAGGATTTGATACTCAGTGCTGCTTCTTCGAGGGATTTTCCTAGAAGGTTGACTGTATCATTCTCCAAATTGGATTCTGCTAAAGCTCTCACACAGACAGGTCACACACAGGCTGTGTTGAGGCACTAGCAGCTAAATCTTTCCTTCAGTCCCTCCCACCACTAATCCTCAGTGAGTCCAAGCCACCTGCAAGAGTGTCACCGTTCTCAGTATTAACCTTTTCATTTCCCAGGTCTTTGTTCATTCTTAATTCTGTCTCCTTTGAAAGTGCCATAGTGATAACATCTTTTGTTTTGATGGTATCAAGCAGGTTGCTTATTCTAACAGTGTGTGAGGCTGCAGTTTTCCCAGCTTTAGTGGTGGAACAGTAGAATTTTGGGGCATGCCTCTTTATTAAGAGAAGGAAGGAGATGCTTCTTGTCATCTCAGCATTTTTGGTGTGGTTTATAATTTACACCATATATATATATCAGATTAAATCTAGGAGTTATGCTCTGCTTTCTGTACTTGATCATGGGCTCTCCATTGGCATTCACTCTAATTTAAAAACATTGGCAGGGAGACTGAATGAGGCACTTAGTGCCATGGTTTAATTAATTATAAGGTGTTAGATGATAAGTTAGACTTGATGATTTTGAAGGTCTTCTCCAGTCTGCTTAATTCTGTAGTTCTGTACCATCTGTGAAGCATTGGAACAGGCTGCCCAAGGAGGTGGCAGAGTCTGTTAAAAGAATGTGTAGACGTGGCTCTTTGGGACATGGTGTAATGGCCACGGTGGTGTTGGATTAACACTCACCTTGATGATCTTGCAGGTCTTTTCCAACCAAAACTGAGTCTGTAATTCTAAGTCATTAGTCCAGAAGTCTGTGTTTAAACTAGCAAAGATCAATAATGGGAGGATCTGCACCACTTAGGGAAGAGATGTTAAGGAGCTTACTAAGCCTTTCATTTTGTCCCTGGAGAGGAGCAGTGGTGTCTGTGTGTTATGATATCATTCAAGATGAACTCCAAAATGATTTCCTTTAAATCTGGCTTTGTCAAACCACCTGGGAGTGCTGCAGTGTGTGACACTCTGCCATCCCTGTGTTTGGAAAGGTTTTGTTGGCCTGTTGCTCCAAAACACGCTGCCTGCATGCTGACAGTCCCAGTGCCAGACCTGGTCCTTGTTAGGACCATTAGGACCATGTAGAGAAAATAGAAACAGAGAGGGAAGGTGATCAAGTGTGGAGAGGGAAGAAAGTAAATCAGGTTTTTGCACATGTATGTCCTGCAGCATGATGTGTTCTGCCTCATGTCTGCAAAGTCCTGGGTTTGTTTTCTCTGTTCTCTGCATACTTGGAAGATTCCTTGGTGTTTCTTTGCACATGTGTGTGCAGGCAAGGCAGCTCACTGAAAGGGAAGCCCACAAAATACTGATTGCAGATGCTGAAATGAGGAAGAACTTCCTTCCTATGAGGGTGGCCAAGCCCTGGAACAGGCTGTCCAAAGAGATTCTGAGGTCGTCTTCTCTGGGGAGATTCAAAACCTGCCTGGACATTGTGATCCTGTACAACCAGCTCTGGGTGAGCCTGCTTTAGCGGAGGAGTTGGACTAAATGATCTCTAGAGGTCCCTTCCGACCTCCACCACTCTGTGAGTCTGAATCCATGAAATCTCATGGGGATTTTGGTGGAAGGGAAAGAAGAAGAGGTAGAGTGGGAAAGAGTAGCTCAAGAAGTATGGAGGAGGAGAGATTTTGTCTTGCATTCTGAGTGGAGAGCTGTGGCCTAAACCTTTTTGAAGTCCTTTACACATGGCAGGGGCATCTATTTTCAAAAGTAACTTGGTATGATGTGGCTTCAGGTTCATGTTTGAGACGTGATTTTTATTGGCAGGACAGAGCCAGAAGGTGTGAAACAACTCAGAACCCACTTTCATCTTTGCTTTGTGCCTTTAATAAAGCTGTGTTCATCGTAATGGGTGGTGAAGTAAATGTGGATGAATGTATGATAAACGAAGGCAAACATACTGGTTTTTTAAATCAGTCAGCCTTTTGTAACTTGGTTAATAGGACTGATTGTTTAGAAACAGGAGAAGTATCAACTATCAATGTTTCATTCCTCCTGTAGATGACCTTTTGCAACCTACTCTAGTGGGAGGTGTCCCTGCCTATGGCAGGGGGTTGGAGCTGGATGATCCTTGAGGTCCCTTCCAACCTAAACCATTCTATGATTCTATGAATTTTGATGGTGATAAGGGAAAGCCATAATCACTTTGCATCTGGGGAGGAACAACACCAGGCACCAGTACAGATTAGGGGTGGTCCTGCTGGAAAGCAGCTCTGTGGAGAATGTTATCCATGGGACAGCAATGTGCTGTTGTGGCCAAGAGGGCCAGTGGCATCCTGGGGTGCATCAAGAAAAAGTGTGTCCAGCAGGTCTAGGGAGGTTCTCCTCCCCCTCTAATTTACCCTAGTCAGGCCACATCTGGAATACTGCAACCAGTTTTGCGCTCTCCAATTCAAGAGAGACAGGGATCTGCTGTAGAGAGTTCAATGGAGAGCTATGAGGATGATGAAGGGACTTGAACTTCTCTCCTATGAAGAAATACGGAGAGAACTGGGGCTGTTTAGTCCTGAGAGGAGAAGGCTGAGAGAGGATCTTATCAATGTCCCTAAATGTCTGAGGAGTGGCTATCAAGATGAAGGTGACAGCCTCTTTTTGGTAGTGCCCAGTAATAGGACAAGGAAGAGCAGGTACAAGCTAGAACACAGGAAGTTCCACCTCAACACAAGAAGAAACTTCTTTACTGTGAGGGTGCCAGAGCACTGGAACAGGCTGCCCAGAGAAGTTGTGAAGTCTCCTTCTCTGGAGAGATTCCAAACCTACCTAGTTGTGTTCCTGTGTAGCCTGCCCTAGGTGATCCTGCTTTTGGCAAGGGTGTTGGACTGGATGACCTCTTGAGGTCCTTTCCAACCCCTAACATTCTATGATTCTGTGGTTCTTCCATCTGAAAATCTGTTCTGGTTCATATATAAACAACTCAGAATCATAGAATCACAGAATTAACCAGGTTGCAAAATACCTCTAAGATCATCAAGTTCAACCTAGCACCTAACCCTTCTAATTAATTAAACCATGGCACTAAGTGGTTTAGTTCCAGCCTCCTCTTAAGCACCTCCAGGGATGGTGACTCCACCGCTTGCCTGGGCAGCCCATTCCAATGCCATTAGGTTGGATGTTAGGAGGAAGTTGTTGTCAGAGACAGTGATTGGCCAATTGGAATGGGCTGCCCAGGGAGGTGGTGGAGTTGCCGTCCCTGGAGGTGTTCAAGAGAAGATGGGATGAAGCACTTAGTGCCATGGTCTAGTTGAGTGGATAGGGCAGGGTGATAGGTTGGACTGGATGATGTTGGAGGTCTCTTCCAACCTGGTTGATTCTATTCTATTCTAACATATTCTAACTTCTTCCTAACATCCAGCCTAAATCTGCCTTGGCACAGCTTAAGACTGTGTCACTGGGTGTCTGGAAGAAGGGACCAACTCCCACCTGGCTCCAGATTCCTTTCAGGTAATTGTAGAGAGCAATGAGGTCTCCCTGAGCCTCCTCTTCTCCAGGCTGAACAACCCCAGCTCCCTCAGCTGCTCCTCGTAGGGCTGTGCTCCAGCCCCCTCAGTGTGATGATAAAATGTCTTCATTTTTCCTTTAAAGATTTCCTGCAGTATCCTTTTTAAACTCTAAAAATTCATTCCATAAGTCAGAAGCAAACTTTGTTTGGTTAACAAATGAGCTTTCTCCAATTACCTGATTTAAAGCATAAACTTTAATCAACCAGTAAATTGTTGTTTAATAGGGGGGAGGTGGGGGGAATAGAGGGGTTATAATTACAGAGTAATTACTTCAGAAGGCTGATGAGTCTTCTAAACAGAGGTGGTTGCCAGATAGGACAAAAGTCATTCTGCAGTGTGTAACGCTTAGATTTCTCACTGTTTACTAACTACTAGACCACACTCTTGAAAGGCAGAATTGTGGTTTCCTAAAATACACACTGGGAATTCTCTGAAATAGCCACTTCATCTCTTGCTCTGGTTTTTTTTTTATTCCCCCCTCAGTCAAAAAAAAATCATTAGACCTAATTCAGTCTTAATTTTGGTAATCATAACTAGACCATGGTAGGGTACTGAGTACAAAGATAGGGAATAAACAGCTGTAGAAGCACCCAAAATGCCTTTTTGTTTCCAGCTTGGAAGAAGTAAAGGTATGAAAACTAAGTCTGAGAGACCTGGGGCTCCTTAGCCAGAAGACATCTTCTCAATGCTTGGCAGTATCTAAAGGGCAGGGGTCAGATGGGCAGAGGATGGGGCCGGACTCTGTTCAGTGGTGCCTGATGACAGGACATGGGACAGTGGGCACAAACTGGAACTCAGGAGGTTCCATCTGAACATGAGGCAAAAATTCTTTCCTTTGAGGGTGCCAGAGCACAGGAGCACGCTGCTTAGACAGGTTATGGAGTCTCCTTCTCTGGAGAGATTCCAAACCCACCCAGATGTTGCAATCCTGGGCAACCCACTCTGGGTAGTCCTGCTTGAGCAGAGGGGTTGAGTTAGGTATCTCCAGAGGTCCTTTGCAACCCTTCCTATTCTATGTGGTTCTGTGAAAATGCCATTTGCAAACAACCAGTATGGCATACAGGCATGTATGTACCCACTGGTTTGGCCTCATTACAAATGCTTTCCTCACCTAGAGAAGATAATACTATGCATTTTGAAATAGAAGAGAAAATAGTTAATAAACTCAGCACCCTCCCTCTCTTTTCAAACTGAATATGACAAATCTCTTTTCCTCTTGACTAGTTAACATTAGCATAGCCTTCGAGGAGTCCTGGATGGGCTGCTCCAACAGAAAACCAAAGCAGACATTTTCTCACATGCTTCTGTGTGCCTGTGGTTTTAGAACAACCAAGAAAGGGTTAAAAATGTAGGGCAGACAAACATGCAATATTCCTTAACCTCAACTGAAGTAACTAAGCGAAGTCATGACAGATACATGAAAGCACACTGACTATTTTTAAGCTGCTTTATGAAGTATTTTTCCTTTCCTTTGAAAAATAGAGCAAAGCTGACTCGATGCTGTTGAAGAAATGTTCTTCCCTCCCTAGTCAACACCATTTTTCAGTTCTTCCTGAGTGCCTGCTGAATGGTTGTCTTAGTTTTTCCCCTGCCTGTTTCCACACACACTGTAACAGTGGGTACAGAACACGTTCGTGTAACACAGCAACTCGTCCCTGTTTGGAGCTACCATCCATTAAACAAATTAGAGGGCCATCAGCTGGCCTTGTCTGTGTTTACTTTTCTGTGCTAGTGTCCTGTGCTTAAGTTGGAGATACGTTTTTCCCACGTCCTTTCTGCAAAGGTAAACTGCAGACTTGCAGAGGCTTACATGCATTTGCAGTACACACCTAAGCGCTTCAGAGCCTGAGCAAAAGCCTGCTAGAGAGCTGAGACACTCAGCATTGCCCTCAGTATATACACTCTTAAAGCAATCATGTCCTTTAAAACAACGAAGGAGAACTGAAACACCTCTCCTGGAGAGAAAGGATGAGAGTTGGAGTTGTTAGCCTGGAGAAGGGAAGGTTCCAGGGACACTTTATTGTGGCCTTCCAGTACTTAAAGGGGACCTTTTAACAAAGACTGGGACAATCTTTTTAGCAGGGCTTGTTGTGACAGGACAAGGGGCAATGATTTTAAACCAGAAGAGGGGAGATTTAGACTAGAGAAGAGGAAGATGTTTTTTAATTATTATCTTTTACACTGAGGGTGCTGAAACCCTGGCCCTGGTGCTCAGAGAGGTGGTGGAAGCCCCATCCCCAGCAACATTCCAAGTCAGGTTGGACAGGGCTCTGAGCAACATGATCTTCTTGAAGATGCCCCTGCTTATTGCAGGACCCTTCCATCCCAAAGCATTCTATGATTCTGTTACATTTATCATCACAGAAGTAAGGCTGTGTTCATTTTATATCAGAGCAGTGAGGATGAAAGCAAAGAGGTACTGGTACAGCACTGAGTCAGTGAACTGGTACAGTGGGCCAGTGTGGCTGGTGACAATGGCCAGAATCTGGGATACTGAGCAGGGAGAAGAATCACAGAATCAACCAGGTTGGAAGAGACCTCCAACATCATTCAGTCCAACCTATCACCCAGCCCTAGCCAGGCAACTAGACCATGGCACTAAGTGCCTCAGCCAGGCTTTTCTTGAACACCTCCAGGGATGGTGACTCCACCACCTCACTGGGCAGCCCATTCCAATGCCAATCACTCTCTCTGGCAACAGCTTCCTCCTGACATCCAGCCTAGACCTCCCCCGGCACAACTTGAGACTGTGTCCCCTTGTTCTGTTACTGGTTGCCTGGGAGAAGAGACCAACCCCCACCTGGCTACAACCTGTTCTCTGGAAGGGCTGGACTTCATTAAGAAACATTTTGTTTGAATGTTTTGTATTACAAATAATAATGAGGTCTTTTTTAATATATTAATGGAAAATAACAAAGTTCATATGCAGACCTTGAAAGCTGCCTCGAAAGTTGATCAGAGAATCACAGGATGGTGGGGGTTAGAGGTTATCTAGTCTAACACCCCTGGTAAAACAGCTTCACCTAGAGTAGGTTACACAGAGTTGTATCCAGGTGAGTTTTGAATCTCTTCAGAGAAGGAGACTTCAATTCATGTCCATTTATAGTACAGGCTGGAGAGAGGACCCTGAAAACTTATGTATTGTCTGCTATCCAGTCAAAGAGTAAAACAACTTCACTTGCAACAATAGTGCTGATCCAGCTTAACTCCCAAAGTCCAGATGGTTAGCAACAGCTCAGCGTCAGCATCTCAAAATGTCTCCAAGTGAAGTAAAAGTGCAGATGCTGGTTATCTAGAATCTGCAGGCAGGATTTATGAGTAGGTTTCAGAAGGAAGTTGTAGGTCATTCTGTCAGTTCTGGTGTTATTTATATGCTGCTCTTGGTTTAGGACTCTCCCAGTGTATGCGTGGGAGAAAGAGTAAACTATGACCAAAGCCAGCTTCATTATATTCCAAGGGATGTTGAGAGTCACTTATATTTACTCCACTTCTCCAGCTTATGGTGACAGATGCAGAATTTAATTCAGTCTGTTCACTTAAAATTCATTGTTGAGTTTGTGCATGTTCTCTGTAGTTGGTTAAAGAATAGATTTGCCTGTCAATAAGTTGATCATTATACAACACAAATGTATGTTATATTTTTACTGTGGGTTGTTGTTTCTTTTTATTATGCTCTAGAGGAAAGTGTGGTCCACATTCTGTTGCTTTAAACCTACCCTACTGTGAAACACTAGTTGACATCAGAAGTTTAATACAGCTGTGTAGTAACTTTGAGTTGAATGATGTGATGAAGAAAGAAAACAAAAAGAAAGAAGAGCACTGAAAATTTAATGTTTGGTTGTATGGGATAGTGTTCAATCAGTTACACTTGGAATTTGACTTTGCCACGTGCATTTTTTCACTTAGAGATGGTCAACGTCCTGGGCTGCATTGAAATATGCATTGCCAGCAGATCCAGAGAGGTGATTCTGCCACTTTGCTCTGGTGAGACCCCACCTGGACTACTGAGTCCAGCTCTGGAGCCCTAAATACAGAAAGGACATGGACCTGATGGAGAGGGTCCAGAGGAGGGCCATGAAAATGATCAGGGGGGTGGAGTACCTCTTCTACAAGGCCAGGCTGGGGGAGCTGAGGTTGTTCAGCCTGGAGAAGACGAAGGTCCAGGGAGACCTAATAGCAGCCTTCCAGTACCTGAAGGAGGCCTATGAGCAGATGCAGATTGTTTCCCGAGCCCTGTAGTGACAGAATGAGGGGCAATGGCTTCAAAGTAGAGAAGAGCAGATTTAGATTGGATGTTAGGAACAAGTTCTTTACTGTGAGGGTAGTGGAACACTGGAACAGGTTGCCCAGGGAGGTGGTTGAGGCCCCTTCCCTGGAGATAGTCAAGGTGAGGCTTGACAGGACTCTGGGCAGCCTGATCTGGTAGAGGATGTCCCTGCTGACTGCAGAGCGGGTTGCAGTGAATGACCTTTGGAGGTCCCTTCCAGCCTGGACCATTCTATGATTCTATAAAGGAAACTTATCCTTTTTTTTCCAGTAGACAGCTTCACATCACAGGATAAAGAAAGGCCAAGAGTCATATTTCTTCTTTGGGGAGCTACTCACTGGCCAGACTCTGCATATACAGGCTCCTCCGCACTAATATATGTCCACAGCCTTGTTTATATGAGGCTCTGCAAGTAGCCACGGTTTGGGTGGTGATGTTTGTCTAAATTAATGCTTCACCACCAGATTAGAGAGAGGAAAGATGGTGGAATGCAGAAGTTAAGAAATAAGAAAATAAAACAGAGTTGATACTGCATTGGAAAAATGTAAATGCTAAGCACCAGTGCTTGAAAAAAGAAATTTTACACCACAGACTAAACCAAAATAGAGTCGTGGTATTTGTCAGTGTGGTTGTAATCCCAATTTTAAGGTTAATCAGTCTGGGAGACTAAGCAGTTTCAGGGTGTCTCTTCTCATAATTAAGTTAGGGCTAATTTTGTTCATTTTAACACAAGACAACAATGATGCTGCCAGGATTTTCAAGGAGTTTATTTGGCTTTAGAGAAACACTCTCAGTTGTGTCTATTGTAAAGGTATTCTTTCTGATTTAATTAGAAATGTTTGTTATAATGGTGGGGGTTTACACAAAGTTTAATTCGAGCCTAAATTCAGCAGTGGGAAAGCAAATGTGGTTCAAATATATCAGTCGACTTCCTTTTCATTGGACACACCAAAGAACTGGCAGCCTGAATCAGATTTGTTCCAGAATTGGTTCAAAAATCATTTTTCCACTCCTATTTGTAACCCCGAAAAGAGATCATCTTGAGCAATTCTCATACTTACCTGCTAGTACAAGAAAAGGTGAATGGTGAAATCAAGTATTTGGGTGATCCTGCCTTGGCAGGGAGGTTGGACTTGATGATCTCTGGAGGTGCCTTCCAACCTCTAAAGTTCTGTGATTCTGTGATTTTCTGAGTTTTCAGTTTCAGTTTATTTTCACGAACCTTGCAGGGCAGATGAGGGTTGTGGGTTTTTTCTTTATCCTGTATGACTTCTGTGTTTGTTTAGTCAGTTGGCCTATTTTACAATGCCAAGATCTTAGAAACTCTTTTTTCAGCAAGTTTGCCATAAACAAGATTTTCTTCATGAACATCTTGGATTCTGCTTGGAAAAGCTTTTCCTTAAAGAGAGAGACACCAATGAACAAACCTTTTGCTGCATTCTACAGAACTGGCAGGCGCAGGTATGAAGTAATCACAGCAAAATTCAGTTCATTACGTCAGTATTGTTGTGATTGCTTAAAAAGAAGAAAAAAACAATGAATCACAGAATGCTTTGGGTTGGAAAGGACCTTTAAAGGTCATCTACTCCAGCCCTCCCCTTGCAGTCACCAGGGATGTCTTCAAATAGAGCAGGTTGCTCAGAGCCCTGTTCAGCCTGACCTGAAATGACTCTAGGTACCGGACTTCTACCAGCTCTCTGGGCAACCTGGGCCAGTGTCTCAACACCTTCAGTGTAAAAGGTTTCTTCCTTGTTTCTAGCCTAAATCTCCCCTGTTTTAGTTTAAAACCATCACCTCTTGTTTTGTCACAACAGGCCCTGCTAAAAAGGTTATTTCCACCTTTCTGATGGATTCCTTTAAGGCTGTAATAAGGTCTCCCCAGAGCCTTCCTTTCTCCCCACTGAAGAGAACTGTACATTCTTGAATGAAAAAAAAGGCTTTGCATTTATACACTGAAGAAGTTCTTAGGTGGGATTTTTTTATTGCATCTTCTTAGGGAACAGACCCATCTGACCTAACTTTGAAATTACTTTCATACATGTGTTGTGTAAGCCAATTGTATCTTCCTGTGGTTTCCAACACAGCTGGGGGCTTATTTCCTTTGTAAAACGTATCTGATAAGGGTCTGCTTTCTGCATAATTCTGTGACAATTCCATTCTACCTGGGCATGTGGCTCCTTCTTCAGCCTCATGATGAAGGCAGAGGCCGTCATACAAAGTGATTTACTTGCTGAGTGCTAGATCTGGATGTGCAAGACAGAGAGAACACTGTTTGCAGAGGAACCACAACATTTAGATTACAGAAGGAAGAAGGGGAAGGACTTCTTTGCATTTCAGATGGACTTCAGTAGTACAGTCAGTGTTCCATACTGTTTGAAATGGTTCTGCCTTCTGCTAGGAGTCATCCAACAGGGAAGTAGTGGCAGATAGAAAACCTTGTGTGTGTCATGGGCATTTGCAAACCGTAACCCTGTCCCCGAGAGGATCCAGTACAGTGCATTTGGCACTCTCAGCCACACTGCAAATCATTTCCACAAGACAATTCATAATACAGAGAACACCCCAAGGTCTTTACACCTAACAAAGGTAATCAGACAAAGTGCACCAACAGTTTGATGGAAAGGGAGAGATGAACCTTACTTTCAGAACAAATGTTTTCATTCTTTACTAAATCCATTCTTGCTTTCTGAAGGGAAAGTAGTCCATCAGAAACTCTCACTGAACAAATGTCAAAAAGACATGGACTGGTGGAGTGGGTCCAAGGAGGCCACAAAAAAAGATCAGAGAGCTGTAATGCCTCTTCTGTGAGGACAGGCTGAGAGAGTAGGGGTTGTTCAGCCTGGAGAAGAGGAGGCTCCCACAATAAGGGAGACCTTATTGTGACCCTTCTGTACTTAAAGGGGGCCTAGGTTGCCCAGAGAGATGGTAAAAGTCCCATCATTGGAAACATTCCAGGTCAAGTTAAACTGGGCTCTGAGCATGCTGTTCTACTTGAAAATGGTCCTGTTGGCTGCAGGGCTTTTGGACTAGATGACCTTTAAAGGTCCCTTCCAAACCAAACCATTCTGTGAGTCTGAGTGAGATGACAACCTTGCAGAAAGAAAGTAACAAGTAGAACCTGATTTCAGGAAACAAACTTGGTAGAGCCATAATCCTCTGAAACATTTCTTGTGTAAAATACTCTTTGTCCATAAGAAGCTACCTTTTTAACTGAAAGGAGCTTTTCTTCTCCAGTTACATAACCTCACCTCACTTCTTGAAGTGCACAGTTGGATGAAGCACTTGAGCTCATTTCTGATGAATGTGAGGACTCCTCAGTTATTTCTCTCTTGCTAAGATGTGAAATAATCAAACCTTGTTTCTCAAAGCAGAAGTGGAAGTGAGCATTGAAATTAATATTCTGTTTGTTGTGGGCTAGAGGCCAGCAAGGAGAGTGAAGGAAAGAAAATACACTGAATTGCATTAACTTTCAACAGTTATAATAGTAAAAGCATCAAAAATGCTTCCCATTAACAGTGGAAGGTTCTGGGTGACAGAGAATGTGACAGCAGTCAGTCACAGCATGACAGGGGCAACTGGCTGCTCAGAAGAGGTGCTTCACTTTGTGGCTGTTTCACTGTCTTTTTCTTTCCATGATGGGACCCCAGCTTGGGTTTTGCATGCCTTACACCAACTGTCACATGTCTAAACTCAAGACCTTTCTCCCTGGGTGAAATGCAATACAGCTGCAGGTATCTGTTCAGAGCTGTGACTCACTCATCTGCATACCTTGTTCCGTGCTCTGAGCTAGGAGTGACTTACCAGTTGAAGTTCTCTGCACTGAAAATTCCATGTTTTTCCATATATGCAGTTGTGTGAGTGACAGTGCATGTGTTAACACATGTGCAGGTAATACAGAGTATTTCTCTCCAGAGTCATGTCTGCCAGATCTGCTATCACCTCAAGAAAGCAAGGTGTCATAAGCTGCTTTCCTTCCTCCCCTCTGCCTAGCTGCCTAGCTGCTGCAGCAGACGGGGTTCTGCCTCTTAGTCCCTCAGAATCACAGACTGGCTTGGGTTGGAAGGGACCTTAAAGCTCATCTAGTCCCACCCCCTTGCAGCCAGCAGGGACATCTTCAACTAGATCAGGTTGCTCAGAGCCCCAAACGACCTGACCTGGGACGGATCCAGGGATGGAACTTCTACCGCCTCTCTGGGCAACCTGAGCCAGTGTTTAATCACCCTCGTCATAATCATCTTGACTTCCAGTCCCCTCTGTCACTTCCCCTGTACCATTCCCTCCCCCAGGCACTCTTTATTCTTCAGTTCCTGAATATTTCACAGATTACTTGGGGCTGATATATTTGAGAGGAGTACACTGAGATGTGATACAGAGCTAAATCTGCAGCTTAGTGCTTCAGATAATGCCGGAGCCATTCTGCAGCCTTTGAAACAAAGGACGGTGGTCCAGTACTCTGAGTATTCCTAGAATAGCACAAGCACCAGTGCTTGTTCATTTCAAAACCAGAAATCCTTCCAGGTCACTGCATGACTCTCTGTTCTTGTGCAGGATTGAATTAGAGGTAAATTTGGTTTGGTTTCTTAGAATGACTGTGCTGATGTTGCATTGTGTTCTGTTCACACAGCTCAAGGCTGGGTTTTGTTCTGGTGGTATGAGTTGTCCAATTACAGTGAGATAAAGCAGTATGGAAGCTGTTTTTTCACTCACCTGACCTGACTGTCAGTCTTTGAACCTGTAGGTTAGCCCATTTAGTGAAATTTTACAGGTTTGGGGATCTTTTGGCTATTCTGTTGTAATGCTCTGTTCTATTTGAAGAATGGAACTCAACTGAAAGCATTCTTCCTCTTTTCCAATTCCCCTACCCACTCTCTTTCAGAAATTATGGTGTGATACTTTATATTTTCCTTGTTGGTACTTAGGGATCCAGTTAGAAGCCTTTCTAAGAACCAGTTTGAGACTGTGCAGGACAGTACACAGTGATGTGAATTGCCTGTTGTCATCACTGGTTCTAAAAGTTATGACAAATCAGGAGTGGAGATGGAGGGGGGGAAATTGGTTTACAGCTCAGAAAACTACAATGGCAGTTGCACTGGGAAATCAATGTTCTTTTGGTGTTTGGGGTTTTTTGCCCAAATGTCAGTGTTTCTCAATAGCTTGCTCACAGGAACTGGAATCAAGGGAATTCTCAGTGTCTAAATCGCAGCCCATGTGCTATTGTTTGAATTCTCAATTTGTGAGCTGCTCACAGCAGGCTGGAATCCTGTATCGTGCTGATTTGGGTATCTGTTATGCATTATTGCAGCTTCTTAGCACTTTTCCTTCCTTATTTACAGAGGGGAAGCAAAAGGACAAACTAGATGAGGTGTTCAGTTCTGGGCCCCCCAGTTTAGAAGGGACATCGAGATGCTTGAGCGTATCCAGAGAAGGGCGACGAGGCTGGTGAGAGGCCTCGAGCACAGCCCTACGAGGAGAGGCTGGGGGAGCTGGGATTGTTTAGCCTGGAGAAGAGGAGGCTCAGGGGTGACCTTATTGCTGTCTACAACTACCTGAGGGGTGGTTGTAGCCAGGAGGAGGTTGCTCTCTTCTCTCAGAACGAGAGGACACAGCCTCAGGCTGCGCCGGGGGAAATTTAGGCTTGAGGTGAGGAGAAAGTTCTTCACTGAGAGAGTCATTGGCCGCTGGAATGGGCTGCCCAGGGAGGTGGTGGAGTCGCCGTCCCTGGAGCTGTTCAAGGCAAGGTTGGACATGGCACTTGGTGCCATGGGCTAGCCTTGAGCTCTGTGGTGAAGGGTTGGACTTGATGATCTGTGAGGTCTCTTCCAACCTTGGTGATACTGTGAGACTGTGATACTGTGAAAAAGAACTTTGAGATGTAGCTTTATTGAAGAATAGCCTGGTTTGGCCTTGGAGTACTTTATCCATGATTTTCAGTTTACTTATCTGTAAATAAAAAAGGGCAACACCCTCCTGAAAACCTTGTAAAAGATGTTGCTGTGTTTGCTGCTAAAGATTATGGTGGAGCAGTCACAGTTTTTCCTTTCCAGTCCAGTCACAGATACTGGGGAGTCTTTCTGGTTTGCAGAATCACAGAAGTTTGGGAGCTAGAAGGGACCTCAAAAGATCATCCAGTTCAATATCCCCACCAGAGCAGAATCACTTATACTAGATCACACAGAAATGCATCCAGGTGGGTCTTGAATATCTCCAGAGAGGGAGACTCCACAACCTCCCTGGGCAGCCTGTTCCAGTGCTCTGTCACCCTCACTGTGAAAAAAATGTCTCATGTTTCCATGGAACTTCCTATGCCTCAACTTCCATCCACTGCCCCTTGTCCTGTCATTGGGCATCCCCGAGCAGAACCTGGCTCCATCCTCCTGGCACTCACCCTTTACTTCTTTATAAATATTTATGAGGTTGCCCCTCAGTCTTCTCCAAGCTAAAGAGCCCCAGCTCCCCAGCTTCTCCTCTCCTAGTTGCTGTGAAAGAATGGTTAGTGCTGCTCTCTGCCAACAACATCATTATTTCGTCTAGAAAGTATCACTTCAGCTTCATTATTCTGACAAGTGTTTGGTGTAGCAGAGACACAGGTCTGGTCATTCTCAGCTCTTTTAAGTCCAGCACATCTCATGAGTCCTGCTCCATTTCACTACAGCTTTAAACGAGACCAAATTCCAAGTTTGTGAGAACTAGGATATGAATCAGGTGTAGTGAAAGCAAAATGAATGCAGGCAAACTATTTTAGTTCTACTCTGTAATTTAACTTTTTATTTGTTTTCTTTAACACTGCAAGTTTTCTCAAGTTTTTTAGAAAACTATTGGCATCAGAATGAAGGACACAGATCGAGCAGCAGGACCAGCTTATCTCATCTGTCATGCACAGGTTATTGCAAGATCCCCTAAAGGAGAGGGGAAATCAGAATATCAGGAAAAAACCTCCCAGCAAGTTTGCTGATAATACAGAAGTGGGAGGAGTGGCTGACAGCCCATCAGGCTGTGCTGCCATTCATAGAATCATAGAATCAGCCAGGTTGGAAGCGACCTCAAACATCATCCAGTCCAACCTAGCACCCAGCCCTAGCCAATCAACCAGACCATGGCACTAAGTGCCTCAGCCAGGCTTTTCTTGAACACCTCCAGGGACGGCGACTCCACCACTTCCCTGGGCAGCCCATTCCAATGCCAATCACTCTGTCAAGAACTTCCTCCTAACATCCAGCCTAGACCTCCTCTGACACAACTTTAGACTGTGTCCCCTTGTTCTGTTGCTGTTTGCCTGGCAGAAGAGACAGACGCCACCTGGCTACAACCTCAGTGAGACCTGGACACAGGCAGGACAGTTGGACTGAGGGGAACCCCATGAAGTTCAACAAGGGCAAGAGTCCCACACCTGGGGAGGAATACGGACTAGGACAGGTTGGCCTCCTGGAAGGGAGCTCCACAGAGCAGGATCTGGGAGTCCTGGTGGACAACAGGTTCATCATGAGTTGGTGATGAGCTCTTGTGGCCAAGAAGAAGGCAAATGGTATCCTGGGGTGCATGCAGTAGAGTGTGGTCAGCAGGTTGAGGGGGGATTCTTCTCCCCCTCTACTCTGCCCAAGGGGGCAATCTGCAATATTGTGTCCAGTTCTGAGCTCCCCAGTTCAAGAGAAACAGGGAACTACTGGAGAGAGTGCAGCAAATGCTACTAATGTACTGAGGGGACTGGAGCATCTCTCTTAGGATAAAAAGCTGAGACTTGGAGCTGTTTAGCATGGCTAAAAGAAGACTAAGAGGGGATCTTTTCAAAGGTTATCAATATCTACAGGGTGGAGGTCAAGAGGATGAGGGCAGACACTTTTCAGTGGTGCCTCATGACAGGACAAGGGGCAGTGGACACAATCTAGAACATGGGAAGTTCCATCTGAACATGAGGAAAAACTTCTTCCCTGTGAGGATGCCAGAGCACTGGAACATGGTGGCCAGAGAGATTGTGGAGTCTCCTTCTCTGGAGAGATTCCAAAAGTGCCTGGGCACTGTGATCCTGGGAAACCTGCTGTGGTTGGCCCTGCATAAGGAGCTGGACTAAATGATCTCCAGAGGTCATTTCCAACCCTTACCATTCTGATTCAGTGACTGAGGAACATTTTTCCTTAACCAACTCAACTTATTGTCCACAGTGGGAAAACATGACATTGGAAAAGGGTTAACCAACAGCTTCGTCGTTAAGGGGCATTAAGGGTCACTGTGTAAACTGTCACCAATTCAGACACCATTAAGTACCATTTTCCCTCTCTACACCAACAGTAAAACTGTTGAGTAGTTGATGTGTTTTTCCTCTGTGCCCAGCATAGACAAAATCCAAAGTGTTTGTCGTGAAATGCATTCACCAATGAGCAAGTGGCAAGGCTGCAACTAATGGTAATGCTTATGGGACTGTCTGGGACAGGAGATATTTACATTATTTGCTTTGGACTAGCATAATACAGCCAGCCAAACCTGTGAGTCTTTGCTCCTCTTGTTACAAAGACCATCTTCTGTGAAGGATGCTTCAGAGGAGCCAGGCTAGATGCAGGACCATAGAATCTAGCTCAGGTCACAGAGGAATGCATCCAGACAGGTCTTGAAAGTCTCCAGAGAAGGAGACTCCACAACCTCTCTGGGCAGCCTGTTCCAGTGCTCTGTGACCCTTACAGACCCTTCATGTTGAGGTGGAACTTTCTGTGCTGTAGTGTATATCCATTACCCCTTGTACTTTCAAAGGGCACAACTAACTAGAGGCTGTCCCCTCCTTTTTGACCCCCAGCCCTCAGATATTTATAAACATTGATTAGATCCCCTCTAAATCTTCTCTTCACCAGACCAAAAAGCCTCAGGTCCCTCAGCCTCTCCTCAATAGGACAGTACTCCAGCCCTTTAATCATCCTTATAGCCCTCTCTTGGACTCTCTCCAGTAGATCCCTGTCCCTCCTGAACTGGGGAGCCCAAAACTGAATGCAATATTCCAGGTGAGGTCTCACCAGGGCAGAGTGAAATATGCGGTTTGATGAAATATGCAGCTTGGTTTCCTGCTGACTAATTTCTATGACAATTTCAACTGCCATCTGTCCATTTTAGGCATGCCAAGCAATAGCCCCCAGGTGTCCTGTGCCTTCCAGAAACTCTTGGATTTGTCTGTAAGGTTTTATTGGAAGAGGAGCACAAGAAGAGTCAAGCCCTTTGTCGATAAGGCTGCATTGATACAAGGGCTCTTCCTAAGAGGGTTTTTAATAGAGGCTCATTCTAATGCAGACAAGGCCTTGGAAAAACATACACAGTCATCTGCCCCAGCCACCAGCTGTGCTGGGGACCACTTCTTGTATTCTTAGCCACAGAGCAGCCCCCTTACATTCTCTCTTCACACAGCCACTCCCTCTGTGTCCAGCTGTCACACTCTCTGTGTCCTTACTCCTTCCTTGCCACTGCTGGTGCAGGTGATTATATGACCCATGGCAATCCTTTAAAATTTCATGCATAGATAGATTTGGTCTCTGTTTCTCCTCATTCTTGAACCTGAGATAAAAACCAAGGCATGGAATTGTGGTTAATAAAGCCTTTCTCTGGTCCCAACAGAGGAAGGTGGCTGAATAATTCTATATATCTTTGCTTCATCAACCTCAGTTCTGCAGCAGGTGAGCAGGCAGCCAAAGAGCACATTTTATAGCTCATGGCAAGAATTTTCCTTCCATTAGGCAGGGACATGTACACAAAAATTTAGATATTTTATTTCCTAATTAAAATTAAAATTCCCTGAAAACTTTTCTTCATGAGAAACACGTGGCAGGTGGCAGAATCTTTTTAGTGTAGGGCAGCCAAAAATTGTTTGTAGCTGCTCTCAAATATTTTGAGAAAGCTCAAATCCAATCATACTGGAAACAAAAAAAATCAGGATTGTCTTTTTTTGTTGTTGTTCCTGGACTTTGTAAGAACAACTTATGGACAGTGCCTCCTGGCTGACCTGAGATGATGATGGGTGAGAAATAAGAGCCTCCCCTCCAAGGAGTTATGGAAAATGCTGGCATGTGCTGTTAAACCACTTAGAGTAAGGCAAGAGAACAGGATTAGAGGAACGTGGAAGTTTGTGGGATAGTGGCAGTGGTTGACCACTCGCAGCCACGAGCAGATCCTGTTCACAGGGGAAGCTGGGGGAAAGCTATTCCTATGGCTTTGTTTGCTCTAGAGGAAGAGGGCCCAGCAGAAGGGAGGTTCAGATAGCAGCAGTGGGCATTCTGATGTGTATTTTTAGTATGGCTAAGATAACGTTTCTAGAAGCGTAGCTTGTGTTTAAAGTCTCATTTTGGGCTGCTTGGGTTGTTGCATTTTGTTTGGGGGATTTTTATCAGCACTTCCCATGCATTCTTTCTTTCCTTTCCCTGGCTTTTCTAGCTGCTGTTCTGGAGCAGCCTGCTTTTGTTTTAAGGTGTTTGTAAATTTTTGGTGGTTATAAGTTTTTTTATTGCTTAGAAACAGAGTATGTTCAGTACTCAGTGGTGTGGAGCTGGGTCAGTTTGCTTTCATGCTTTTGTTTTCACAGCTTTTATTTTCACAGCCTCATGCCTTTATTTTCATTCAGCAATAAGACAACAGGTGAAATTAATGTTGCTTTAAATGGTATTTCTCACCTGGCCAAGAAAGTTAAAGAAACATAGAATTGGTTTGGTTGGAAAAGACCGTTAAGATCAGCAGGACAAGGGAAGTGATTATCCACCTCCACTCTGCTCCCATGAGATCCTAGCTCTGGTGCTCCCAGCACAACTGGGAGTAGGTCCAGAGGAGTAGGTCCAGAGGAGGGCCACAAAGATGATCAAAGGGCTGGAGCACCTCTCCTATGGTGACAGGCTGAGAGAGTTGGGGCTGTTCAGCCTGAAGAAAAGAAGGTTCCAGAGCAACCTTCTAGTGCACTTGTGGTAGCTGAGAGTGATCTGCAAGAAAGCTGAGGAGGGGATGTTTTACAAATGCTTGTAGTGACAGGTCAAGAAGGAATGGACTGGAGCTTGGGAAGAGCAGATATACACTGGGCATGAGGAAGAAATTCTTTATAGGGAGACAGTGAGACACTGGAACAGGTTGCCCAGGGAGGTGTTCAAGGCCAGGCTGGATGAGGCCTTGAGTAACCTGCTCTAGTGGGAGGTGTCCCTGCCCACGGCAGGGGGGCTGGAACTAGATGATTTTCAAGGTCCCTTCCAAACCAACCAATTCTACAAATCTATAAATCAAGTCCAACCATACACATTAGGGTTTGTGTCTAAGGGTTTTTTTCTGGGATCTCTCATGACATTGTACATATATTCTGTGGGACATTCAGACAGTGTTTCCAGCAACTTGGGATTTCATTGTCTGGAGTTCAGTTTGCAAATCTGAGAAGCATCATTTAGCCAGTTGTAAAGATGTGACCTGTCCTGGGCAGCAGTGGGTAGATAGGAAAATGGTTTTTAAATGCTTCCTGCAGGGGAGGAAAAAGGAAATACAAAATGCAGTCTGGCCATAATTAGCATGTTGAGATGTTCATCCTGCATACAACGATAAAAACTGAGGTGTCCTACGAGAACCAAGAATGCCTTTAGAGCTTGGTATTTGCATCCATTTTCTTTCCCTGTATCACAGCCAGAGCATGCTAGCTGGGGACCTCAGTAAGCAGTCAGCTGAATGTACACATGGCTGAGTTATCTCATTTCGAGCTGCCTGCTTTGTTTATCAAGCACTTATGTAACATTCCGAATTCTATTAAAGCAAGGCCAAGCTTTGTACTCCTGTGCTGTTATCCTAGCATGGGTAGAAGAGATCAACACAGCAGGCTGCAAGATGTGTAAAGGGATGGCTGCCTCTGCTCTCTCTCCTCTCCCAGGCTCCTTAGATCTACACTTCATCTCTTACTTGCTTTCTAGCAACGATAGTGTAAGGCTGAGGGACTTGATGCTTCGCACTTCTGCCAGCAGCACAGAGAAAAAAGGGCTGAGGCTGCAAAGGCAACAAGTGCCTGCCTGTAAACATTGGTTTGAATGCTATCAAACTGATTTGGGGTTAGAGATAATTCTGGGCTTTTCAATACATGTTTATAATTAAGGACATAAACAGAATTTCATTTGTATGTGCCCTAGATGCGAAAAGAGGCTTTTAAACCTCAGGTTTGACTCCTTGAAACTAATTGAACAGTTAGGGTAAAATGGAAAATGACAGTCCTGTGAGCTTTAAATCACACCATTTCCTCACGCTCTTCCTCTCCCTCTCCATCACACACAGTTGCATACAAAAACTCCACTGCAGAGCTGCTGGTTTTCATTCTTCACTTCTACTGAATGTGTCTGCATGCAGTGGGGTTTTATTTGTCCTTTGTTGTTTTTTTTTCCCTCCTCATGGCAGGATGTAAAAAAAAAAATGTTTACCTGAAAGACACACTGAAGTCAGCAATTGTCTATTCAATTTATGGCCTTCCTAACAGAACTCAGTCTTTTTTGAATAAATAGGTTGATGTAGACTCACTGTGACCATTACTTAACTCATAAGCAGCTAACTGTAGCCAGCCTAAACTGGTTTCAGGATTTTGTTGGGAGTTTTCTAGTCAATAAATCATAACCTCTCTGGAGACTTATGAAAATTCCTTTTTAGCCATGGTAGTTGCTGAGTAATGTCCCTACTTGGATAACAGTTTAGATACCAGTCCTTAAATTGATGGCTTGCAAACAGACTGCTAAATTTATGCAGAGAGCCTTTCTGGACAGAACCAGGCACTTTATTTGCTGGGGTTTACAAGATTAAAGTCTTTCTCTGCTTAAGCTGCTGATTACCATTTAAAGTTTCCTTAACTTAAAAGCTAAGATCTTAAAGATCTTAAGTAAAATCCAAATCCCAATTTCCTTATCATCTCCACTCCTCATTTTCTTGTTCTAAAACAAAGCAGGCCTTCCTCTTCACTTGTAGAATTGTGGTTCAGTGTTCCCGTCTTTGCAGATTTAAGCCATAAGCAAATAGTGCAGCAATCCAGATACCAGATTTACGCCTTTCCCTTTTCCAATTCACTTTTCACTTCAAACTTGCTCCAGCCCAGCCAATGACACTCCCAGACATGATGCTACAAAGTAATAATATGGAAAATTCCACTTCAGAAAATGAAAGTTCTTCTTTTGTAGAAGGGAAAACAACCACCTGCTCAACTTTGGCATTTGAATTTTAACATCAGCTCTGAGTATTTCAGAGCAAGATAACACATCAGATCGGAGTAGAGGTCTGCATGCTAAATAGTGTTTCACACAGAGGCAGGTTCTGTAGAATCAGCATTTCTTGAAGGACATACTTACAGCATAACCTTTATGGCACAGTGAAGTTTATGTGGAAAGCTGTTAGAGCAAACAGGAGCTTGGTCCTTCTACTGCCATTTGCAAACTAAGCGAGAGAATCCTCGCAGCACCTTCCCTGCACAAGTGTGGGCACCGGTAGCCCTCTGTAAATTTATCTTCTAAATTCCAGTTTGGGGCTCCCCAGTTCAAGAAGACAGGGATCTGCTGGAAAGAGTCCAAAGGAGAGCCATGAGGATGATTAGGGGACTTGAGCGTCTCTCTTATGACAAGAGACTGAGAGACCCGGGCTGTTCAGTCTGGGGTAGAGAAGGCTGAGAGGAGATCTGATCAATGTCTAAATGTCTGAGGGGTGGGTGTCAAGTGGAGCAGGCCAATCTCTTTTCAGAGCTGTGCTGTAACAGGACAAGGAACAATGGATACAAACTTGAACATAGAAGGTTTAATCTCAACATGAGGAGAAACTTCTTTACAGTGAGGGTGACAGCACTGGAACAGACTGCCCAGGAGGGTTGTGAAGTACAACTACCTGAAGGGAGGCTGTAGCCAGGTGGGGGTTGGTCTCTTCTCCCAGGCAACCAGCAACAGAACAAGGGGACACAGCCTCAAGATGTGCCGGGAGAGGTCTAGGCTGGATGTTAGGAGGAAGTTCTTCACAGAGAGAGTGATTGGCATTGGAATGGGCTGCCCAGGGAGGTAGTGGAGTCACCATCCCTGGGGGTGTTCAAGAAAAGCCTGGCTGAGGCACTTAGTGCCATGGTCTAGTTGACTGGATAGAGCTGGGTGATAGGTTGGACTGGATGATCTTGGAGGTCTCTTCCAACCTAGTTGATTCTATTCTATTCTGGCTTCCTCTCTGGAGACTTTCGAAACCTACCTGGATGTGTTCCTGTGTGGCCTGCCCTAGGTGATCCTGCTTAGGGAGGGGGGTTGGACTCGATGACCTCTTGAGGTCCCTTCCAACCTCCAAAGTTCTGTGATTCTGTGATTCTAGGTATTTTTACACAGCCTAGGCAAACTCTTCCACAGTCCTGGCTAATTTAGTATCAAACCACCTTGAAAACAAATGAGATGCTTTCAGCACTATTTCCTTTCCCCCTAACCACCTTTCAGCACGGGCTGAAATTTTACATCCTCGGTGATGCATCACAAGAGGCCAAGTGAGATGATCAGCACAAGCTGCAAAATTGTATGTCGCTCACCCACTAGCAGGGGCCTTCTTCTTTGTGAGTTTCCATAAATCAGACGTGGAGCCAAAGCAAGTGGAAGCTATTTTTAGTGCAGCAGCAGCAGCACTGCAGAACAGAAGCTGGCGGAGCATCACGTGTGGCAGGCTGAATCAAAGGGAGTATCCCAGCAATGTGCTGTAAACAAAACAAGGGCGCTGGCAGAAAACAAGCTGGGTACCTAAAGAACCCCAGTCCAAGCCTCACGTGAGGAGCAAAGGCACTAAGATACCAGCTGGGCTGTTTCTTTAGGAGATTTTGCAGACATGGGAGCGTAGTAAGAATTCCACATTTCCTGGGGTCCCACTGTCTAGCTTGGTGCAGTCCTTACCACTAGGCATCTTATTTAGGAATCTTTATCTTTTGTCTATATCTTCTATCGAGTGCAAACTGATGTCTGGAGATGCATGAGCACAGCAAAAGCAGATGCAGCTATCTGCAGAGCCACTGCGTAGGGGATGTCCTTGTCATATCCTGTCAGATGTTGCGGTTCAGCAATCGGAAGAGCAATAGGAGCTCAGGCTCTACTCTTAGCACACCTGCTGGCTTGACACACTCAGCTGTGAGGTTTGCAGAATTGGTATTTTGATTCTTTTGTTGTTGTTTTGTATGGAATGCATCTGTCCTCAGAAATTACACATTAACCTGAGCAAATATTCGGTCAACCTTTCAAAGATTAACTTTTACTTACGTTTACTTTGGTTTCCATTATCTCCACATGCTTTTGAAGGCACAAATATGTTTTAACTCCGTAATAACAACTGTCTGTTGCTTCACATCAGCTGCCAAACCCACGGCATTAAAGCTTATGGTCAGTAGCAACAGTTTGTTGTTACTCACGCAGTTGAGATGCAACCTTTATGAAGGTTAAAAAAGGTGTCACAGAACTGTTGAAATTGGAAGAGACCTTTGAGAGTGGCAAGTCCAACCACTTGCATACAGCTCACAACCCCACCAGGACTGCTAAGCTACTACCACTAAACTACACTTCTCAGCACCACTTCTACGTGTCTTAAATCCCTCCAGGGACAGTGACTCCACCACTTCCCTGGGCAGCCTATTCCAATGCCTGATAACTATTTCAATGAAGAAATGTTTCCTAATATTCAGCCTGAACCTCCTCTGGTAGAAGTTGAGGCCATTTCCTCTTGTCCTGTCACTTGTTGCATGTAAGAAGCGACCAACCCATGTCAAAAGTTTTGATTTCAGTTGACAGTTAATAAAAAAGGTCTGCTTCCCTTCATCCTGGAAGCCTTCTCAGGAGATGCCTCCCGTGTTGCTGCTGCAGATGTATGGATTTTAATGAACTCCAAGGCTGGAATTCTTTGGGATTGCTCTTGCAGGAGCCTGAGGAATGGGGGAGTGTTTGCTGCTCTCACAGTAAATGTAAATAGCTGTGAAAAAGCGGCAAGGATGTCAACGTGAGAAAGCTGAATGTTACCATATCCCTACAATAGCAGCCTAAGCAAAATAGGGCTAGATGAGATTACTACACAATAGACACATGACGACAAACGCAAGCATCAGTGCCAATTGTGCCAGCACTGCCACAAAGGGACTCTTGAGTGCAACAAATCCCTCTTGTTGCCTCCTTGCCACTCCTGACCAGGTTGTTCTCATGGAATGGGGGAAGAGTCACTCAAGCCAGCACTGGGCTTTGGAAAGAACAATGGTACAGGTCAGCTCTTGGGCATGCAAATACAGCACAACTCCTGGAAAGATGGGAGGAAGGGCTCTGTGATTCTTCTTGAAAGTGTGAGTGTAATACTTTGATGTCAGAGGAGATATACCCTCCTCTGACCCACCAGCTACACATTTCTGTTCAATCAATATCATAAATTCATAGAATGGATTGGGTTGGAAGGGACCTTCAAAGGTCATCTCATCCAACCTCCCTGCAGTAAGCAAAGACATCTTAAACTAGATCAGGTTGCTTAGAGCCCAGTCTAACCTGACCTGAAATGTTTCCAGGGATGGGCCTTCTACCACCTCTCTGGGCAACTTGAGCCAGCATTTCACGACCTTACATCCAATCCAGTTATGGCTGGACTCAATGATCTTGGAGGTATTTTTCAAGCAAAACAATTCTATGATTCAGTGAATCTCTCCTCCTTTAGTTTAAAACCTTAACCTCTTGTCCTATTGCAGCAGGCCTTTCTAAAAAGACTTCCCTCATCTTTAAGTCCCCTTTAAGTGCTACCAAGGCTGCAATAGGGTCTCCTCTGGAGCCTTCTCTTCCCCATACTGAACAATCCCAACTCTCATAGCCTGTCCTCACAGCAGAGGTGTCTCAGCCATCAGATCATTTTTGTGGCCCATCGCTGGATCCACTCCAACAGCTCTATGTCAATCTGTTGCAGGCAACTTGGAGCCAGGACCAATTTACATCTGAACTCATTCGGTAATGCTAAAGACATGAGCTCAGAGCCAAATGTTTGTAAACTATTCAGACATCAGCCTTTCTTTTACTTAAGGAAAAGTATTTTGATTGATTTTCTTGTGCCAGAGTCCCTTTCCAAATATGTTCAACATTCTTTTATTAAATGATAGCAAAAATATTTGATAGAATTTTTAGGAATTACCAGTTGGCATAGGAAGGAAAAAAAATAGTGACTCTTCTGTTGGTAATACAGAAATGTTTTTGAATGCTTCTAGCCAAATCAAGAAAGTTTCTAAGTGAATATGAATCTGCAGTTGCTGCTTGAGTCCAAGTGTCCTATGCTGCCTTACTGTACGATACAAGAAGGTATCATAGAATGGCTTGAGCTGGCAGAGACCTTCAAGATATCTAGTCAACCTCCTCTGCCATTGGCAAGGGCACCTTCCACTAGATTAAGTTGCTCAAATCCTCAGCTGGCCTTGTCTTAAACACTTCCAAGGATAAGGCATTCACAGCTTCTCTGGGCAACCTATTCCACTGTCTCACCACCTTCATAGTAAAGAACTTCTTCCTTATGTCTAGTCTGTCTGCCCTTCTCTAGTTTAAAACCATTGTCCCTTCTAGTGCTACATGCCCTTATAAAAGCCCATCTCCATCTTCCCTGTAGGTCCCCTTCAGGTACTTGAACACTACTGTAAGCTCTCTCCAGAGCCTTCTCTTCTTCGGACTGAACAGACCCAGCCTGTCCTCACAGGGGAAGTGCTAAGGCCGTGAAGATCTCTGAATAAACCCCTGAATGTCAGCTCCTTGCTTCTTGTCACACGGCTCCCCTGGGCAGACACACCGCTTTCTTCCAGTACCCATCCCTTCCGCTTTAAAATGCAGACTGCAACGCATTCTCTTGTCTGGTTCTGCAAGGCACCTACGTGTGTGCGGCCAAGCCGAGCACACTCTGCAGCGCTGACGCCGCTGACGGAGCGCTGGGGAGCGGCTCACGCAGCGCTGGGGAGCGGCTGACGGAGCGCTTGGGAGCGGCTCACGCAGCGCTGGGGAGCTGCCCGCGTCTCCCCCGTCGCCCTTCCTGCCCCAGCCCCGGGAGGAAGCCGGAGCAGGCGGCGGAGGGTGGGTACAGCGCCGGCCGCTGAGGCACACACACACACACTGAGACACACACCTCAGCCTTATCAGTAACATGTAAAAGAAAGCAAGCGGCGTGCCCGCGGGGCATGGTGAAATGGAGCTGTACGTCACATCCCGCTCACAAATCAGCGCCTGTGCAGCTCAGCTCGCCGCTGAGCCTTCCAGAAAAGAGATTTTTTTGAGTGAAAGGCAGAGCAGAGATGGCACGCTTAGGAAATAATTGCGTTCAGCTGTTAGTGATGCGAAAAGATTGCCAGTTCAAAGGAGTCAAGAGTTGCTGTGGAGCTGCTGTCCGCAGGGAAGCTTGGAAGGGAGGCTTCTTTATGGGGGCATTGTGAAATCCTACTCTTGCAGCAGGTCGGTTGTAACACGTGTAAATAAAAAAGGAGCTGTAAGAAGATCTGGTGTTAACACACAGCAATGATCCCACCTTGAGTACTTTGTCCAGTTCTGGAGCCCCCATCACAAGAAGGATGTGGACCTGTCCGGAGAAGGGCCACAAGGATGATCGTAGAGCTGGAGCTCCTACCCTCTGGAGACAGAGTCTCCATAGGAGAGGAAAGAGTCTCCAAGGAGACCTTTTTGTGGCCTTCCAGTATCTTAAGGAGGCTTACAGGAAAGCTGGTGAGAGACTTTTTAGGATGTTGGCTAGTGATAGGACTAGGGGAAATGGAGCAAAACTAGAAGTAGGTGGATTCAGATGGGATATTAGGAAGAAGTTCTTCACCATGAGTGTGGTGGGACACTGAAACAAGTTGCCCAGAGAGGTGGTAGAAGCCCCATCCCTGAAGGTTTTTGAGGCCAGGCTGGATGGGGCTCTGAGCAACTTGATCTAGCGTGAGGGATTTGAGCTAGATCATCCTTGGGGTCCCTTCCAGCCCTAACAATTCGATGATTCTATGACTCTGTAACTGCAAAGCAAGATTTCCTGAAAATTCTGCTGGCTTAACATAGGACTGCTTAAATTAACTTTGGCTTATAAGCCTGTTTTAATTAGGTAGTAAATGAAAAACAAGTAGATCAAAGCTTGTATTATTATATGTAGTTGCAGAGTGTTTTGAAGGACATAATATTTATAATCAGCCCTTAATGGCTCTGATTTGCTTGTTCCATAACCTCTTCTAAAGAAGCTGCTGTATGCAAGTCTGAACTTTTCTCTGATGTACATTTTCCAGAAGGTTTTTTTTTTCCTTAGTTTCTCCCTTTTGCCAGCTGCTTCTCAGGTTCTTTGCATCTTTAGCATAGAGTAGGGGTGCAATTGCAGCCTGTCTGGACACACCCAGCCTGCCATTAACCTAACCAGTCTGATCAGAAAGAAGCAGCTTACATGCAGCCAGAATGCTGGGCTCAGGTGCTGAAGCCTTGACGGAGCAGATCTACTGCTCTCCATAACTGAGCTGGCTAATTTGAATTCCAGTAGATACCTACGCTAGTTCTCTGTGTGCCTGTGGATCACCATGAAGATAATATCTCAGTTATCATTTTCTCTTATCCATGGTTATGTACTTATCTTTGTGGGTGTCTTGGGTTTTGGTTTTTTTCTGTAAGGGGAGTTTCATAAGTTCAAGTTCAGCATTTCCTCATCCAAACCATCCTCTCTTTGATATTAGTCTCATTCTTCATTTCAAGCTGCCTCATATATCTTGCAGCAACGCTCAGCTCTCATAATTTGAAATCATGATACTGGATTTTAATAATATCTTGTTTTTCTTAGCACATTAGGAAACCACTTCTTACTTAACTCTACAAATGTGTTGTGTTTAGCAGCCCCTACACACCTTGCTGAACCTTACAGGTGAATTACAACCTTACAGTATTTGAAAAGGGCTTCAGGATAGATGGAAAAAGACTTTTTGCAAAGGCATGGAGCGACAATGGCCTCAAACTAGAAAAAGCTACATTTTGATTAGGCATTAGGAGGAAATTCCTCCCCATGAGGGCGGTGAGGCTCTGGAACAGGTTGTCCAGAAAAGTCGTGGAGGCTCTAATCCTGGAAGTGTTTCAAAAGGCAGATGAGATGGGACCTTGAGCAACTTGGTGTAGTGGGAGGTATCGCTGCTTGTGGCCGGAGGCTTGCAACTAGATGATCTTTAAATCTGAAACTTCAGAGTGTGCTGGGTTTTATTATGGGGAAGAAGGTGAGGTTGTTGCATTGACTTCACTGTGAGCAGAATCAGCTCATAGCTGTGTACTTACTTCATTGCTCCAGTACCTGAAACATGGGTAGACAGCAGTTTCAGAAGCTAGATGCAGGGCAAAAAGAGGTCTGCCAGAGGGTGCCAGAGCACTGGAACAGGCTGCCCAGAGAGGTTGTGGAATTTCCTTCTCCGGAGAGGTTGCAAACCCACCCAGATGTCAGTCCTGGGCAGCCTGCTCTGTGTGACCCTGCTTTAGCAGGGAAGCTGGACTAGATGATTGCCGGAGGTCCTTTCCACCCACTACCACTCTGATTCTCCTTTGCAATTTCACTGAAATACCTGCAGGTTTGCTTTTAATTGTTGTGCTCATCATCATACAGAAACAGAATTCTTTTAGTTGGAAAAGACCTTTCTATCATCGAGTCCAACTGTTAACCCAGCGCTGCCAGCTCACCACTAAACCACATCCCTTGGCATCACATCTACACATCTTTTAAATCCTTCCAGGGATGGTGACTCCACCACTTCCTTGGGCAGCCTGTTTGAGGGCTTGACAACCTGTTTGGGGAAAACAATTTTCCTGAGGTCCAAACTAAACATCCTCTGACACAACTTGAGGTCGTTTCCTCTTGTGACAGAATCATTAGGGTTGGAAATGACCTTTCAGGTCATCGAGTCCAAACATAATCCAGCTACCTTTACCACTAATCCTGAAGCACCACATCTACATGCTTCTTGAACACCTCCAGGGATGGTAACTCCTATTGATTGTTACTTGGGAGAAGAGACTGGCCTTATCTCACTCCAATCTCCTTTCAGGTAGTTGTAGAGAGAAAAGAGGTGTCCCCTCAGCGTCCTCTCTAGGCTCAACATCCCCAGTTCCCTCAGCTGCTCCTCACAGGACTTGTGCTCTGTGCCAGCTTTGTTGCCATTCTTTGAGCACGCTCTAGCACCTCAGTATACCCCTTACAGGAAGAGTTGCATACTGTCCATACAACATGCAGAAGTGGAGCTGAAGAGGTGATACCATCTGGATTGCCATCAGCAATGGTACAAATTACAGATCATCTTCACCCTCAATTTCTAAGCAAAGCTGTCAGCAAATCACCGCAGCATTGCCGTTCTTGCGTCAGGCAGCAAAACTGCTCTTGCTGACACCAGGGCTTCCTCATGGGGTTGGGTTTGCCCTGCAGTTTTAACCCTTAAATGTCAGGTGAGTGAGAATTTGTGCCAGGCAGTTGCCAGTTTTAATGACAAACAGAGTTATTTTGTGTTATCTACAATAGCGGTGTCTGGGCACTGTAGTTGCACTGCTACATGTTACAGTAGGACACAGAGCAATGGCCACAAACTGAAGCACAGAAAATTCCACCTAAACATAAGGAAGAAATTCTCCACTTTGAGGGCAGCAGAGCACTAAAACAGGCTGCCCAAAGTGGTTGTGGAGTCTGTTTCTGGAGGCATTCAAAAACCTGCCTGGAAGTGTTCCTGTGTGTTTTACTCTAAGTGACCCCGCTTTAGCGGAGAGATTGGACTGGATGATCTCCAGATGTCCCTTCCAACCCCTGCTGTTCTGTGATCTTCTTAATGTTTGGCATTGCCAGTTCAACATTTTCTCTCACAAGTGCTTTTTATGCTTGCTGTCTACTTGCTGCTAAGAAGTTCTGCCTGTTCTTGCACAAATTCAGTAAATCGATTTTATGTCAAAAAGCAAAGAGAGGAGGGGAAAAATCCCAAACATTCTCACCTCAGCTTGCATCTTGCAGGTTGTGCATCCCTCAGCTACTCTGTGGCAGGAGGGTTTTTAGTTCCTTGGATCAAACTCAATCTCTTTTTCATCTGTCTTAAGTTTTCTGAAGAGGATCTTGCTCCAGCACTTCTCATCAATTGCATCCTGAAATATTATCCTCTCCCTATTGTTTTGGGCTTTTTTTCCAAGATGACAAAAAGTTGTTGAGTTAAAATTAGAAGCAGAGGAATCCAAAATTAAAACTCTGTAAGCAAGCTGAGGAACCCTGGCAATTAATAGAGCAAGAGTGATGTGATCAAGCCGCTTTCTTCACTGCTGGAATAGTCTTTTCTTCAGATAATCAGTGTGGGTTGCAAGGGGGAAACAGTGTATTTGGATTCTCAGAAGTTATATAAGCAACATCAGGAAAATATAGTACTCAGCAGTGAGGGCTGAAGACCTTTTTTGAGAGGATTGAGAGAGAAGGCATGAACTTAGAACAATAGCATTTTTAAATAAGGCTGTGTAATGTAACTTTGAACTATTTATAACGTGCAGAGAGATAGTGCAGGTACTTGTGTTTAGTGTAATTATGCTTATGCAATCAGCTTTTTTAGGAAGATCTCCATTTGACTGGTTTATTTTTGGAAATGCACTCCAGGGTGCTCAAATGTGTATCTAGATATCTGCCTTTATGTAATTTTCAGCTTTGGTTCTAAATCTGCTTTCTATATCTGTCAGGAGGTACCCTTCTACCTGTAAATGGTACGAGGCTGATTAATGACTGGTGGCAGGCAAATCTACAAATATCAAGCTTTTGGCATCAGAAATGAAAATACTTTGCTTTATAAAGGGGAGAGGAAGGAGAGAGATTAATTTCCTGTTTAACATCTACAAGAAAAAAAAACACAACCTGTCCAGATGGAATTCCTTTCTGCTATAAATACTCAAACCTTTCTTTCTTTCATGGCTTCAGTTTTGATACGGTTCTGTCTAAATTGCTCCTTCCATATTTTTCCTCATGCTGCTGGGTTGAGAGATGTTGAGATTGGACTGGAGGACTTTTGAAGGCCACTTCCAACCCAAACCATTCTGTGATTTTATGATTCCTTCAGATGCTAGGTAGGTAGTGTAAACAACAGAACAAAGCTCTTCAACACTGATGCAGGTGTGGATATACATATATATGTGTGTGTATATATATATACACATGTACCTTTAAAGATGCAATGTGACTGTGCTGGTCATAGAATCACAGAATGGTTTAGGTTGGAAGGGACCTTAGAGATCATCCAGTTCCACCCCCCCTGCCATGGGCAGAGACACCTTCCACTAGCCCAGGTTGCTCAAGGTCTCATCCAACCTGGCCTTGAACACTTCCAGGGAGGGAGTATCCACAACCTTCCTGAACAACCTGTTCCAGTGCCTCACCACCCTCACTGTAAAGAGTTTCTTCATATTATCCAGTCTAAATCTACTCTTCTCAAGCTGAAAGCTGTTCCCTCTCACCCTGTCACTACAATCCATTGTAAAAAGTCTCTTCCCAGTTTTCTCATAGGCCTTTTTCAGGTACTGGAAGGCTGCTCTAAGGTCTCCCCAGAGCCTTCTTTTCTCCAGGCTGAACAGCCCCAGATCTTGCAGTCACTCCAATGTATGTTGTGGGGAAAGTTAGAATAAAATGCATCTTGCCATTCCAAAGACAGTTTGGTGCTAATCTGGGTAAGAGAAAGACTAATGAATTTATCCACAGCACACAGACCAGCCCCTGGGTTGGTGTGGCAGGTAGAACTTCCCAGAAAGTGGGAAGGATCCAGGGTCCTCATAGGTTCATCCACGTTGTGTTAAGAAATACTTAAAACCTAGTGTGCCACAGTGCTGGGGTAAAGCTGGAGCTCAGCTTATTCCTGGTGGTTTGATTGACCTTGCAGAGGAGTCTGTCAGTGCTTGTGCTGCAGTGTGTGCTGGTGACTGCTGCAGTTAAAACCACTATTAAGAAATTGCATTTATTACATATTAGAAGATATGAGAGAGGGATAATGATTGGTATCTAAAGCTGCTGGATTTTAGAAACATCTCTCCACAGGTTACTCTTAATAGCCAGAAAATAGAATAGAATAGAATAGAATAGA